>ML685783.1:26230644-26558628 GCA_007922175.1 Pelusios castaneus
TGCAGGGGAGTGTATGACATAGCATCAGGTCAGGCTGTAACAGCTATGTCATACACTCCCCTGCATTTAATTTCCTCCCACTCTGTAACTTTCCTATCTTCAAAGCGTCTGACGAAGTGGGATTTTCTCCCACAAAAGCTCATGCGATTAATAAATCTGTTAGTCTTTAAAAGTGCCACAAGACTCTGTTGTCTTTCTACAATAGACGAACACGGCTACCCCTTTGGAATTTCAGTGATTGAATGTAATGTAGTTGTGTCTGTGAGCTTGGGGCCTGCCAGCTCAGCTTGCTGCTGCCCTCTAGTGTGCAGAGGACAAGAGGGACCTCGTCTTAACTTTTCCCTGCAGATCTTGAAGGGATGTTGAGATTACACAGGACAGTACTAAAATTTGCCACAGGGGACAGGCTGCAGCCACAGCTTTTGGGCGGAGGGAGGCTGAGATCTTTCATCTGCGCCAGCACAGAGCGGGGGTGAAGCTCAGCCTTTGCCCAGCTTTTCTCAGCACACCAAGAGGCGAAGAAACCACCCATGGTTGATCTCCAGCAGAGAACCCTTAGCTCCCTCTGCAATTTACACCCTTCCCGAGTGCTGTCAGGGTCAGAAACATGACTGTCCAAATGACCCAGCTCTGCAGCAAGTGACTCACAGTCTGTGACACACATCTGCACTTAGGGATCCAGGTGGCAAGAGCTATTGAGACACCCCAGACAAAACACCGTGTGGGTTTTATTACTTCTGCTAGCCACATGGAGCCCCCAGAGCCGCTATGGGGCAAGTGAAAAGAAAGGCCAGGCTGAGGGTCAAAGTGTGTGCCGGGAAATTGGGGGTGCTGGGTCACTGACTGGGTGCTACCATCCACCAGCTGCATGGCCGCTACCAAATTTCTCTGCCATTCCGTGCCTCAGTTTCCCCACTTGTAATTTGGGAATGACAATAATTACCTCCCCGCTAAGGAAAGGGAGGCTGGGAGGCCTAATTCACTGATGTTTGCCAAGTGTTTTGCGATCCTCAAATGGAAGATGAAAGCACCTATTAGTAGTTGGAAATGATTCTGCCAGATCCTCCCTCCCACAGTTTATTTTCTGTTTTGCAGGGGAGGGCACCCTTTGCACTCAGATCTGCTGCTTGGCTTCCTCGCTGAGGTCAGATGCTTCTGCAAGGTGACAGCACAGTCATCTCGAAAGCCCCCAAGCACAGGGTTTGCAGGAGTACAACTCTTCAAGGAGCTGAGACTCATGTCCACACATCGGCCAGAGACCTGCGGTGATGGGGCCATGTAGTCCTCTCTGCGGCCGGCACCAGTGCAGAGCGGAGAGGTTGGCCTGCAGATTTCCTGGAGCTTCTTTCGAAACTTCGTGCAAGCCATCGGCTCCCAATGCCTAGCGCCTGCAGAAGAGTCCCAAGGAGGAACCCAAGGGTCCTGTTATACCCACCCCCACTTACAGGCCTGCATTCCCATGGGCAGGGGGACGCGAACTGACCCAAATCAAGGCTATTACCAGTCCCATCACCTAGGATTCCACAGGGGCGCTCTCTAACAGGCGGGGGTAAAGGAATGTGTTCTCTCTCCTGCTGAGAGCTCCACGTTCAAAGATCAAAGGGGTTCTTTTATAAAATCCCACAGCAGCCCTCGCCCGTGAAAGAGGAGCAAGACAGTGCATTTCCCAGAATGTTTCTAGAACCTATGGCAGCAACAATACGCCTGGATATTAGCATCAGATGGAGAAACTGAGGCACAGAGCGAGACCATGACTCACCCAGGGCTGACAAGCGAGTCCGTGGCAAAGCCAGAAACAGACACCGCCGCCTGTCGATTCCTAGGTCTCTCTGTTTATCCCCTTCAGCCAAACCACTGCCACCTCCTGAAACCCTTCCAGCAACCCCAGCCCCTTGACAAACACAGGGGCCCAGATGCTGAGATGCAAAAGCATGGTAATAAAGGGGAATGTTATCAATTCCCTGCAGAGCCAAGAGCAGGCGAGGAGGAAGGGAGGGAATAAAAAAAGCTAACCCAACCTTAACCCAGAGATCACTTATCATTCAGGCTGCATCACACATCTTGAAAGTGCAGACACAAAAATGTAATGTCATAACATTCGCAGTTCAATAACCTTTGCTTCACAAGACGGCGTGAACTGTCAGAGGAGCTTGGAGGTAAATATTTCAAGGCACAGACGCTGAATGCAAAGGCGCTGGGGGGCTGGCAGAGCCGGGGGTGGAGGGGGAAGGAACGCAGAAAAGGCCTCTGATTTTCTACCCAGCCTCAGCACATTAACATACCCCCACAGTAAATCCTGGCCAGAGCCAGGGAGAGGCTGCTGGCCGATAAAATACGAGCAGATATAAAACCAGACACCTTTATTGTTCTGAGAAGTCTTCCAACAAGTTATGAATCCACAGTGTGACCCGACCCCATCCTGCTGTTCTATGGCAGACTCAAGGCCCGATCTTGGCATTAAGGCTCAGACGGGAGCACCCTCTCCACCGCCCCACCCTTCGCAGCCACAGCCTGGATGGTGCCATCCTACTCAGCAGGTAAGAATCTTGCTGGGTTGGAGGCTATAAAGCAAGCCAGCCGCCCATGGATCTTGGACTTGCAGCCATTAACCCCTTCAGCACTGCAAAATCGGTCCCAGCCTCCCAATGGCCAGCACCCTGCTAGATACTCAGTGAGCAGGATGTATTGGCCAGTGGGGTAAATCAACGGCAGAGGCAATGGAGGAGGGACCGGGGGATCTCTGTGTTTAACTCATCACTTTCAAAGGCTCTGCGAGCCCATGCGCACAGACTCAGATCCACCTGAAGCACTTCAAGGGCCAAGCAAGGGAATGATTCAAGAGCAACATCAGAAAGGCTTCCTGCCCCACCAGAAGCCAGCTACCCCATGTGCCCCAGGCCCAGGGGAGGGAGGAAGATCCGAAAGCCACATTCACCCAGGGCCAGGCTGCCAATCTACAGGGCCTTCCCTGACTGTAAAGATCCCAGACCCCAGGCACATCACATTAGGTGGTGGCGCGGCAACGCAGCCTGATGGGCTACTTACCCCATCCTGCCGCCAGGGAACACTCCTCTAGCAGGTAGTGCCTGGGATCCCTGTCCGCGCCTGCCCCAGGTTGATCATGCCCCCCCACTCCCCAGCACAGGCTACTGCCAGCAGGGTTTCAGAGACCCACGTGGAAGCAGGAGAGAATTCAGTTTTAATTCTTCACAAATCAGTTCTCTGTGGCAGGAGGCTGGAAGCCCCCTCCCCCTGTCAGAAAGCAGCTGGAGCAGGGCTGGCTTTATCTGATCCTGCTATGCTTTTAGCTGCCTAGCAGCCACTGAAATAAACGAGCTTGTCAGCCCCCAGGAGACTCCAGAGAAGAAACTAGGTTAGCTCCTTCCAATTAGCCTTCCTGAGAGGTTACTGTCGCTGTGCCGAGTGAATTCCCCACAGCAAAGAGTTAACGGATCCCGGGGCCCCTCAGACTCCATAGCGCTGTTACTGTCCCCCAGCCCATCACAAATCACGTCAGGGTTAACGGAGGGGAAACGGGTCTCTTCTCCGGTCAGGAAGAAAAACCTTGCATGTCCAACTAGCCGGAGCAGGAACGGGTCAGCACAAGCCAGCTGGGCCCAGCCTCAAACCAGCTGAGGCGTCGGGCTCCCAAAGGGCCATTGCCCAACAGGCAGTTTCCCGACAAGTAGACTGCAAGGGAATGGGGTGGCAGAGCCAGAAGAACGTGGCAGGAGTGGCGCGTCCGCATCAGAGCCAGGTATGCTGCGCAGCACAGGGAATGCTGGGAGGCGCGTGTCCCTGAACTCAGCTCAGTGCTTACAGGGGAGGGGGCACCATGCAGCTCATCCAAAAGGTAGGTGCTTTGAATCGCTCTGCGTGTGAGCTGGGGGGGCGGCAGAGGAGCAGTCCTGTTTGCCACAATCACCTCCAGCACCGATCAAGCATAAGAGCGTGACCAGGAATGGGCAGGCCTCACAGCCCTGAGGAGAGGACAGGGTGGGCTACAGGGACCTCAAATGGAGGAGGGATTGGCCAGTAAATAGCACAGGGGCCGGGAGAACAGCAAGCTCCGGCATCAAGCCTCTTTGCCTGCTGAGGCTCCAAGTCTTCCGAAGGGCAGTGGGCAGAGCACAGAGCTAACCCCACTCCTCGGGGTAGTCACGGCCCCTCGTCCAATCATTTCCTGAGGCCTAACTCCCCTCTCCCAGCTGACACAGCTCCCCCGAACCCTAAACCCCTGCTTCCTGCTGGTCAACTCAACCCAGCTCTCAGTGGGGCTCCAGAGCCCAGCTGCCAGAGAATAGCTCCAGGCTGCTCCTAAGCTCCCCTCTTCCGGCCGCTCAGCGTCTCTGAGGTGCTGGCACAGTAGGAGCTACCTGCCACAAGATCACCCTGAAGCAGGACCAGCCATGGGGCTCTGAGGTCCCTAACAGTGGGATTACCGACCTCAGCCACTTCCCTGCGGGCAGGGGAAATGCCAATGGGATTCACCATGCTCTCAGTCTAGTTCACCCGCCATGGCCCCACCTGTGTGCGGTACTGGCATCTTCCCCTGGGGGGTGGCAGCATGTTCGAGTCTCCACGGCACTGCCCCTGGGCAGTAGGTCGGGCTCACTGTCCCCATTTCACAGGTGGGCAAACTGAGGCAGAAAGACGTGACAGGACTAGCCAAGGAAGGCCCTACACAGGAGCTGTGGCCCTGCTGCAGGTGGCCCCCAGGAGCCCTACTCGTCCACCAGCATGATACAAATCCTCGCTCCTAAACCTACCAGACTTTCCCTCACAACCACCCCAGGAACCCCTACATGGCACAGCCGTGCTAAAGAGACAGCCTAGACTTCCCCAGAGGACAGGGCCAGGGAATGGCGCCCGCCGACACAAGAAACAGTTAAACGGCCTCCTCCCACGCGGGACCTGCAGCTACAGGCTTCCTCACACCCTCCCCGAAACACCTGCTAAGATCGCATTGCCGTAGGGCAACTGTTCAACCCAGGGGGTGGGGGGAGAGGGGGATCAGCAAAGGGCCCTGGGAGCAAGAGGCTGCGTGTCAGCCACTTGGCAGCACAACAGAGAAGCAGCAGCCCAGAGCAGGTGACAGGCAAGCTGGGCTGACTTTATTACAGGAAGCAAGTATGTAAGTATCTGACTGCGTGTAACCAAGGAGGGAGGGAGGAGCTGGCCAGGGTTAACCCTGTCCTGCCTGCACAGCCAGTGTGGGACACAGTCCCTTCATCAAAGCCCTCAGCTGGCCACTGTCCCGTAAATGGAGGGGGAGAGATCAGGCCCCCCAAAAGCCAGTCCCATAGGTAGCCAGGCCCTTTCCATGTCTCCAGCTGGACGCAAAGTCTGGTGGAAGGAGCCATTCCTGCGCCAGGACTCCAGGCTGGCATGGCACCGCTGTGCACAAAGCATCTCTGGGCAACTCCGTTCGCCCGGCTTTACGACGGGCTGGGCAGACATTGCACTTTACTAACCCCACAAACACTGCACAGGGCGCTCGGAAAGAAGTCCCGGTCACTGGCAACTGCCAGACGCTGCTTGCTGCTCCACTGCCGAGGGAACAAAGGCAGCTGCATGGGGCTGACCCAGACGCTCCCCACTCAACGGGCCCAATTTCTGTTCTCCTCCCCTCGGGACCAACAGGCACAGGCCGGGAGTTTGCCCACAATGCTCTCTGCTCTGCTGTGACAGGGGCAGCAGGGATACCTGTCCCCACTCTCAGTTCCTGCCCCCCATGTTTCCCAGACCCCTGCACAATGCAGGGAATATGGAGGGGAGACTCCCAGGCTGCCCACTGGGAAAAGGGAGGTGCTGGGATTCCTCCCCAGATGCCATCCTTGGATGCTGTTCAAGGGCTCCATCTCGGATAAGCCCCTGGCTGGAGGGCACGTGCTAGATTTAAAGCCCAATCCTCGCTGTCACCCCCCACCCCCCATGAAAGACTTTCTTCTTACTGCTGGCCCTGGATTCTTCAAGCAATACACAAGTATTTAAAGGGCCAGACGTTCTGCAGGCGTTAATCAATCCCACTCTACTGTATTCAGTGGAGCTCTACGGACGCACACCAGCCGGGAGATCTGGTCTGTAAACTCCCCCTTAATAGCACTGACTGACGCTAAACAGGATAACTAACACCCCACCCTTCTCTAATCACTCTCTGTTTTGCTGCATCCCTCCACCTAGATTTGGCCTGGGCTGACTGTAAGCTCGCTGGGGCAGGGACCTGCCTCGAATATATACAGCACTGAGCCAGCTACAGGGCTGCACACAGTACAAGAGACATTCATACAAGTCTCTGAACTGGAGACCACACCTACTTCTTCATGGAGACAGAGCCCGTATTTCCCCCCCCCCCCCCCTCCTCAGGGTCAAGCAAATCTTACTGAAAAAATACAAACATTTCTCCTTGGCAAACACTCCCTGAGAAAACAAAGCCAACCCCGCTCCCTCTCCCACCCCCACTCACACAGCCCCACTCTTCTGACACAGCAATTAGAGGGAGGCATTAATATTTAAATATTGCCAGCTCCAGAGAAGGGAAATCAAATAAAAATGCAGGCGTGTCGGGAACGCTTGTCTCCCCCGTGCAGCCCAATTAAATCTTCAAGCAGGAGTAGCCACGGGAGCCGGGAGAAATGCTAAGTGCTGCAGAGTCACACCCCTCAGCCATGGAAACCACACAGGCTGATCAGTCACTCGCACCCAGCCCTGCTCCTTAGGGTGCCTGGGCAGAGCTGCTTCGTGGCCCATTGAGGGGCCAAGCAGCCAACTGGTGAGAGAAGGCAAGTGGGGGGAGGAGAGGTGAGGCTGCACATGTGCACACACAGGGTCCCAGAGCAGGATCGTGCAGTGGGGGAACAGACAGGGAGATCTATGCGTGGGTCACAGGACAGATGGACGGGCAGGCAGCACCCTCTCCTCTCCCACTTCCGGGCAAGATTAAGGCCCAGCCCCAGCAGCCCTAGAGAGCAGCAGCAGCGGACTGTGGAGCAGAGGGGGCGGGGCGGAGACTGCCCACAGGGCAGAGGCAGGTTTGGTGGATCCAGCCCTCCTTTAGCCTCAGAGCATTACACGGGAAGGTTGCTGTTCCCCTTGCTCTGCTGCATTTGGCTGGCCTCAGTGTCACCAGTGAGTCCCCAGACCCAGCGGCATCAAATGGGATGCCACAGCACAGTCAGGCACAGAGGACAGCTGGTCCAGTGGTTAGGGCACTAGCCTAGAGCTTTAGACACCCTGCTCTGCCACAGATCTCCTGGGCGACCCGGGCAAGTCTCTTCAGCCCAGAGAGACTCAGCACCCCAGCCATTCAATGGGGTAACAGCCCCGCCCTGCGACACCCCGACACTGAGCTAATGGGGGCCAGAGGACTCTGTCTGTCTAGGCAAGCAGACCCAGGCTGAACCAAGGATGGCCCCGAGGAAGCCCCAGGCCCAACAGGATCTCAGCCTCTGGGCAAGGATCCTCACCTATAGGCAAACCCCAGCAGGAGCTGCCTTATTCAAGCCAGATGTACGTACTCCCTGTCACACTGTAGCAGGCACAGATGGACTGGGCTACAGAGGCCCATGAGCGTGGCCCAATGTGGGCGGGGGTCCAGATGAGTCCACGGGCCTGCTGTGTGACGTGGTAGGAAGCCAGTGCCCAGACCAGCTGATCACTGGCCTGCCAGGGCAATTGCCACCCCCTGAATCTTGTAGTTGCTGGGCTGACCCACTGAGCAGGCAGACCTGTGGGCTCGCAGCTGCAAAGGGAAGATGGCCCTGAGCCGGAGCACCACATCAGGCTGCTGTCTCCAGCCAGAGCCCAGGCAGGGCAGTTTCTGGACGTAAGAGAAGGAGGCAGAAGGAAGCATGGAAATTTCCAGACTAGCTGGGCTCCTTTTGCTCCACCAACCAGGCCAGAAAGGAAGGAGTAACGGAGCCCTCTGCCCCCTTCAGAAGCAGGCGACTCCCCCCACACCCGTTCACAGCCTGCAAGGAGCGCTAGCCACTCCTGCACCATCAGGAAGGATGAAGAGGCGAGAACGCTCCTCACCCCACATTCCCGGGGGGCCATCCTCTAGCTCCCTTAACTCCACAGAGATCTCTCTCCTTCCCCTGGGTGACGCACACCTCCCAGCGGCATGAAAATCAGTCAGGCTGCCACCAACAAGCCAGGCGGCAAGGCAACAAAATGCCGGCAGATGTTCCCTCCTGTGGAGGCTGGCACCGTAGGGCAATCTGTGCCAGCAAGACCCTGATCCTGCGCAGCTCAGCCACATGCCACAAACCCCTGGACACTGGGAATGGAGAAGCAGGAGGCTTTCCCCGCCAGCACTTATCAGGCAGCAGCTAGAGACGCGGTTGTTCCAGGGCCCTGCCCTGCCAGGCCCACAGCAAGCGCCTTCGTGCTCCCTCCTATCACCCACCCAGAGGAGAAAGGTGCCCATACACAGCCAGTGTCTGGCTGGTGGCTCTCCTGAGACACGGCGCCATTCTGCTGACAGGGGCTAGGTGGGCTCAGGTGAGATCCCCTCCCCTTAACGTTCACCCACCCCCTCAGGGTTGAAGAGTGGGAGGAAGCAGGCCAGAATCCCACCCAGCGCATGGGCCAGGAGCCAAGGCCACTGAGGGTCAAAGAGGGCAGGACGGGGGACCCCGATGGGGTATCCAGGGCCTGGATCTCCCGCCGACGGACACTGCTTTGCAATGGGAGCCCCGACTGCGCAATCTCCTGCCCTCGTGATCCCCTTGGAGGAACACAGCCCTGTCAGTACTCCTACACCACCTTTCCCTCCCCCGCTTCCCAGGGCAGGACCCCCCTCTGGTGCTAAGAGGCTGTCAGAGACGTAAAGAGGATTTACTGTTAAATGCAAGGGGCTTTAGAGGCAGTAACTTTCCCTCCTCTTGACTTAAATGGATTTTAAACTTCAAAAAGGATAGAGAGGGCAGGCTGCCAAGCGCCAGGAGCGCAGCTTGCTAACTGAATGCCGGGTCAGCAGCAATCTCCGAAGGGATGACCCCACGGGATGGAAGCTCTGCGCACGGCAAAGCAGGGAGGATTGTGGGTAACATGGAAAACCGCTAACGGCACAGATCCTCCTTCGGGCCTAAGCCAGTAATGGGGGAAGGGTCTGGGTCTGGGGAAGGGCATGGCTGGGCCCTGGTGTTACTGGGGCCAGTGGCTAAGGTGAACTCGGAAAGGTGCCCCATGGCATAGAGTGGCAATGATGTGAAGTGAGCAAACGGGAGCTGAAAAGGCCCGTCGAGGCAGGGGCAGGGGTGTCTCTGAGGCTGGGGAAGAGGTTGGCGCACAGAACCCTGGAGAACAGGCAGCAGGGTGCAATCCTGCACTGGACCCTGACGTGCGAGGGGTGGGAGAAGGGGCCTGCCAGGCATCCCTCCATCTCTAGCACTGCGAGGGATCACAGTGGCTCTCAGCCCTAAGCAAACGGTGCCTCCCATCAGGGTTTCGCCACCCCCGTCTTCCTCAGGGATGTGAGAGAGGGGCTGGCCAGGTTCAGGGGCCTACAGTACACTGGCCTGGCCACCTCAATTAGCCTGCCCAGCCCCACAGGCTATAAACGGCTCCGGAGTGGGTCTCCAGACACCAACCCGGCAGAGCTTTCCAGAGGAAACAAGCAATGGAGACAACGGCCAAGGCAGATGATGGCAGGAGTCCTGTCCGGACAGAGAGGAGCGGACCATGCCACACTCTTCTCAGAAGTCCCCAGAGATAAGGCAGCAGCTGTTATCAGCAACAAAGCAATGGGGCACATTTCCTCTTCACGCAATAGTGCAACCACCGACCAAGGGGGCGGGGTGGGGGTGGGAAGCCACAGTGCTCCTGTCCCGCCCCCAGTTCCCCTCCAGCCTGAGAGGCTGACAGGCCACCCTGTTCAGCAGGGCGCACACAGGAAGTGCTGCTTGGAGCGCGATCCCCTTGGCAGCTGTCCCGGACCCTGCGAGGGTGCACACAAACACACCCAAGCCTATGACCCACACACACACATGCAAATGCTCGCCCAACTGCATTCGAAGGTACACATGCAAATACCTCCACACACGTGCTTCACACCAAGGCAGAGATATACAAATAGGAGGATGTGTGTACACAAAAGCTTTGTCTGAGGGTCCAACCCAGACGCTGCTGTCCCCTGTTCCCTGCAGCATGGCAGGGAGATGCTAATTCTCCCTGGGGTTTCCAGTCCTGTTCCCCTCCTCACGCCACTCCACCCTGTCCCGTGTCATCCAGCCCCAGCAGGCTCCAGGCTTCCCGGCCATCCATGTAGTGCTGCCCAGTGGGGGCTCCCATTCAAACCTCCTCAAAGGGGGCCACCTGTGGCTCAGTAAAACTTCTGGCCCATTGAGTGATTAGAGCTCACAGACACCCCCCCTCCTTTCCTTCCCCTCCCATTTCTGGGCTACCATCCAGTTTCCTGGCCAGAAACAGAGAGCAGACTGGAGTTAGAGACAGCTCGCCTCCCACAGCTCCGAGAACAGATCTGGGGTTGTGTTCACGTGTCCCACCAGCACAGACCACACGGCACAGTAAGGACAAGGACTGCCGGCTTTCAGTCTGCACCAGGACCTCGCGTCAGGGCAGCCAGACCGCTGGCTCAGATCTGCAGAGAGAGGGAAAAAAGCCCAAAGACCCAAACAAGTAAATCATAGCCCTGAAGTGATGTGGAGGAAGAGAAGGGCAGTGCCCTGGCTGCTCGCCAAACCCAGCTGTTTAACCTGGGAAAAGAGCCGCTGCAGACAAGTAAGGACACCTTGGACACCTACCAAACTGCCGGGATGTCCGAGCCCAACTCCCCGCTCTGAGAGATGGGGCTCCGCGTGTGCTCCCAGGCAGTGCACTATGGCCAAGGAGCAGGGCCACAACCTCTGGTTGATGAGGACATTTACTGCCCCTCCCACGTGGATGGCGTGAGGCTAAATGAATGAATAATAAAGCAGCCTCTATGTAACACTTGCCATCCGCACAGAGGCTCCCCAGGCCCTCCCAGCACGGGTGTGGGGCATGTTTGTGCCTCAGTTTCTCCACCTGCAAAGAGATGAGGTGATTGAGCCAAGACTGTGCAGCAACCTGAAACTGGACCCAGGAGCTCTGACTCCAAGTCTTCTCCTTAGCCTGCTAGACCAGGACGCTGCCACAGCACAGATTTAATACCTGTGACATGCTCTGGAGATGGACAGCCACTGCATGGCCCAGCAGCCAGTGCTCCCTCGCTAGCTGTCCTGCCAGAGGCAAGGCTCCTTGGGTTGGTCAGAGACAGAGACAGAGCTGCCATCAGTTCAGGATTCCTATGACACTATCAGGGCCTGGACTACAGCCAGAGGGCAGAGCCCGGGTGCATGGAGAGGAGGGCAGGAAATCAGAGACAGCTCTGAATGCTGACAGGGAGTCACCCTCTTCCCCTTCCACCCCTCCCTCCCCCAACAGTCTCATCCAAATCTCCTGAACTCTCCTCTCCACCTGGGGCGCAGAGGGACACCTGGCCCTGTCCCACATGTTCTTTCCACAGCTCTCAGGAGGAACTGCATCCCCCACAGTGGAGAGATCAGAGCCCCACCAGGTGTTTCATGGACAGAGCCAGGGCTCTGAGGCCTCAGCAAGGAGCAGAGAGAAGTGAGATTAAAAATAGCCCGCACCCTCCTTCCTCCCCTGAAACCTGCAGCCCCATCCACGGCCCTAGCATGTCAGGAAGCGATAAAATGTTCTGTTTCTCTGGAGCTGCATGTCACATCCCAGCCTCCCTCACACCCCCACCAGAGACAGCAGGAATCCTGGCCTCCTGCCAAAGCCACTGTCTCCACTGTAATTCTCCTTGCCCTGGAGCCAACATACACACACAGATACAGACACACACACCCCAACAAAGACACAGGCACCACACAATCACACATCCCCCCCACACCCCTCCAGGCACATGCACGTACATACTACCCCTTGATACATATGCTCAGTTACACAAAGACCTCTGAACACCCGCACCGTGTGGGAGCCTGGGGGCATGTCTCACACACAGCCCTGCAGGACAAGGGGAAGGGAAAAGAGCTGCAGGAAACCCACTTGACTTGTCTGAAGTGACACTCCACCTGGGGAGGACTGCAAGGAGAGTCTCAGCCAGGCCAGTCACATCTCCAACATTACAGGCCTGTGATCACGCACGCAGTTCCCCCAACCTGCAAACACACACACGAGCTCTCAGAAGCACAGGCGCTCCCAGTCACACCCACTTCCAGAGTCTCCCAGGTATGCCGCACCGCCTCCCACCCAGACACCAAAACGCTCCCAGGAGCACCCAGCATCAACCCACGCAGATTCCCCCTCAGGAGATGCTAGATGTGCTAATTGGCTTCTCCATCCCTAGCGCCTATCAGACTGATTCACACCTACCGGGACCCCCATCCTCTCAACTGTTCACGCTCCCAAACACCCACCTCGCACACCCATTCTCACACTCATGACAGCCAGGCTGTCCCCATGGAATTCCCCTCCCCCCCAACACACGCCAACAAACCTCAAGCTCTTCCTCATTTCAGCTGCCCCCTTTCCACTCCCGATCGAGGATTCATTTCACGTCAGACTAAACTAACCCCTGAACCCAAGTAGCCTCCTGCTGCAGCCTCCACCGTGAGCTTGCCAGCGCCCGATCCTTCAACCTGCCCCCACAAGCTCTTGCCCACAGTCATGGCTCTCCTGGCCTTGCCCCACCTCTTTCCTGCACCCAGCAAACTCCTAGGTGCTGCTCTGGGCCATCAGGGCAGTGAGCTTACAGAAGGCAGTAGAGGCAGGGATGGAGGAGGAGGGAGGAATGCCAAAACCAAGGACACAGTGTTTCCAGTTGACTCACAGAGTCACTTTCTACTGGGCTCTAATGAGATTCAGGGACAGAGAAACAGGAGCCTTGTGTTGGCTGCGGCCTTATCACAAACGCACGCTGGGGAGAGAATGGAACGGGGTGGGATTCATGGTGCCACCAGCCAGCAGCCGCTAAAACATGCTGCAGCTGCCCCCGAAGGGCCAGGCTCCCAGTCCCACCCATGAGCAAGTGGCACTCAAGCCCCCAGAGTGAGGGGCAAGGCCAGCTGGAGAGAATGCCGGGGTAGGTGAACATGACAAGAGAGGAGACAAATTCCAAAGGGGTAGCTGTGTTAGTCTATTGTAGAAAGACAACAGAGTCCTGCCGAGCAAGAAGCAGGACTGGCACCGACAGGCATTGTCCTAACACTTCGGGTTCCCTGGGTGAGACTGTTTAGACAAGATCATTAGAACAATTCTCTGCTCCTTCTCGCCTGGGCATTTACTGGTATTAACAATGGCTCACAACTCCCTGTGGAAATTAACATTGTACATGGGTAAACTGAGGCACCAGGATTTGCCCCCAGTCAACCCAGCACATCAACAGGAGAGCTGGGAACAGAAACCATGACACACACACTCTCCTACCCTGCCCCCCACCAGGCCTCACACCCACCCAAATAACATCTACTGCATTTTATCAGCCCATCAAAGCACTTCACTGAGCAGGTCAGTATCATTATCTGCATTTCACAGACGGGGAAACTAAGGCATGGAGAGCAAAGGGGCTTGCCCAAGGTTACCCAGGCAGCCAGCGGCAGACCCAGGAACAGCACCCAGGTTCCCAAGTCTGGTGCATTCAGGAATCTTGTCGCCAAGCCCTTTGTATTCACCACATTTCCCGCCAGAGCCAGAGCCCAACTATCCTAACTCCAGGTCCCACTACCTGGGTGTCAAAGGCTATGGCACAGGAAACAAATGTAAGCAGCAAAACAGCAAGTTTTGGCTCCTTCAAAGACCCAGTTCAGAGCCTGGAGGCAGCCAAAAACAGCAGCAGAAAACAGACAACATACTCCAGAGCAGGTGCCTGCAACCAGAGCCAAACCACAGCCAGAGAATCGATCATTGCATGTCACAGGGGAGGGGGAAGACAGAACAGCCCACAGCGACCCCTCTCCATCCCAAAAGCTGTGGCTGCTAGCAGAGCAATGGCCAGCTGGGGCCCTGCACTCCCCATCCAGTGAAATTCAGAAAACCAGCAGTGGGCAACCCGCCATGCCCCGGTGGTCCGACAGGGGGCAGCAAGAGCAGTTTCCCATTTCAGATAACATAAAGCCCCCGCTCCCCCCCCACACACACACTGTGCATTTGGGGAGAATGATTTCTGTGGGGTACAGAGACATCACCACGTCAATCCACCATCCATCTCGCACATTAGGCAACAGCAGCTGCTTCAGAGAAATGTGAAGAAACCCCGCAGTGGATAGTTACGGGGCAGCCAGCCACTAACCTTCCCGGTGGAACAGGCTTATGCCCTGAAGCTGGAGATCCCACCCGGCTTATATCCCTTTTTGCCTTTATGGTACCTGGCAGATATCCTCACCCAACAAACGTCCAGTCCCACTAAGCTCGTGTCTTCCGGGACACCTTGTGGCACAGAGTTCCACAGGTTAACCGGTGTCCTAACTAGGCCGGTGCAGAAAGGAAGCTGTGCAGTGGTGCTGGGGAAGCGCAGGGGTCCTGGGTGGGTGTGAATGGGGACAGGACGGGGGGGGGGCCGGCTGCCATAGGGGTATGGCCCATACACACTTGCACACCAGACGCTTTCAGGACAAGCCCAGCTGTCCTGCAGGCACCGCCGCTGCGGCGCCCCCCGCCCCCGGCCCGACGCCACGGGGATGGGGGCCGCAGTACCCGCCGCTGCTCCGGTCACTCACCGAGCGGGCGCACCGTCCAGCGGGGGCTCGTCTCGTCCATGGGGCGGCTCCGAGCCGGCGGCCGGCCGCGCTGAGCTCCGGGCGGGAGCGGAGAGAAACTTTTTCCCGGCGCCTCCTGCTCCTGCCTCTGCCTGGCGGGGCGGCGCGTCCCGACTCCCAGCCGGCCGGGCCCTGCCCGGAGCAGCAGGAGCAACGCGCGAGCGGCTTCCCCGCCACTTCCTGCTTCCCTCCCTCCGCGCCGGCCGGCCGCGTCACTCACCCCGGCCCGGGGCCGCCCCGCGCCGCTGCGGGGGAGGGCGCGCCCGGACGGACCCCGGAGCAGGGGAACCCCAGCAGCCGCCAGCGAGGGGCACCTGTGCTGGGCCGGGAACGGGGGGGCACGACTGCGGTATGGAAGAGGGTCAGGACCAGGATTGGGGCTGGGCTTTGCCCAGGGGCTGATGGGGGAGTCGCAGCACTGCTCCAAAACGTCCGTTTCTCCCACGGAGAATTCCTGCTCTAGAGGCGCCCCCATCGGACAGACCCCCAACCCTTGCCCGACTCCCCCCAAACACCCAGCAATCGCCTTAGAGACCCCCAACACCCGACAATCCCCTTCCCGCAACCCCCAAACACTCCATCCCCTTACAGAGACCCCCAAACACTCAGCGATCCCCTTAGAGAGACCCCCAAACATCCAGCGATCCCCTTAGAGACCCCCAAACACTCCATCCCCTTACAGAGACCCCCAAACACTCCATCCTCTTAGAGACCCCCCCAAACACCCAGCAATCGCCTTAGAGACCCCCAAACACTCCATCCCCTTACAGAGACCCCCAAACACTCCATCCTTTTAGAGACCCCCCCAAACACCCAGCAATCGCCTTAGAGACCCCCAAACACCCGACAATCCCCTTACCACAACCCCCAAACACTCCATCCCCTTACAGAGACCCCCCAAACACCCCGCGATCACTTTAGAGACCCCCAAACACCCAGCGATCCCCTTAGAGACCACCAAACACCTGGCAATCCCCTTACAGAGACCCCCAAACACTGTTATTCCCTTACAGAGACCCCGAACACTCAGCGGTCCCCTTAGAGACCCCCCAAACACCCAGCAATCCCCCAGTGACCTGCCCGAGATCTCCCAAAGCCTCCCTCCAACTCTACCAGAGAAGTCCCACTCCCTATAGGGAGCCCCCACACCCAGCAGCCACCTCCTGACTCCCCTAAACCCCACCACGATCCCTGTCCTGACTCAGTCAGCTATCAGACACCCCACCCCCGCCAGGCCGTTTGGCAGCAGGGGGGATGGGGGCGGCAGGCTGCACTGGAGCCAGCACAGGGCAGGGCTACTGTGGAGTCATCGCCCCAGGAGGCCTAGTGGGCACTGAGAGGTGCCAGCCTGCCCGGCTGCCGCCCCCAGGAGCTGTGCCACATGGCTGGGTTACCATGAGCCTGGGGCCTATAGAGATACAGGTGTCGGGGTTTGTTTGCTGCCCACAGGGGGCGAGGTGGGGGGGAGCTGTGGGGGCACTAGCTCACCCCCTACTGGACAAATGCAAGATGGCAGCATGGCCCCTCCCTGCAAGGGCCCCCCCAGCCCAGAAGTGAGTGGGAGCAGCTGATGGTATCACAGGGGCTGGAGAATCCCAAGGGGCCATATCCCCTCCAGGTACTGCACGCTGCCCGAACAGTCACAGAGCAGTACGCGACCACTTTGGGGGCCCTGGTGAAATGAGTTAGGTGGGTCTCAGCCCAGTCCTAATGAGAAGGAGAAAAGAGGAGACAATTGTACCAGGGCCCCACAATCAGGGGAGTCCCCCAAAACATCTCCAATGTCTGTACAAATAACGGGAAATGGGAAGAGGCCCCGTTTCTGTAGCCAGGTCTGGGTTCCACTCACTAACCCAGCCACCAGACAGACAGACACAGCACTCTGACTCCTCTGGCTGAGCAGTCACAAACCAAATGGCTGAGCGCCCCCCCTCCCCCTCCCCGCCATCGCTAGAGCCTCAGGGCTGGTCACTTCCCAAAGGTTTCTCTGCACCACCAATTCCAACCTCCATGCTGCCCACCTCAATGGGCCTGGCCCTGGGAAGATGCGGTAGGAGGCGCCCGGTGGGCTGAGCTTGCAGCAGGCTGGGTTGCCCTATGCACAGCTGGCATTAGGGTCAGCGCCTGCCTTACCAATCCAGCGGCTTCCACGTGCTGGGGCTGGGCGACTGACTGACAGTCTTGGACGGTCTGGCCAGATGGCACCAGAGCGCCTTGAATGCCACACACAACACATCCAAAGGGGGCTGGAGAATCCCAGAAGGCAGGACTTGTGCCATTCAGCTGCCAGCCCCCCCAGCCCCCAACCAATGGAGGGCTCTCCTTGCCAGTCACTCTGCCAACTAGGTCCTTTTCCCCACCCCACACTGGCAATGAGCTGCCACTCAGCAGCGGCCCAGTGTGATCCTTCATCAGAAGCAGCTGTCTGCTGCTGGCCAGAGGCAAGGATAATGATGCAGCTCAGCTTGGGATCAGGGGACCAGGAGGCAGCTTCATCTTTGACTAGCCCCAAGGGGGCCCCTAGCCTGGAGCCTCCATCCCCTTTAATAGCTCTCAAATCCCTGTCAGTGGGATTACTGCAAAGGATTCGGGCGCTGTGTTCCTCTGATCCGTCCTCAGAGAAATGAACGTCAGGGGGAAGAGCAAAGGAATGAATCCGCTGGTCAAACCTCACCAGTGTTTGGAAATCTGGAGCACTACAAGCGCAGATCTGCACTTATTTCATGCCACCCGTCTGCCTCAGGTCACAAGTGAGATGAGTATGGTGGATTCTCAGTCCAGGCCCAAGGGAAGATTTATTCAGCATCAACAAAGCACTGCACTGATCTTTCCAACAGCTGTGGCTGGGACAACTGGCATGCTACAAGACAGGATGGCATTGAGGGGGAGTGGATATTGTGGGCTTGCCAAGACACGGACATCGCTGAGAAATTCCAATATCCCAGCAATAGGTTCATTAGAAGTAAGCTATGTTAGAAATCCTCCTTCAAACCCTTCCTAGTCCCCTCAGGAGTCCTTTGCCCCATTCAGCACCCTTCCTTCAAACCCCCTCACTCCCCCTTAGTGTCCACTGACCTTTCTTCCCACCCTCCCCAGGGATCTGCTGCCCCCACCTCAGCTGCATTGAGCTTGCTGCCCTCAGCGTCCCCCACAATCCTTAGCGCTGGTTGCACCAGCACTCTCCTTCCCCCAACTCCCTCTTTCTTTTCTATTTTAATTTTTATTGCCTTTTTTAAAAGAATACAGAGGAACAAATGCCCTTATCAGCAATTCTCACAAGGTATAAAGAGATGCTTTGATCTCACTGCCTTTACTCAGCTAGTGTGAGCCAATGCCTGTAATTTTTTAATTTTCCTAGTGAATGCATTGGTGGCTTCGTCAGCATATATTATATATGCACACACACAGGGAGGCACCGAGAACGTCTACACCCTCATTATAGGCAGCGCCACCAGTGACACCCACAGTTAAGGCAGCTAAGCCCTTCCCATTAGAAGGCCCTGTTTCCAGTTGCTCAGAACGATAAAGCAGACTTTAACCATTCAGATGAAATTTCCCAAGCAGGGTGGCAGTCACAGACTCGATTTAAAAAAGGGTTTCAGCTGAAACAGTTCTGTCACGTCCAAGGATGAGATGAGGGGAAAATACATGGCTAGAAAAATCCTTACAGCTCTAGCACCCCAAGGCTTAGGAGCAGGAACTTGAAATCTGTCCTTTACTCTTCCTCTGAAAATCCACCCAAACTGGACTGAATTATGACCAGCTGGAAACTGCCATTGCCCATACTCAGTAAAGGCTCGTTAGCATCTGGCAGCTCAGTTCTCTGAAGATGTGGTCAGCACCGTGCATGCTCCATCCCAGCCCTGCAGAAGCTGAGCAGCCCTTTTCCTGCAATTGATTCCCGGCGCACTACTGGGGCCGTGATGGTGCCAGGCACCAGAACTGAGAGCAAGGCGACTTTCTGGTGCTCGAAGGGTCCCCCTGCTGGCTCCCAGGCAGTGTGGAGGAAGAAGGAAGGAGCAGCTTGACTCAAATGCAAATGGCTGAAGACAGGAGCAAAGAGAGGGACAAGGCTGGGGCGGAGAGTCAAGGAACAGCCAGGTCGGGACCAGAATGGTCTGTAACACACTCCCTTCCAGAATGCAGAATAGAATCCAGGATTTCTGAGTCCCAAAATTCCTCTAGTCTAGCGACTGGGCGACCAAGAGGACAACAACCTACTTCCACTGCTGGTTGCTCAAATCTATGCTGTGGATCTAAAGGTCCCAACCCGGCTGATGACCCAAGTTTGGGGCCAGTGTGGTTCCACATAAAAGTACTCCTGATTTTGCAAGGGTTTTTCTAAACATAGGAAATCACAGCTAAAAACTAAGTTAAAAGAACATTATAATTGCAAAGTCAAGCACTCAAAAATGAGAAGATGCCTGTACAGCCTTAATTCATCTGCATTATGATTAGAGACTTCAATCCCAAAATCACCTGTTTGTTTCCACAGAACTCCTGGCTCTTAGGGCACTGCTGGACCTGCTCTGACGATGAATCAGAGCTGTGGTGTGAATGGGACAGGGTACTTACTACGGAAAGAGAAAGAACAGCCTTGTAAAGGAGTCTGCTGAATGTAGCTCTGAAGAGCCCTGCCTCTGCCACAGAGTTTTCATGTGATGCTGGGCACATCACTATGGTGCAAGTGCCCCAGAAAAGTCTAGGAGGAAATGAATCCCTCTGTATTTCATTTAGGGCAGGAAGTAAGGCCTGGGACCAAATGCTGAATGACCAGGATGAGAGAAAATAAGGAACGGCTACCCAGTCCACGGGCACAGAATGAGGCAGCAATCCCGTGCAATCACGTAATTAAAGACTGGCATAACGCACACTCCCTAGCTATACCCAGAGTGAGTTACACTGGGGCGTTTCCGGGCTGGGATACAGCAGGGTGGGGCACGAAGCTGCAGCGATCCAGCAGCAGAAACCAGTGACAGCAGGCTCTGGCACCAGATCAGCGTGCGTCTCTATGTCTTTGCAAAGTCAGCCGGCTTGCAGGGAAATGGAGCCCTGGGCTTTTAGGTGGGTAGCACTCTAGGCACTCAAAGGGGGTAGCCCCAGGATTCAGAATGCCCCCTGTACCCATGGCCACTGTGGTGGAGAGGGGAGGCAGGCCTCTGCTGCAAGGAGGGATTCTCACGAGGCTGCTGGATGCAGGCAGACCCTGCAACCCTCTCCGGCACTCAGACTAAGTAGCACCGATTCAGCCACCCAGGAGGCTGCACACAGAGTCCAGGAGAAGCTGCGTGCTGAAGAGCCTAACAGCCACATGGCCTGCAACAGAGGCGTCTTGTGCACAAGTCTCTGGGGGTGGCTGATAAGGAGCCTGTGCCCAGAGGTCACAGATTCAAAGCTAGTACCATGATATGAGCAGGTGTCTTCATGTGCTATGGGGCTCAAATTGCCCCCTTGCCTCCTGTCGGGGCAGGGCTGTGGGATACAGACTGGGGTGGGGTCCCTCCACTTCTGAGACCTCCTTGTAATGCAAGTGTCCCCTCCACCCATAAGAGGTCTGGGGTAGGGGCAGGAGATCCCCACGTCCCAGGATTCGGAGTGGGAATACGAGTGCCCTGGGATGGGGGGCTGCAGATGAAATGGGGCAGCATCTAATGAGCCATTAGTCAACGTTACCTTTGCCCGGCAGCTGATGTTGGGGAAATAAATGCAGGGATCCCTCTTCCAGCTCCCATCTCACCCCGCTTGGCTGTGAACAGCTTGCCAGTGGTGAGGGCCTGCAGATCCCCAGCCAGAGCGATTGCCCTGGAAGCGCTAGGGAGCTCCGCAGCACTCGAACTAGCTGTGAGTGAAAGAATGATGCGGATCCTTTGATTAGGGCCAAACCCTAGCCCTCGCTCACTGGAGCTGCCCCTCGATGTGGGCCTGCAGGGCCATGCAGCCAGAACAAGAGAGGGTAGTGGTGCAGCACCCACAACAGATGCTGTTCTGACGTGTCAGGGACGGGTGGGTCTGATCAACCAAACCAGCTGGCCCATGCCTCGTCAGCCCCACTAATATCACCAGCTGCCATCATTCTGCGTCCACAGGGTCCGATTCAGTTCAGAGAGCTCTGAACCAGCACTAGGCCCTGCACTTTGCCCACTGCTGAGACTCTCACAGTGCACCCCTGCACGGCTGGGCCTGGGGACAGTCAGGGAACGGAAGAGACTTGCCCACGCCACTTGGCGAGTCAGTGGCAGAGCTGAGAAGAGGCCCCAGACTGGCCGGCCCCTCATGGCCATCTTCCCAGCAGAGAGGAGCTCCCTCACCCCTACCCCAAGGCTTTTAAAGCTGTCGGCACAGAACCAGGCCTGCGCCAGGTTCCCCTCCCTGCCTGCCACTGTCTTCTGCACCTGCTGTTTCCCTGCACACCAGCGTGCCTCTCCCTGTTGCCCTGTGCCAAAAGCTGGAGCAGGCAGCGGGCTCCACATCAAAGCAGCCGGTGCGCAGTGAGCCTTCAAGGGCCAGCAGGAAGGCTGCTAACAAACAAGCCCAGCCTGGAAGGGCGCATGACACTTCCCTGAGGAATGCCGCTGCTCCTGCCTGACCAGGGCCCAACCCAGTCCCAGGACAGCCCCAGCTCTGCAGCATCCTGGCTTGCAGGCGTGGCTGGCATTGCCCCACGGCTGTCCTCCCCCCCCAACAGAATGAGGCACTGGGGTACCACTAGGCAGGCAGGGCCTGGCCTCAGGAGAAAAAGCCTTTCACATCCCAGTCAGCCTGAGGAACCAGCCTTGGATCCCTTCGTCTCTGGGCAGGGCCGTGGGAGGGCCCACGCTCTGACCACAGCCGCCACAAGGACTGACTCCCACCAGGGCTGTGTCCACATCGCAAAGCTGCTCCCTATCTCCACCCTGGTGGCAGTCTTAGCAGAGGGGCTACGTGGGCCGGGGAGACAGTGTGCATGCAGGCTAGGGGAAGGCGCATGAGCATGTTTGGCAGACAGGCCTCTTCACTAGGGCTGCCTGCTCCACATTTCTCCCCTGCCCTTTGCCATGGCACTCCCGCCAGCTGACAGCAGTGAGTTTCACCTATGCTCTGTCCTCTCACTCAGTCCACAGAGACAGACCCTCCAACAGGATACCCGCTCAGCAGGCGCTCGCACCAGAGCATCCAACAGGCGCAAGACCCTGGGCTGCCCTGGGCAAACAATGCTCTATTGGTTAATGACAGGTCATCCATTTTTCCAGCACAGCTCCTCCCTGCATCCTGGAGTCAGATTGCAGCTAGCTGGGGCTCGGCTGCACTGGAAGGATAGAAGGGGAGCAATCCCGCCCACCGAGTCCCCAGATGGCCACAAACAGTGAGGGCCCAGTCCCAGAGTCTTTGCACAGGCAAACTTTCCAAAGTCAAAGGCAGTTCTGCCTAGGCAAGAACAGCAGGATGGGTCCTGAGGTCTTGCTGGAAAGCTGCCTCCTTTGCAAGGGGTGCCAGGCTGGAGGGCCGAGCAATGACTTCATCTGCCTTGGCTCGGAGAGGCTGTCACTTTCTGGACTGCCCCAGCGCTCCCCTTCCCGGCATGGCCTGCGGTCCCTAATGCAATGCAGGAGCACTGTGCGCTGTGGCCACCGTGCCTGCAGGGATAGGCTGGCCAACGTCCCACAAGCAGCTTCGCTGCACAGAGCAACCTGGAGACATGGGTCCCTGGTGTCATTCCTCAGGACTCCAACTACCTCAGGCTCCCCCGGACCCAGACAGGAAATCGAGCACCTACTTGTAGCTCCCTGGTCTGCGCCGTCCACATCCACACCTGTCCGCTGGCCGCGGTCAGAGCCAAAGTCCTGAGCAGCTCCGTTCCTTGCACCTGGGCTCTCCCCAGAGCCCACCAGTCGCTGTCTGGGCTCGCCGGCAGGAGGCTTCACGGCAGGTGTCTCGAGAGAAGAGGCCAACGCCTGGAACAAAAGCAGAAGAACAGGGACTCAGAGCCTTTCCCCGCCTGGAAATTCAATAGCTGACAGCCAGCATCAGCTTCAGCTCTAGGCAGCTGACCTCCTGGTCCCCCCTCCCAAGCTTTGACGCTCACTACTAGCCTGGAGAAAGCAGGGTCCTCCTGCCGGAATGTGTCCCTAGTTAGGCTGCGGGGCTTGGGTGGGGAGACACTAGATGCTTTTGTTTTCTTCCAGGCAGGTTGCACGTGGCTGAGTAGCGGAGCTGTCTGCTGCTCACCAGCCAGCCAGCTCCATGGCTCACAGGGGCTACAGCTGGATCTGAGGGGGCAGTCCAAGTGCTTCCAGTCAGGAGGAGACAAGAAAGGCTTTGGGGAGGTGGGGGAGGGAGGGCAGGAATCAAAGCAACATCCCTCTCCCTGCCAGTGGCTGCTGCTGATTACTCAATGGGCCAGTATTTACTTAGGATCAACAATTCCCCTCCCCTCGGCACAGTCGCCGGGCAGGAGGCTCCAGCTAAAGGGACACAGGGAGGGTAAGTGTCCTAGATTGCAAGATAATTTTGAGGCTAGAAGGGATTGCTACGATTATCTAGTCTGAGCTCCTATGAACAGAGGCCAGGCATTCCTGCATTGGGCCCAGTGTTCTGTGCTCAACTCACAGCACCTTTTTTAGAAAGATGCCCAGGTCCTCAGCTGCTGTAACATCAGGTGTCAAACTAATTCGCAGAGCACTGGGTATATGAGGCTGCGCTCCGCAAGACCACTTTCTCTCCCTCTCTGTTAGGGAGAGAGTATGGTATGGTGGAGCTGAGTCGTGGGCCAGACAAAAGAGGCTCGTGGGCCATACGTTTGACACCCCTGCCTCAGTGGATCTCTGACCCTTTATAACAGTGAAGGATCTGACTCCCAATCTCCATCTATTTGTTTTAATCTTGATTTAAAGACTCCAGGTGATGGAGACTCTGTCACATCGCGTGGCAATCTGATCCAATGGTCAATTATCCTCTCTGATTTCCAGTTTGAACTTGGCTGACTTCATCTTCCAGTCACGGGATCTCATTATACCTTTGTCTGCCAAGTTAAAGAGCCCTCTAGGAACAAACTTCTCCCTGCGTAGGTTCGTATCAACCATGATCAAATTGCCTCTGAATTTTCTCTGCCCTGTAATACCTTATACCTGCACCACACATCCGACCTGAGATCACTAAGAGTGGAGGGACTTCAAAGCTCTAATTTACTTTACACAGCTGATGCTGTTACTTTACATTTTGCACTTCCCGGGGCTTGAGGAAGGAAACTACATGTTTCTGCTTCTTGTCACTTTCACTGTCTGTTCCTAACTTATTCCACTTTCCCTTTCCTTTTCTCAGGCAGATCCCTGGCTGGAGTGAAGCAGTGTAGAACACACCAGCACGGCCGTCAGCGGAGGAGCCAGCTCTGAAGGCCTTTGCAACCTTCTTCCCTTACGCACAGAACACACTGTTGTGCTGTAGGCACAGGCGGATATTTACAGCCTTACAAATCTATCCCGATTCTTGATTTTGGTATTTGAATGAAAACATTTGTATTTGCACTCCAGTTCGCAGTACCATTTTTCCTGCCCTAAAACATAAATGCTGCCATGTTTGTCACGCCTACTGCAACTCATCATCTCTATTGTCCCAGCTCTGCTGTGTGCCCTTATTTGTTGGCTCTCTCGTGCCCCTCTCATTTAATATGCATCTGAGAAAATAGCTGTACTGTCCTCAGCTCTCAGTATCTTTAGTAAGTGGCAGTAACCCCCATTCTATCTCCACAACTGCATAAACTTGTGCTTGAATGGATTTTTTTCATCTTTGGGACAGAAATGCAATAAAATGGTACTTTAATTCTATGGAATGTAATGGCCCTTGATACACACAAACCTGTATACCAAACCCAGCGCTTTCCAATGCAGCAGGTCTTAGGGACCTGCCCAGAGCTAGTCTACGGAACCTCCTGCCCAGGAACGTCTCATTAGCTTCAAAAAGGCAAGCTAGGGGGAGGCAGAAGAGACCAGCTAAGAGAAGAATCCCATGATCAAGTAGATAACCATTTACGTTTATAAACTCTGTCCTGCCCATGCCAGAAACCCTAGGAAGCTGCTGAATGAGGCCCATCCACCATGCTCCGTGATGCATGAAGAAGAGTAAGTACTGCAAGTTCTC
The DNA here is from genome assembly GCA_007922175.1 of Pelusios castaneus. Lineage (NCBI taxonomy): Eukaryota > Metazoa > Chordata > Testudines > Pelomedusidae > Pelusios > Pelusios castaneus. Next base: position 26,255,523 of record ML685783.1, read on the forward strand.
CATTTTCAAGCATCTGACAAAGTGGGATTCCTCCCACAAAAGCTCATGCGATAAACACATGTGTTAGTCTTTAGAAGTGCCCCAGGACTCCTTGTCTGATCTGCCGAACTAGACTGACCCGGCCACCCCTCCGGAACAAAGAGGAGTGTGACAGATTGACAAATGCAATCCAACCAAACTCAGCCATCCCACCAAAGCCTGAGAAACTTGCCCTATGGCCTGTTGGTCAGCAAACTCAGGCCTTGCCAGACCAGCTGCAGAGAAATTCCCCAGCTGAAGGACTATGCTTCTCTCAGCAGATCCCCCAGCAAAGCAGCAAATCCCTGTGCGAGACTTGAACCCAGACCTTCTTGACATACGCAGCTAACCAAACCCCACCCAGCCCTGATTGTAACCAGCTCCTTCCAGCAGTGGGATTCCAGAGAGGATGCAGCTGGGCTTTGCATACTACAGGACTTGGCAAGACAAGAAAGGGGCTGTGATCAGGCAGACCAGAGAGGTATTCAAACAGGAGATTTTAGATCAGGGAAGGAGCCAGCTGGGCCTGCAATGGGGACCGGCAGGGTGGGTGCAGGGGGTCCCCACTTCAATTTACAAGCACTAAGGCCAGGGCTGCTGTGCAGAGAGAATTTTATGTTGATCCAATTTTTCGACAGATTAGTCCTATAAAACTGGGAGCGTCTAAGTAAGATGAATGGTACATGAATTTTGCTGGGAAGCTCTTAGAATCAATGAGCCACACATGTGAGCAGACATATAAATTTCCCATTCGTTTCCTGGAAAGGTTTAATTTATGGAATCCATATGGTAACATTGTACAACCGCGAGCGCTCGACAAATCCCACAAGCCCTCAAGTGGCAACACTTACTGACTCCAACTGGCAGCTTTCCACCCAATTGCCTGACTGCTCTGAAAGAGGCCAGGGATGGGAGAGGCTGGCATCTTTGCCATCACACAAGATCTGTTAGGCAGCCAAGCAGGCATGTCCTGCCTAATCTGTGCTAGGGCAGCCCACAGCCCCCCAGGGCTTATGAAGGAAAACATGGGTGTAACTTTGTGCCTCTTCTTCTCTTCTGCAATTATTAATAGAAAGTGACTCTTTCCGCATGGCAGGACTGACTGCTGTGTGGCAGGTTTTTTACTGCACGGCCTCCAGTTTAACCGGGCACCAAGCGGCAGCTTTAGCAAGGGGAGCCTCACAGGGAAGGCTGCAGGTGTGCGCAGGGTGCATCAGGAGTCAGGACCTGTCCCTCACAAAGGGAATCTTGAAGCTACGTAACACAGATGGTAATAAGGCCCCCCTTCGCCCTCCCTTCCTGTGGGGCAGGGGCCTCATCTGCAGCGGGGATTCCAGCCAGCACAGTAGCTGCACCCTTGCAAACCCATGGCATAGCCAGGCGAAGCCAGGTTTGCACCAGTTGACCTTTGCTCTGTATGAAATCGTGGTACACTACTATGCACTAGGGGTTTGTACCAGCAAAGGTAATGTGACCGGCCATTGATGGCTGGAATTCGGTCAAAAAATCCACAGTGCAGACAAGCCCTTGGAATATGGTCTATGCAGCAGGGCCATGGTTCAAGTGCATCACGCAATGCCCCTTGCCGCAGGGCAAAGACAGGGGCCCCCTAGCCAGGGCTGCCATTTCCTCTGAGTCAAGCTGGCTCGACACAGTGTTTATAGCTGCATCCAGGGACTCATCTGCTCAGGGCAAAACCTCATGTCAGAGAAGAAATCCTGCTGCACCAAAATGCCCTCATCTCCTTGAAAGGGTGGGCCTGGGTGCAAGGGCAACAGATCTATCCAGCGCAATGAAACACCCTCACTGTCACATCCCAGAGCAAATTCCAACTGTGATGCAACCCAGCCAAGAAAAGATGCTACAAGCACCCTGCCAGACATGCTTGCGGACACAGGCCAGCCCAGATCAAACCAGCAGGACTGAGACCTCCCCTGGCAACAGAGCGTATGCTTTGCAAATCTGCCCTAGGCCCCTTCTGCAACAGCACACAAGACTCAAGGAGAAGGATTAAAGCAAATCAATGTGTCAAGCTGCAGATCCCAGAGACGAAGGAGGTCTGGTACCCTCAGCTCGGCTGATTTCTGGTCATGGGCTTGATCCAGCCAGGTGCTGAGCACTCACACCTGATCTAGTAAAAGCACCTGAAGTCAGGAGACCATTCACGTGTTCAAGTTAACCAGGATACTCAGAGCCACACAGGTTCAGAAGGAAGAAAGTTCAGAGGTACTGGTGTGTGTTAAATCCTTTTGGATCAATAAGGAGACAAGAATGTCCTCACTGGGTCAGACCAAAAGTCCCTCTAGCTTAGTGGTTTTCAGACCAAGGGTCGGGACCCAGTACTGGGTCACAGCCCTCCTGCTGCTACCACCGAAAGACTGGAATGCATTGCTGAAAGATGCAATTGTTGGGTCGCAGGCATAAATCATTTTTTTCCACCGAATCCTGAGAAAAAAAGTTTGAAAACCACTGCTCTAACCCAATATGCTGTCTTCCAACAGTGCCTTGTGCAGGAAGAAACAAGCAGAACATGGCAATTATCGAGTGATCCATCTCCTGTAGTCCACTCCCAGCTTCTGGCAGTCAGAGATACAGGGGACATGCAGAGTATGGAGTTACATTCCTGATTGATGGACCTAGCCTCCATGAACTTATCTAAGTCTTTTTTGAACCCACTTATACTTTTAGCCTTCACAACATCCCCTGGCAAGGAGTTCCACATTGCATTGTGTGAAGTAATACTTCTTTAGGTTTGTTTTAAACCTGCTACCTGTTAATTGCATTGGGTGACCAATGAGTATATAAAAGGTTAATGAACGCTTCCTTATTTACTTTCGCCACACTAGTCACGATTTCATAGATCTCTGTCATATTCCCCCTTAACATGCTTCTTTTCTAAGCTGAACAGCCCCAGTCCTTTTAATCTCTCCTCAGAGGGGAGCTGTTCCATGCCCCTAATCATTTTTGTGGCCCTCCTCTGAACTTTTTCCAGTTCTAATGGGTTATTTAAGATGGCAACTGCCCGCAGTATTCAAGGTGTAGGCATACGGGGCATTATGATATTTCTGTCTTATTATCCATTCCTTTCCTATAGGCTCCTAACAGACTTAGCTTTCGACTGCCATTGCACATTGAGTGGACACTTTCAGAGAACTACCCACTCCAAAATCTAACTAATTTAGAGTTTGGATTATGTTTTCTAATGTCCATTTCATCTTCCAGTTTGTTGTCAAGTCACCCAGATTTGTGAGATCCTTTTGTAACTCTTCACAGTCTGTTTTGGACTTAACTATTCTGAGCAAGTTTGTATTATCTGCAAACTTTGCAGCCTCACTGTTAACCCCGTTTGCCAAATCATTTACCAATATGTTGAACAGCACTGCTCCCCCTACAGCTCTGTGGGATGCCATTATTTACCTCTCTCCGTTGTGAAAACTGACCATTTACTCCTCCCCTTTGTTTTCTAACTTTTTACCAGTCACAGAGGATCTGCCCTCTTTATCCCAAGGCTGCTACTGTACTTAAGACCTTCGGTGATGCACTCCGTCAAAGGCTCTCGGTCTATCCACCACATCACCCTTGGTGCCAGTCTCTGGCCCTAGGGTACCACTGACTACTCAAGAAAGAGGGAAATGAAGAGAGCTGTATCTGGCTCGGGTTCTGTCTATAACTGTCAGGGTCTCAACACAGGCAATCAACGGACAGCACAGGGGCAAACCAGAGGAGGGTGTTAGGTCCCAGGCCCGGTTCAACACCGTGGGTGTCAGTCTGAGTCAAGTTCCAGGTCTGAGTCAGAAGGCACAGTCCAAACCAAATCAAGCCAAAGGCAAAGTCCCAAGCTGAGCAAGGAACAGCCGTAGCAGCTACAGGAAATCCACACTGGTGCCTGAACACTTCCCGAAATGCCCCTTCGGTATATATAGGGCAGGGAGCCCATCGAGAGACCCATTGAAGAGGACATCCATGGTCTGTATCCCCAGCGGGTCAGGCGCACAGCAAAGTGCAAGCTGGTTACTGCCGCTGCCTGGCAAGTCCTGCAGGACTGGGTTCTAGAGCTCAGGGGCCTTTCAGGAAGCTCCCCAAATTGAAGAACAGAGGGAAACTTCCACTGCTTTCTCCAGCAGTAACTCTTGCCACCAGCACATCAGTTCTGCCCCAGCCAGGGCCAGTTGTGTACCACTGCCCAGCTGGCAGACGGGAGATGAGAAATCAGGCCCGATCTCAGCTGGTGACAAGCTCACTGCAGGGTCACTCAGCTCAATGCGTCCACATCCTTGGCCAGGCTCCAGAGCCCGACGAGAAAGCAGCCTTCCTCAAGAGCACTGATCCAAGGTTCTTTATTAACCTGATCCCTGTGTCCCATTTAGCTCCCTCCCCAATACAAGGGGCGGCTCACGTCTAGGGCCCCTGCTGCCACAACAGGCAACTGCAAAATCCCAGCCCACAGTCCGAGGGCTTTTTCAGGAGGCTCCAAAATTTCGGCCTCCCCCCTTTGCTCACCCAGCACAAACTGGCAGGCTCTGAGGGGAGGGAGAAGGGGAGTTTAACCAAAAACATGGCAAACCGTCAGGCTCCCCCACAAACTCGCGCGGCTGGAAGTTGACCTTTGCCAGGCTGAAATCTGGATTTCAAAAGTTTCAGATTCAGAAGACTGGGCGGAGTTTTCGTCCCAAAGTAGCAGCATCTCAGAGGGGAACCAGGCTCATTTGTAGCACTCCTGAAAGACATCACTGTGTTCTTTGCAAATTCCCCCACATGGTATAAAGCGCAATGGAAAACACGTCCCCGCCCATTCTGATGGAGCCTTTCATGCAGTCACAAAATCCTGCCCAGCTCCCTTTGGGACTCACTCTCTCAGGAGCCATCAGCTTCCCTCAGGGACACGTCAGGACCACCAGCCAGCCAAACCTTGAAACATCAGCCAGATCTGGGATCCCTTCCTGGCTTGTGCTCTGAGCTCCCTCCTTTCATCCCAGGGCAGTGTGCCAAGGGACAGACCTGGAGGCTGAAATCCTGCCTTTCTATAAACAGCAGCCCATGTGACTCTGCTGCCAAGGCTTCTCTAACCCTGCCCGGGGAGGCACCATCTCTGGAGTGAGAAGGGAGACTAATCTCTGGGATCTACCCATTGCTGCAGCTGGCACATGCCCATTAGGAACTGGACTGAGAACTAGCAAACTCATTTGGTAGCTGGAGCCACTGAGCCCAGGTCAGCTGATAAGGCCTCGTCATCACGGTGGTTGTGTCTGAACTGCAGACCATGAGCAAAGAGATGTCCAAAGCCAGACCTCCAGGCCAATTCTGTCCCCTGCCTCCTTTCTACCTCCATCTTAGGGGACAGAGCTCAGCACCAACCAGCAGCCACTTTGATTCAGCCAATCCAACCATCCAAGTCAAGGTCGCTTGGCGATACAAGCAAAGGAGAGGCCACATGGATAGGTATCAACAGCTCCCTCCCAAGGGGCTGGGAGCTCAGATGGGGAGAGGGTGTGAGACAGCAGAATGGATGGACAAATGGACGGGAAATTGCTGCTGAGGTAGGGGGACCCTGTGTTTTCTGAGGAAGAGGCGCCTGCCCAGCATTTTCAGCTCCGTTCACACCCTCAGCAGGAAACACAGAGTTCTGACCAGCCGCCCCGACTAGCCGTCCTCGCATCACCCCATGATGCTGAAAGAGACGGGAAGCAAGGCCCCACGAGGTGAGGCCAGGCCAGAGCGAGGGCGGGTTTAAGCCAGACTCTTTGTGTTCCTGGGACCCCCTTCCCCGACCCGCTGAATGGCTGGTTGTGTCAGCTGCTCGGTGTCTCCCAGGAGATGGCAGAGGCTTTTCCCCAGGCTGGGCCCCCCGGAGGTCAGGGATAAGTACGCTGAGAATCTCACATCTCTGTCCCTGCCTGCGCCAGTTGCGGGGAGAGGGGCCCTGCCAGAGCAGGGCTAGAAGAGGAAGCTTTGGCACAGCCCAGCTGGGAAACTGACAGCACCACACTTCCTTTGCTGCTGCGTTCTAATCGCTGCCTTCCCCCAGCAATTCCCACCCCCTTTGCACACCCCCCACAATGCCAGGGTCTGTCCCCTGGGCCAATTGCCCAAAAGGGGGCAAGGAAGAAAGGAAGCCCTAGCCCCAGTCTGCCCCCGCATGAATACTGATTTGCTGTGATACTGGAGTGAAAGACTGAGCCTGGCACACTGGTAACGGGCATTATTCCATGCCCACGGGCACACTGCCCCAGCGCCAGGAGCCCCCGACTCAGGCGTTACCGGCCATGTCACATGACCAAGCAGGGGGTGAGAAGGGATGACCAGCACCACCGTAGAGCACGCTCCCCGGAGCCAATATTGGTTCAGCTGCTGGCGACCTCTCTTGGAGGAGACAGGAAACCTCAGTACTCGGCAGAGGAATTCACTGGAAATGTTGCCGTTGACACCAATGGGAAAGCAGGATCATTCCCAGAGCACGTCCCTTGAAAGTAAGGGTGTTATGCCTGGTCCGCCAGCCAAATTCCAACTCTGGCGGTCACATTCTGCCTTCCTAAATACAACCGCTTCACCCCCAGCTGCAACTAGATACAGGGCTCTGCATCATTTCTTGTCGTAAAACAGCTGGGCACCATTAATGTGTGCTGTTAATCAGCTGCCACATTCCACCCCAGCAGTGGCTGCACACTAGCACCAGGTAAATGATTACCCACCTGTTGGGAAGCATAATTAATTAGGGTTTGGGAACTGCTTTGAGATCTTCAGATGAGTAAGTGTTAAAAAGTAGTGCAAATAATTATTAATTATTATTACTGGCTCGGTAATACGTGCAATATGCAATCAGGCAGTAATTCAAGGGATATTAGATACCAGATCAAGTGTTAATTAAAGGTGATGCTTGACATGATTGGGAGCACAATCAGATGCGGGTGCCCTTCGATAATTATTCATTGATGGATTACTGGCATGCCTGGCCAGCACTGTGGCTTGGGAAAAGGAACAGGCTCCCAAAGAGAGACGATCTGATTTGCAAAAAGGCTGAGGGGGCCGCTTGCACACCCATGGCGTGTGGCACCCCTTGCAATCCCACTCCTAGGCCTCTCTCAAGCAGACAGCGTTCCTATTAGGCCCAACTGGGTAATGGGGCAAACAGAGACACCCTCTGACTCGATCCTCCCTGGCAACCTAAGGCAGGAGTTAAATCTAGATCCCTGATGGTGAGAGGCCAATGATGAACTAGACACCCCAATTCCTCAAGGGTCCAGTGGAAAAACCCCAGCCAGCTTTTCCTTTCTGCCTTCCAATGGGAAGGCTGCCAACCAATTAACAAAGAGCTCTCCAAAGCCCCGGAGGACCATAAGGCTATCTTCTTCCACCCTGGTGCTGGCACCGCAGGGAAAGCTGGCTGGATTTTTAAGTCTGGATTCAGCAGCCCGCAGACGATCCTGAGCACCTTCTCCTGCTAGGAAACCAGCATTGCCCTTTGATTAGATTTCTTCCCATTAACAGACAAGCCCCGGACTTGGCTGCACTTCCCGGGAGAGGCATGAGCCTTTTGCTTATCTGGCGTGTAATGTTCTGCAGGAGCAACCCAGCTCCCCTTAGACACAGTCATTATCGCAATGGACGTGCCAGAGCCGGCTGTGCTGCCAAGCAAACAAACGAACAGTTAGGCTCCCCGTTCTGGTTCTCGCCAGCGTTTAGCACCGTAGCCTCGCAGCAGGCGCCGAGCCAGAGACCTGAGCTCAAAGGGAGAAAGGCAAAGCACAGTGGGGCAGCTCCAGCTGAAAAGGGTGCCCCGGAACACAGGAAGGGGCCCAGAGAAGGAGGTGAACGTTCAGAGAGTGGCACACAATGTAAAGCCAGGAGTGAGCCCCAGATCATCTAGTCTGCCCTCCTGGAAATCACCGGCCAATGATGCCAGCCGGGCACCCCCACACCGAGCCGACGACTGGAACTGGCCCACGGGATTACAGCCCCTCAGGAGACTGACTGCTGTGCGCCAGCGGACAGGCAGGACCGCGGTGAGATACACCCAGGTGATCCCAGCAAGCAGCATGGTAGAGAGGAAGGTGAAATCCTCCCACGGTCACTGCCAACCTGGGCGGGGGTGGGGGGTGAGGAAACCCTTCATATATGACCATCAGTCAGACCCTGAACATGTGAGCAAGACCCAGCCAGTCAAGCACCTGGGAACAATTCTCAGTGTCACCTCAGCACCAGCCCAGTGGCCCAGATCCAGTTAGATGCTCCAGAGGTCCCCCAGGGAGCAAACTCTCCCAGGCAGCCCTGAATATATGGGGAATTTAAGCCTCTGACACCTCCTAGCTCCAGGTTAGCTCTTCAGGGCAGCCTCTTGGCCCATGATTTTTCAAGGGAGGGACAGGAAAATATATTCTGGAAATGGGGCCCCAGGGCTGTGCTGAGCACCTCTCTGTGGTGTCATTAGACTGGCGCTTACAGAGCTCTGGCAGGGGGAAGGCATCAAAGTCTCCAGTTGGGAGGTTCCTAGAATGGTCCTAGGACAGAAGATGCTGGGAAATCTCCAGGTGGGAGACACAGACCATGGACAGACAGACTGTGCCAAAAACCAGCAAACTGAAATACAGGACCAAGCCCCTTCCGGCCCCAGTGGAAACACTCCAGAGCCTCCTCCATCTCAGGGGCCTTGCCAACCTCTCTCCCCATCCTCACCCCCTCAGTCTGGCACCCCCCACCTTTGGTTACTGTGATTGCCCAGAGCCAGCCACCAGGCACAGGGAATTGTCCCGCTAGTACCTGATGTGTGGCCCTGGGTGCAAAACTCTGCCTCTTCCAAGGGAAGCCATGCAACCCAGTGCTGAACTGCTCCTGGCACAGGAGGGGACAATCTCACCCTGCTGGGCCAGACGGCAGTAGCAGGAAGCCCCTTCCATCTGCAATTACAGATCTGCCATGAAGTGGGCCACATGCCAGCTGCTCTCATACACACCCCCCTCAGAGGCCCAGAGGGACATGCTGTTCACTCCCTCGCTAGCTCAGCTGGGAAACTAGCTCTTTGTACCACGGGGTCTCCTGGGCTTTGCCCAGAATGTTTGCTGGTGCAGAGCACCCGGAAAGGAGATAAACTGGGACACGCTCATCCCTGCTGTCACTCCAAGGAGAGGAGCCGGTAGGCTTCCTCCATGTCTTGTCCCCTGTCGGGAGCGGAGCTGGACTGGCACATGTGTAGCAAGAACGAGGCTTCAACCCAACTGGAATCCTGAGCCTTGGAACAACCTGGGGCAGCTGCAGACCCGCGAGCCACCAGCAAGCCTCTGGAGAAACATCTCTGCCCCACCATTGTGTGCGCTTCGGAAACTGTGGCAGTGTGTGTGTCTGTGCCCCCCCTTTCTTAACTTCCCCCCCATGCTATCTGTCAGAAAATCATTCCTGGTTACACAGATAAGAAATAATTGATGCAAAGAAGCCATCTGTTTGTGAACATGGAGTATCTGCTCAATTAGGAGGGATCTGTCCAGCCAGATAAACCATCTCTCCATTCCCACTCAAGGGGAGGGCTTTGCGCCCTGACCATGTCCTCAAAGCCTCACAACCAATTAGCAGCAAACAGAGTGATTTGGTTACGAACTTGTTAACTAGCACCCAAGGCTTTCGCGGGGAGGGAGGGTGGCGGGGGAAGCCGCAGGGAGTACAGGGACCTCAGACAGGCCACCTTTTCTGCTGAGGCACAAGAAAGCACTGACGCTCAACAGATGTTGCAGGAGCTTGTCAGGGAGGCTGGTCGCAAAGGGCCAACAGCAAACAAGCCCTGAGCAGACGCTGAGCCTGCTAATGGGGAGCATAAACCAAGCACAACCTCAGAAGCATGAGGGAGCAGAGCTCGGCATTCCCTCCCCCAAGGAAGAGGGCTCTGCCAGGAGCTCAGTGTCCTGGCCCCATGAAATGAGAACTGACAGGCTCGTTCCAGGAACAGGCCTCTCTAGACAGTAACTCTCAGAGATCAGGCACCTGTGCCTAGCTGGCGCACCATGCACAACAGGGGCTGGGATCAGACACAAGCAGCTAGCCCAGAGCAAACAGAGGCAGCCCCAGCTGGGAGCCTGCCTTCTCCTCTGCAGGAGGGCATTCAGTTGGCATCTTTCTGCTTTGCCAGCTGTATCTCTAGCTTGCTCTGATTACTGCATCATCTCTGAGCTGTGCCTGGCTACCGCAGGCCCGTCCCAGCTCCAGATGCAATTCCTGTGACTTTGCGGGAGCCGCATTTGATCCCCAGAAGGAAGGACAGTCTGATGGCTAACACAGAGCAGCACCAAGAGGTGGGAGGGCTGGGTCCCACGGCTGGCTCACTGTGCGAGTCACGGTACCCCTCCAGGCCTCAGTTTCCCCACAAGCAAAACGGAGATAATTCTTCTCTCTCAAGCTTCATTCCAACCACCCCCTGCAATCCCACACCAATGGGCCATGACTGCCACTGATGCCTTGAGGTTCAAGGCAGAGGGTTAAGATGCTGGGACCCCTTCCGCTCCTGGCAGAGGGTCTGGCTCCCTGCTTATGTGGGCTATACCAACGTTAAAAGTCAGCTGGTGTTAGAAGAGAAGATGGGGGAGACTGACACAGTGGGCTGTTCCTCAGCAGCCAGCCAGGATAGCATCTACTTCTCTCAACAGCCACTCAGGCACATTAGCATTTCTGGAGCTCTGACAACATTGGCAATCCCGTGTTGACTGGCTAGTGAAAAGTCCCTGATTTATCCCTTCCTTCGAGAGCCCCAGGGGACAGTCAGCAGCCCCACCTGGCCTTTGCTCCATGCCCCTGCTTTGTGTGGAGGGGCGGCAATGGCCTGGGGCGGGAGACTGGGATATTATTATTACCCTGCAAAGAACTGTGCCGTCAGCCGGCTGGCTCAGTTTATCACATCCTGACAGCACATTAGATGAGCGATCACTGGCCTACTCGTATTTTTCAGTCCCTGTCTGGGGGATTACAGTGAAAAACGTCAGCTCAGCTGGAGGAAGATTCTTCAAGGTGACAACTGTTTTTGGGGGGAAAAAGGGTCTCACTGGAACCGATGTCAATTATACCTTTAAAAATACAAGAGCAAGAAACACTGCCTCCAGAAGTGAACTGTGCAGCCCCTCGCCTGGTGCCAGGGCATGAGCCCCGAGGGAAACTAACTTTAGCCGAGTGCGAAGACTGGCTTGGCTGAGCCAGCCACCCAGCGCTCTCCGGACACAATACCCAGCTCGCAGCAACCCAGGGAAGAGGTGAGCACCTGAGCCGCAGCTTCAACATGCTGCCAGCACAGCTCTTTTAAAGCCCTAGCACCAGCTCAAGTGCATCAACCCAGGCCGGGAGGCTCATTTCTGCAGGCAGTCCACAGGCCGTGTAGCAATGGCCAAGCCCCGGGGCCTGTCCCATCAGCTGTCTTCATCAACAGGGGCGCCACATTTTGCTGCCTATAAAGTTGTTTATTTGGCACCTCCCCCCCCCGCCCCTGTGACCCCCACCAATAGCCCCAACCATTTATCAGATGTTCCCTTCCGGTGGGCCAGTAAGGGACCGTATGCTGCTCCTCATCAGCTTATGCCCTCTCCTGCCAGAGCGCCAATGAAGCAGGGAAGCAGTGAGGTAATCGGCTTTTGAATAACTCTCTGCCCCAGGGGAGATGCACTAAGCCAGGACGGCCTTGGAAAGAGCTACCTATTGATATGCAAAAAGGGCTGCCACCTTGCAGGGTCTGCAGCTCACAGTCCCAGCAGCTGGCTTCCCTTTGCCCACCATGTTGTTCTCAGGCCAGACAAGGCTGCATGCGGATTTATAGGCCAGGGTGGGAGAGCCCAGCCTTGGCATACAGAGAGGGCTGGGTGCATCTGCCTCAGAGCAGCCCCCGATTGTGGAGGGCCGACTCAAGATGCATACACCTGCACATACAAATAGGCCCTTGCAATTGCAGTTTACAACTTACATTAGAAACAGGCAGAAGGAAACCCCTAGGCCTAAGCTCCGGTCCAAACTGCGTACCTGCAGCATAGGCAGAACCGAAACCCTGGATCCAGAAACTCCTAAACTTTGGGGATACAGTTCAAATGTGAACTGCCCCTGCAAGTGTGACTGCAATCCGGGAGGGGGGGGTGCTCAGAGCTCCCCGGGGCTGTGTCCATGTCCCCAGCCCACAATGGCGCTGCTTTCTCTCTCAGGAGGCTCGTCCATTTTACTGAGCCTCCCCAGTAGGAAGCGCGACCCAGTGATGCGATCTGAGCCACAGGAAGCACGGCTCAGCACAGGAAAGCTGGCCAAAAGCTGGAGACATCTTCCGAAGCCATAGGCAAGTTCTGATCTTTACAGTTAACGTCAGCGTCACAAGCGTGATTCCAGTGGTCAGGCCAGTATCTACTGGGAACTATGCTGTGCCCTCAGATACACGCAGAGGGGCTCCTCCGACATCCACAGGAGCCGTGCTCAGAGTGCAGTAAATTGGGCTTCTATGTTTTTCTACACGAGAGTTGCCTTACAACAGCTGTGCAAGCTTCGCCTGGGTCACAAACAATGCCATCTGACTGCCATAAAGGCAGCTTCCCGCTTCCCTGTTCATTTCCCCATTTTCTTTACCTGTGCGATGCTTAAAAACGAAACAAAAAGGGCACTTTGGGGATGATTTTTAGAATGGCACTTAGCTGGATTATCACAGCTGCACACACAAGCCATCTTGTAGTGTAGCCTGCCCTGTGCACCTGACCAGTTAGACATTTAGCTGGCCATTATGGGTGGCACCGGGATCACACTCTAGGGAAATCATGCAGCTGCACTCTGCGTGGTCAGCTCTGAAACGCTGTGATGAGAAAAGCTCAGACGTTACACCACAGTTTGCCTTCAACCTTCTTTCCCCCTCCTCCAGCCTCTACCTTTTCAAATCTAATCAAATGCCACTCCACTGCGCTGACTGCAGGCCGTTCCACGCTCCACGATGACCTAAATCAACCAACTGCAAATTGGCACTGCCTGCCGACTGCTTCAAGAATGAGTTCACCTGCACCCGCAGAAGGTGTGGCTGGATTTGCCAGAGGGGGGAGGAAAGGGAAGGGGAGGGGACCCCGGCTGTATGGCCAGCCCTGCTTGTCTCAGCGTTCAGCTCAGTTTGTCTGTCACCCGTAAATGAGAAACAAGCACTCGGGAAGTTCACAGTTTGATTGTGAGGCAGAATTGGGAAAGAGCAACTGTGCCTGGGGGAAGCGAGAGCGCCTGATTGGCTCGGAAAAGCACAGGCAGGTGGTGCTCCGGGGAACCTACCCAGCTGGAGCTCGGTGGGGACTCCTCCTGGCAGATCTTTCCCCAAGGATGGCCTAACCCTGAGGCTGCTCTCAGGTCTGGGCAGGGCGGCAGGGGAACCTGCTGGAGCAGATGCACTTATTCATTAAGGAGACATTGAAAAGCCCTTCACTCCTGTGTGGTGACAAATCACCGCAGTCACGGCCCGCCCTGCTATCACCCAGAACTGCTGCAGCCGTGCAGGCCTCCACAGGGACGTGTGTAGCAGTAGCCCTGGCCCAGCGCTCACAGCAGAAAGGATGTGCTACTGTCTTGGGGCACTGGGATGCATAGCAGGAAGCAGAGTAAAGGCCGAGGACAGGTGCTGAACGTGCCCCCCAGCCAGGCTGTGCATTTCAGCATCAGAAGTGCTGGTAACCTGGTCAAGCCGGGGTGTCTGGAACACCTTGGGGTCAACTCCCTTCTATGCTGCTCTGCACTATTTTATCTGCTGTACCCAATGCACGGAACTGGGGCACAGGGTGTATGTGCACCACTGCCCTCTACTGGATGGAACCACAACCACTTAACAGTGTGTCATGTATCCTATATGGCTAACAGCTGATGGAGAGTCTCCTGCAGTGATCCCACAGGGCGGTGACTTTGGGAGCTGGCAGATCTGAGCTCCAGCTGGTGTGTAGGATGCTGACAAGTGCCAAGGTAGCCAGATGCTCACTGTGGTCCATGTGTCCTTGCATTCGTTTCCTCATTTCCCACGTGAGGCAGTCACCTGCCTGTCCCAAATGCAGCATCGCCACTGGCTGACACGTACTAAATTCTCCACTTCCCTTTGGAAGCCATCTCCATGCAGGGCCTGGGTTCACCATCTCCCCCATCGAGTGGTGGCTCATTCTCCCTCCACCACTGACCTGGAGGAGTTGTACCACTTCTAACCTAGAACACAGAGACGCCCCCATCACAGATGCTGATGAAGGGAACCTGCCCTCCTGCCGTTCTCTGCCCTTTAATAACAGCACTTGGCACTTCCTGCTCTTCCAGCACTTCACAGATATTAGCTCGTTAACCCTCACGGCCCATGTGAAGCTGCCAAAATTATTACCCCCATTTTACACAGGGGGGAGACACACACACAGGTTACATGACTCGTCCAGGGCCACATGCCAGGTGAAAGGAAGAGCTGGGATTGGGGTTCCAGACTTCCTGACTCTCGGCCCTGCGCTCAGTCCACTAGACCACGCTGCCTCTCGCTCACATTCACAGAGCTGGCAGTAGCCCTCTGCCAACTGCTAGAAACAAAGCTCGAATCCCAGGGAGCCATAACAATGAGAGAAGATGGATGGACCTGGAACAAGGACCCAGAACTCCCCCTGCCTGCTTCTCATGCACATTGGGCACTCAGAGCCAACTCTGGGGTGCAGGTTGGACTCCCTCTACTGGACAACATCCTCAACAAGCCTCCACCAACCCACCCTTTGGGCCCATCTCCCCTTCCAGAAGGGCCAGGAAAGCTCCCTTGCCCGACCGGGGCATCTAGCACTACAGGGACACCTCCAGCGAGGAAAAAGTTCTCAAATGAGGAGGGGAAGGTGAGAGATTCTGCCCCAAAGCCCTGCTCTTCATGTTAACTTGCAAGGGCCAGTCAGGCGGATTTTAGCAGCCAAGGTCTTGTGAACTGCCCACATTGGAAACTGGGGCATACTATGGCCAGGATTCGCAGGCTCTCCAACGGGATCAGTTGTTCCTGGCTGGCACTAACCGCTCTCAAGGTAGCAGTCTCTAAATTGAGGTCAAAATGAAAGTAGCCGGGAATAAGAAAGAGGCAGACTTGACCTTAACCAAAAGGCCAAGCAGTGACTGGAGTAAGGAGGGTAATCAGAAACACAGGATTTTGAAATCCAAGTATATTGCACCCCACCCAAAGGCATTAGGCCATCAGCAAGCTTTCATTCCTGGCTGTCCAGTGGTAGCCCCCATTGGCTTGGGGAATAGGAGACCTTTGATCTTGGCTGCTCAGCCTAGCACTGCCTTTCTGGCTCTGACTGAGAGTCCTGGCTCTCAGACCACGGCGCGTCAGGCTGACCTGAGTCCAAAGGGAAGGGTTGGGAACGGAGATGGTCAGAAAAGGGGAGATCAGCAGCACGGCCAAGTACCCCACCACGGGTGGTACAAGGTGGGTTTTGTGACCAGTTCCAGTCCCAGACTGGGGTGAAGGAGTGCTGAGGGGAATCTGCTCTTCCTCAGCACAAATCAAAACCTCCCTGCCAACAACAGGCGTGTGAACCTGCACTGAAAATAAATGGCATTTGCCATTCGGAGTGTTTCCGTCTGCAGCGAAAGGCTCCCTCCAGCTCCTTTTGTGGGGAAAACTGCAAGGCCTCCAGCTCATGCTGGGGCTTTCTCACCACGCTCCGCCATCCTGCCACAGGGGCAGCTCTGGAGTCATGTGTTAGGGCCAGATGTTTTCAGCTCCAAGACCCCCAGCCCCCATCGCCTCCTACACAGGAGACCCCGACAAGGAGCATCAGTTCCCTGGGATAATGGGCCTGACTGAGGGGCATCCGTTCAGGCCACTGATCTACTCTGTCCAGTTAAAACAGGGGTTCCCTTACCTGCCCAAGGACATGGGTCTTGATGTGGGCTTCTTGGTTTCTACGGACAGGAGGGGCCAGTTTAGGACTGAATCAAGGGCCCAGTGTGTAACACCAGCTCGAGCAGACTTTGTCCCAGCACACAGGCCATATCCTGCAGGCCTCATTCAGGTAAAACTCCCCCTGGACTCAGGGTCTGGCACTCAGCACTGCACAAGGTCAAAATGAACTGCAGGCCTATTGCAGGGGTGGACAGAAGAGCCCGAGGTTCTCCTAAAACCCCTGCAGAGATCCACACAATGCAGCCACCTCTGCAGTAGAGCACAGCAACTGTTTCACTGTGCAGAGCAAGATGGGACGTGAAGGGAAATGTTCTAGTCAGTCCAAACCGCAGGGAGAAGATAATTTCCTGTGTCGGGGTTTGGTGGGGACAGCCCAGTCGGCAGTGCAGCTCTGCATGACACCTCGGGAGCTCCAAGACGTGCCAGCTGGATCTCAGTCCCAGCGTCCCTGTTCCCTCACCCAGCATTACCACTAACAGTTCTGCAGCTGCCAAGGCACTGGCCGACCCGCTGAGCGTGTCTGAGCACTTTGCAAACGATCACGGAACACTCCTCCCACCTCCATGGCAGCTGTTAATCCCACCTTCCAGACGAGAAACTGAGGCACAGAGCGAGGACTAGAGCCCCAGATCATCTGCTGGTGGGAGGACTTCAGTGCCACTTTACACCTGCTTGAACCACCACCAGGCCATCCTTCCTCCCGGCACCCAGCCCCCTGCCCTGAACACGTGCCGGCCATTCCCCCAGTTTGGGACCAGACTGCCTTCCACACCACAAGGCCACTCTCAACACGGATGCACCTGGATGTGATGGCCTATAGGTGCCACAGGTGGGCGACAGGAACAGGCAGCAGACCCCTCCCTCCCCCAGCCTTGCTTGGCAACCCTGAGACAGCCGCCAGCAGCTAATTGCTCCCTTTGCACCAAAGTCCCGGTTACAGGGTAGGCCAGAACTGCAGCAACTCCACAAGACGAGTCCCAAGTCTCCCACCCCACAGCTGGCTCCATCTGAGCTGTCTTGGCAATGCGGCCACAGGAGAAAGCCACCAGCTCCAGCATATGAGAACGCTGAGGGACACCAGACACTAGCTGGGCAAGCCCCTCTACCTGGACAGCAAGAGCGATTGCAGGCGAGCCAGGGCCATGGCCGGGGTCCTCGGGCACAGCTGCTGAGGGCTCCGTGGGGCAGCCCTCCACTCACTGGTGAATCAGAGGCGATCCCGTCCTCCCGGGAGACCGCATTACAGTGAGGTTAATGTTGGGGGAGCGGGGAGGCTTCAGAGCTCTGCACAGGAAGGGCCGTGAGCTTGGTGTTACTGCGGGAGGCAGGTGGGAGAAAGGCTGTGGGAGGCAGAGGCGGTCTGCCTGGCAGTGAGCTCATCAAGCCTGGCTGCAGGATTGCAAGTTGCTCAGGCATGTTTGCTTTGCAGCAGGCCAGCCCCTGTAATTACAGCTCCCATAACCTGCCATTAAGAGCCAGAAAGGCACCAACGGGGCAGCATTAACCCTTTGGAGGTGGGGGACACATGTTGTGCACCCCATTAGCTAGCAGGAGAAGCTGTGCTACAGGGTTAGCAGGGAAACCTGAGCCAGCCTTCCAAGTGCATCAGCAAAGATCCCAAGGGACTGGCTGACAGCTCCCCCGGGACTGCTTCGGGGCTTCTTGTGCTGGAAATATGGGGGAGCTGACTCCCTCCTGGAGAAGCAGCCCTTGGTTGTGAAGAAGATCCCCCAGACGCAGCATATGGCCAGGTACCGTGGGTGACTCTGCTGACGACCTATGCCCAAGCCAAGGCCCCAGAACGACTGGTCTATGTCATGCTGGACAGGCCAGTCCCCTAGAGCAGCCAGGGTACACGCAGACACACTGATATTCCGAGGGGTGCATCAGCAAATCTACCTACTTGCCTAGTGTTACAACAGGCCACACAAAAGTCCCAGCGAAGTCAGAACAAAGTCTAAGTTCATCCCACCAGTGAGCCATTTATACAGCTCTGCACTGAAACGTGAGCACAATGATTGTACTCCACTCCATTTCTTTTAGAGTTCCAGGGTGGAAGGACACTGCCAGCTATCTGTCCGCGCCAGCGTGCTGAGACGCCTCTGGGTGTCTGTCTGTCTGTCTATATCTGATTTGGAAAGCAAGTGGTTGAGTGAGGAGAAACCTGGGGTACACAAGACAAATCCTGAAAACAGTACAGTAGTCTGGAAAGGTCGAGAGCCCTGCCCTAGAAGGTGCCCTGTCCCGAACAGTGACAGCCTCCCCATGCCCAGCCAGCACCCCACTGCAGACCATCTAGTGCCTCCACCTGCGCCTCCCCCCCCCCGAGTTTGTTCCTGATGGGCTATTCCCCAGCCTAGTGTGAAATGACCAGGACACTGGGGCTCCCAGCCCAGCCCTGGGAGACTGTCTCTCCATCAGACACCTCTCCATGCTCAGAAACACTAATGTTCATCTGACAATTTGCTTTCCTCAGAGTCCCTCATTTCTCCTACTCAATCCCACCTGCAGCCTCCCAAACTGACCAGCCCCTGGTTCAGATCAACTCCATACAGCTCTGGTGGACCAGCCCTTTCCCTGCCCACACTGCTATGGCCACGCCTTGCTGGGAACTGACACGCTGTTTAATGGTGTCCAGGCCTGGGGTCTCCCAGCACGGTACCCAGCAGGTGCCATGCGACTTTGCCCACATCTGGGTTGCAGGCTGCCATGGGGCTGGGATGCAGAGGAGAGCCCTGCTCTTCGATTCACAGCTAGGCTGAAAGGCTTTGTGCTTCATGGGAAGTGACAAGCAACTACAGCCTGCACTCCCCCCCCCCCCAACCCTCCCTCCCCTCCCGCAGTTCCTGGCTCATTGGTCCTGTATGCCAGCCAGGAAGGGCCCACTCCTTGCGGAAACACAAGATAGTGATAGTAACGGGCTCCCCAGGAGGTGGGGGTGGTCCAGGGGCTTTGACCAGAGATCATATCAATGGGCCCCACTGCCCAGTGCCAGGAGCATGGGGGTGCCAGGGACTGCTCTGGCTCTGGGGGTGCTGCCACCACTGCCAAAGAGAACCCTACGCACCAGGGCAGTGCAAGCCACTGCCTCTTCTGTGGATAACAGGGAATCAGAGCAAGAGCTGGGCCCAGTCCTCCCAGCCCCGGCTGCCCAACAAGAGACAGGGCATGAGGTCCAATCAGATACCCGCAGGAAGCAAATGGCCTCTGGCATCAAGCAATGTTGTTCCCAGCCTGACAAGGAGCAGGTGGCACTACAGATCTGGCAGCCAGCAGCAAGGCAAGGACTTGGCACCACGGGACGAAGCTCTGTCTGGCTGCCAAGCGCTCTGCTGGCTCTGCAGATGCCCCTCTAACTGCTCGCTCATCAGTTCCTGCCCACTGCCCTAGAGTCCTGGGGTCCCATGTGCGAGCCTGCCTGCACACCTATCTGCACATGTGCTGCTGGGCATGCACGTCTGCACACACACGTCTGACAGCGTGGGCGGGCCCGTCTGTGTGTGCACGCAGGAGCCATGTGTCACCAGGCATGGCTGTGGTGATTACTCATTCTTGAATAGCTCAGGATTTATGCCGCCTGCACAATCCCACACAATATGTTGGCACTTATCTCTCAGCTGCCCCCAGCCAGCCCTCGCACTCCTCCCTGCCTTTCAGGCACGTGCTCTCAAGGGGCTGGGTCTTTAATGAGAGAGACACAACGTCCCACTTAATCCAGCACAGGCGCCACACCCTGGAGCAGGGGCAATGAGTGCCAGGGGCAAAGACAAATTCCAAAAGGACCCTCAAAGCCCTGGACCCCCTCTTCAGTGCCCAGCACCCCTCCCCACCCGCTAATGAACCCCTGGTTCCCAGGCCCCTGCTCTAGCCACGACAGCTTGAGATCCACATCAGTGGCCACATTAATAGCAGTGAAATCTGGCCAGTGTGCAGTTGGTATCTGCTTTAACAGCTAAGTAAACAGCAACACCATTTCTTTCCACTGAGTCATTTCACCCCAGCCAGGACTACAATCAGCCCCGGCCAGGGCTCCAGCCTACGGCCATGCACCGTTCACAATCGTGCTCAGCAGGGAGCACACTGTGCAGCCACATGACAATGCATGCGATGCCGTGACATACGGACAGCGAGACCTGGGCATACGCACCTATGTGAACCCAGGCCTGTAGCGCACGTGTGTCTACGTGGAGGAAGTGCCTGAGCCGCTAGGGTTTCAAACGTCCGACACGCTGGGAGGTACTTGTGCTGTGGGTTCCAATGGTTCCCGCTGGGGAGGAACGCAGTGGGTGATTAGTATGAGGACTACCTGCGTGCAGAGCCCCCTCCCCACCCTGTGACTGACTTATCTGCTGCAATGGGTAGTTCTTTGGGTACAGCCCTGAACATATGGGGCCCCAATGCCAAAACAGAATATATAGGGTCCCAGTCACTCTCACAAGTTAAATGGGAGCAGAAAAACTCTCCAGGATTCCCTCCCCGGCTCAGGGCACTTACTCTCCCTGGCTATGTCTACACTTGAAAAGTTAAGTCGACTTAATAAGGTGGATTTAGGTGCTACTCCTTTCCACACTGGCTTAAGTCAATATAAATTGAGGTGTTATTAAGTTGACTTAAGAAAGCCCAGTGTGGACACGGAGTAGTTTAAGTCGACTTAATTTGTAAGTGTAGATGCACCCCCTGAGTTTCAATCTGTGCAACCCTCTAGCATAGCGGTCTTCAACCTGGGCAATACCGCCCACTAGTGGGTGTTTTGTGATTTTTGGTGGGCACTATAAAAATGAAGGAAGGAGATATGGCCATGCTCATCCGGCAGTAATTTATAAAAAGTTTGTATGAATAATGAATGAATAATTAATACATTTTGTTTGAATGAAATTTGTTTGATATCCTATTTAAAATATCTGAGTTTAAAATTTAAATCAATTGAAAATTATAATTAACAATTAACAGTACAACAATGTAACAATTAATTTAACAATTTATGTAGGTGGGCGGTAAACTTACTGCAAATGTGAAAATATTAAAAAACTGGGCGTTGATCCAAAAAAGGTTGAAGACCACTGCTCTAGCAGCACCTGCCTAACGACAGCCATTTGAAGAACACATGGGTATGAATCCCCACTGCAATCCTACATCCTCCCAAAACCCCCCCCAGTGTCCCTTCTCTCTCTCTCTCTCTCTCTCTCTCTCTCTCTCTCTCTCGCACACACGCACACACACACACACACACACACACACACACACTGCTGCCTCCCAATCTAGCCCAGCTTTCATTTGCTGTCATGTGGGCCTGGCCGGGCATTGAAGAACATGCCATGTCTGGGCCCTGCACATTCCCGATGGCTCCAAGGAGCACAGAGATGCACAGAGCCATATGCCAGTGAAGCCTGTCATTAGTGACCAGGCCTCCCCCCGCCAAGCCCAAGAGCAGCCCACAGAGACCCCACAGCTTCACTTCTCCAGGATGGTTTGCCAAGGACGCT
Organism: Pelusios castaneus; assembly: GCA_007922175.1. NCBI lineage: Eukaryota > Metazoa > Chordata > Testudines > Pelomedusidae > Pelusios > Pelusios castaneus. The sequence continues at coordinate 26,276,898 of ML685783.1, forward strand.
GGCCTGCCCCTTCCCCCCAGCCAGGGAGCAGGAGCCTGCAGTAACTGATGTGGGGAACCAGCTCTGATTTACACAGGGAGCAGAGCAGCCCCTCACACCCCAAGGCTGGCAGCAGAAGACAGGGCTGGGTGGAAAAGGCTCTGTCAGCATGTGCAGCTTCATGCTGAAAGGGGCCCTGTTATCCAAGCTACGGGCTAGCGACACCAGCATATTCCTGGGTAAGAGATCACTCCCTGTGAGGTGTGGTAAGTGGAACCCACAGCCCAGACAAAGCCTGCATGAGGGCACCCTGCCCAGCCTGGGACACTCTTTGCAAACCACCTGACACGCAATTGTTCACCTGAGTGACACACAATACCTGGGACGGGGGTACTGGATCACCCTGACTGCCCACCTCTGGGATGGAGTCCAACGGCAGAACACCATCAGGCCACTGCTGGGGCTTGTGCCTACACTACCCTTTGGGGGGTGGCCCCCATTGTTGCACTACCTAGCTTGGGTAGGCCTGTGTGCTCCATTCGCATTGGCGCTCCCAGCCAGGCTACACATTGCTCCCACGCCAGAATACCCCTGAGCTGGAACTGGCGAGGGCAGCGTGGCTAACACCCTGCTCCTGTGAAAAGGGGCACAGGATCATTACAGGGCACAAGAGGTCAGGGCCTTGGGGTCACGTGGCATCTGAAACAGAGACTGGTAGAAACCCCAGTGCCATCCTGGGGATCGGGTGAAGGGAAGTGCCACCTGGACTGCTCAGCCAGCTCCTGCAGCATGGCACCCCCTAGTGCCACAGGGTTGCATTGGGTCAGCATGGACAGAAGGACGAACACTCTCCACTGACTTACCAGCACTTCCAGCAGCTCTCAGGGGACCCTTAGAAGTCTCCGTACCCAAACTCTGGCTGAGCTAGTCTGATGTGACAGGCTCACCGCAGGCAGAGGCTCTAGCTTTAGGGCCTTACAGAATTGCAGGACTGGAAGGGAACCTCGCGAGGTTCAGTCCTCTGCATTATGACAGAACCAAGCAGGTGTCCTAACAGGTGTTTGTCTAACCTGCTCTTAAAAATCTCCAATGATGGAAACTCCTCAACCTCCCTAGGCAATTTATTCCATTGCTTAACATCCCTGACAGCTAGCGCGTTCTTCCTGACATCCAACCAGAGCACCCTCGCTGCAGCGTAAGACGTTGCTTCTTATCCGAGCCTCAGTGATTAAGGAGAACAATTATTCTCTCTCCTCCTTATAACAATCGTTCATGTACTTGAAAACCATTATGTCTCCTCTCAGTCTTTTCTTCTCCAGACTAAAGAAACCCAGATTTGTCAATCTTCCTTCATGGGTCAGTTTTCTAGAGCTTTAATAGTTTTTGATGCTCTGCTCTGGACTTTCTCCAGATTGCCCACATCTTTCCTGAAATGTGCACCCAAAATGGACACAATACTCCAGTGGAGGCTGTATCAGCACGGAGTGGAGAGGGAAATTACTTTTCGCTTCTTGCTTATAACACACCTGCTAATACATCCCAGAATGTTTGCTTTTTTGCAAAGTGTTACACTGTCGACTCATATTTAGCTTGTGATCCGCTATGACCTCCAGATCTCTTTCTGCAGTACTCCTTCCTAGACAATCTTTCTCCACTTTGTGCAACAGCTCGTTCCCTCCTAAAGGAACACTTTGCACTTGTTCTTCTTGAAATTCAACCTATTTACTTCAGCCCATTTCTCCAGTTTGTCCAGATCATTTTGAATTTTAATCCTAACCTCCAAAGCACATGCAATCCCCTCCCAGCTTGTTATAATCCACAAACTTTTTTAAATTATCATTTTACGGCTCCCCCAGAGTTACCCCTAGAGTCAACCTGCATGGGCTTCTCCTTGAGCTTCAGTGGCAAAACAGCAGCTCTGGGGGCTACAGATCAGGCAACCCATGCCCCCCCCCCCCCCGGCCACTCTGACTTCTGCTCCCACAATGAGCACCTGGGCCTCTGCTGCCATGCAAACATCTGTTTGCCCTGAAGCAGGTGTGGGATGGGGCTGGAAATCAGACCTATCTGCCTAGGGTTCGGAGCACCTCTGCTGACACTCCCCCGTTAACAGAGAGCAGGGCCACACAGCAGTGCCCACCACCATCAAGCACCCATGTTCTCGGCAGCGACAGGATCTCACACAACACAGCAATTTGTGACAGCTAGCTAATGAGCCGCAGGCTGCAATTTGGGTTATTTATAGAGCCAAAGTGACTGCCTCTAATTGCTGCTGCGCGCGCTGGCTGCGGAGGGGTCTGGACAGGCAGGGGGCATGAGTGAGGGAGCAGGAGGGAACCCTCTCCCCCTGGGAGAGTCATGCAGCTCTGGCAATGCACCTCACGGTGCTCGCAGGCCACCTCCTGACATCCAGGAGCAGCACCTTCACCCTAGTAAAAGAGCCCCTTAGGGTTACAACTGAGCCCCACTCAGAATGGGGCCACCCAGGACCAGCCTCCTGAAAGCCATCATTGGTTCTGCTGCAGCTGGCCTCACAGCTGGGTCTCCACTCCACATCCCCTCTTCCAGCCCCACGCTTGGCCGTCTCTGCCCCTCAACTGCAGGCACGAGCCTTCTCCTCTGAGGCTCCCAGCAGCTGGCACCGCCTTCCTCTGCCCCCCTCCTCAACTGGAAGTGCCTTCACCTCAGCCATCCCACTGGGACTTGGGGGTGGGAGGGATTGAGTGGGGATGGTTTGCAGCAAAGGCCCCAAGCTGGCTCACACTGGGGCCACATGGACCATCTCGGAGCGGCGCAAAAGAAAGCAATATCCACCCCTTGGCTTTGTGCATAGCCCTATAATCTTCTTTGGCTAAAGCCTGAATGCAGCCGGCTCCAGCCAGAGCCAGTAAGGAGCTTTTCTCTACCTCATTAAGTGGTTTTGGCCTCAGTGGCTGAGAGCTCCCCCTTCCACTGCCCCTCCAGGCCAGTTTGAGGAAGGTCCCCCTTTCTATCTCACTCCTCTCACAACCCAGATCTGACCCAATAGGGACACACTCCCTGCCTCCTGGGGACCGAGAGCAAGATCACCTGATTTTCCTGGAGCAGGACACAGGTTCCAGACCAGTCAGCTGCCTCAGCTCGTGGCTGGCTGGCAAGAGCAAACTAGGCAGTGGGGAGGGCTGTGCCAGGAGCCCAGGGGTGTGGGTGGAGAGGAAAGGGGGTGCCACACAGCTCATCCTTCCTCTTTAAGCAGTAAAGTAAATGAATCCCTCTGCTCCGGTGCCCTAGAGAGGCAGCACGGCCCCAGCCTTTTGTTCAGATCCCTTTCGGCTCCGCTCCCCTCTCAACAGCTGGAAGGCGAGGGCTTGGTGGTATAGAGACACACGCACCCCACCCTCTCCCCGGTCAACCAGGCAGGGAACAGAACCGCCCCAGAAGGAGAAGAAGCTGAAATCGCTTGCCAGCTTCCTCGGCAGGGCACAATGGGGGCGGCGCAGGCGAGGCCAGGGGTCAGGGGTGAGAACAGAAATAAGTGGCTTATGCCTTTGGTGAAGAGGCTGAATTGACAGCCCAGTGGATTAACAAAGACATCCTCTGTTCTCAGGCAGGTCATGTGGAAAGCGCTCAGCCGACCCCTGGCACTTTTTTTTTTTTTTTTTTGGAGTGCAAGAACAGACATTTGTTCCAAAGGAAATGGGGGGCGGGGACGAGAGGTTGGGGGGAGCCACTGCTTAGCCTGCTATAACTAAATCAGGTCTGCCAAGCAATATTGCCTCGGCAGGAAAACGAGCAATAACAAAAGCAAAGGGGGAAAAGAAATGTGGCAAAGGCAGCTTCTGATTGGCAGTCTGGGCTGCACGGCTGAGAGGAGATTTGCGCTGGGCAGGTCACCAGGGCAGGCCCAGGAACTAGGAGCCGTGGGTTCTGCCACACACTCACCGGACAGCTTTGGGCAGGATCCCCCGCCCTGGCCCATTTCAGGTAACCAAGGCCACTAGCCCCCAGAAAATCACAGCCCCGACACACTCACTACCCACTGGAGGACTGTCCAGAGACTGCCCCACTGGAGCAAAGCCGTCGCAGCCCCGCAATGGTCTCTGCTGTACACGGCATGGCACAGCACGGCCATTGAGCCTGCCATCATTCTGTCGGCTGCACGCAACCCCATGTGCTAGTGCTACGCACCAGCCAGGAACTAGGGAAGAGCCCCCAAATGAGCAGTGAGATGAACATCTCTCAACAGAGCTGCCCTGCAAACCTCGGGGTGGTACAGCCTCCACTGCCAACCACGAGTGCCTAATGCCAGGCACCTCTGCAGGCCAACAGCCAGCGGACGAGCATGGTCACATCTTGCCCCAGTGGTTTGCATGAGGTATACGATCCCAGCAGAACATGCTCAAGGCCCATAAGGCAGGGCCCAGCCCAGCATGGCCTGGAGTTCCTGACAAATCAAGCTCTCACCTGACAGACACCCACAAAAGCTTGCCTGGAGCTCGCCTCCTCTCCTTGATGGAGATGGGCAAAGCCGACCCTGGCAGGATTTGAACCCGGGCTCTGAGCCAGATACTTTCCATCACCCTCTTCAGCTGAGAGAAACTACCCAGTCATCTTCCATTGCTAAATGCTACAAGCAAATGTTGGCATCTGGGGCAAACCCAAACGTCCTTGCAGATGGATTTGCAGTCCCCACGACGTGCACAGAACTGCAGAGCAGAGCACTAAGGCCCCTGCCAAAGCCAGCCACACCCTCCTGCTAAGCGCACAGTGCCAGCCGCTGAAAGAGACATGACACTGGGGGGGAGGTAAATGTGGGTGTTTGTAGGAGGGGATCTGGAAAAGAGGAGCACACAGCCCCAGACATCAGGACACAGGCATGTTCAAGTGAAAGAGACCCCCGGAGGACTGATGCCATGTTCCATTGGAGACTCCTGCTTACACATGAGGAATGGGTTCAGCCCCACCCCTCCCGAAGTCTGCACTGCCCTCTCCTCAACATGACCCAGAGCAGTGTTAACAGCTGAGGGCAAATCAAACCAGAACTTTGTGCCTTCCAATAGCACCTACCCCGCAGGCTTCTCCAAGCCCTCCACAGACCTGAATGCCTGCGTGAGCTGGTGCCAGAACAGCCAGCCCTGCCTCGGCCCAGCGGGTCCTGCCACCCCAGGTGTGAAATACTCCATAAAGCTGAGTGACGGTGTATCTGTGGACTGCACAGCAGCTCCCCGTCCAGCCTGCTTTCTGAACTGGCAGAGCTGGAGAGGCCAAGAAGTGCCACTCTCTGTAGCTGGGCAAGCAGCAGAGACACTGAGGCAGCCCAGGCAGCAAGAGACACCAGAACCACTCCAACGACCCACGGAACAGCTGTGGTCCCAATAGTCAAGCACCAGGCTTCACTCAGACATGAAGCTTCATGAAAGGAAACTACTTTGCAAGGCTTCTTCGCCCTCAGCATCCTGGCTCATGCCAGCCAGCAGGTCCCAATCAGCTCTGCAGGATTTTCCTGAGCAGTGCTTTGTAAAGGGAAAAAGCCCTGGGCTGGGCCACAGCACTGCTCTCTGCACAGCAGCAGCCAAGCCCTGCCCTGGCTCCCAAGGTCGCTGCAGGGCTGGGGGCTGGGCCAGGATCCGGAGCCTCCGCAAACAGTAGCTAGACTATGCCCATCCCACAAGGCAGAGAAGTATTGACCCTGACGCACCTTGCCCGAAGTGTCAGATCGGGACTCCCAACATCCCAGGGCCATGGTTGTCTCTGGTAGGGAGACAGCCCCCAGTCAAGCACGCCACCTGCAGCACACGGGCCCCACTAACACTCTCAGCCCAGCAGTGGAAACTCCCTGCTGCATCTTGGGCTCAGCTCAGCACCACCTGGCCAGGCAGGGAGAAGCAGCCTAGCTCCCTGATCTCACCCCACCCACACTATGCTGGGAACTCCCCCTGGCCGCAGGTAACATGGCCCTGTTTCCTGGCAGCACCAGGTCCGCAGCTGCCTTGGGGGCCTGCTCTGCAGACACACCGTTCCAGGGACTTCCAGAGAACTACTCCATCGTGCAGGGTGCATCCCTCCACCCACCTCCACGGCAGCAGCCACCCCAGAGACCTGGAACGGCACCACAAAGAGGGACCAATCCCAGCATGGACATTCTTGCCCAGTAACAGGCTTGCTGGGCCCCACTACACTGGCCTGGCCCACACAAGAACCAACCCCCAAGGGGGTTCATGTCTTCTCAAGAGCAGGCTTCCACCAGCGCCCAGCTGCTCCCGCTCCCAGGGGGTTCAGGGGAGGAAAACTAGGAGGCTGCAGAATGAATATGGAGCAGGGCTGCACCAAAGCCCCGGGATTGCTGAGACAAGGCAGAGGGTTTCCTGCAAAACAGTCCCGGTTTGCAGAGAGAGCCTTTGGACAGGTGCCAGCTCCACGCCCCGCGACACCTCTCTAGTCAGCGTTTCAGGCTTGGGCAGCCTGCTGCAGGTTGAATAGGCTGGCGCAGACTCAAGCAAAGATACCACCCAAACTCCAACACAGACACCACAGGGCAGGGCGCCGATGCCACCTGCGTGGGCTCCCCCCCGAGACACGCTACTCTGAAACCAGCTCATCAAGTACTCAGCGTATGGGGTGCTGCCCGGAGCTGCGGGAGGGCGGAGGAGGAGTCGGGATTTGCCAGCCAAATCCCCAGCTGCTGCTGGCAGAGGTTAGCGCCAGACTCACAGCCTTGGCACTGGGAGGTGGCCACCCCCTCACAGCCACAGGCAGGAGCAGCCCATGATGGGGCCCTACCCCATGGAGGGCAGGGCCTGGCTGGCTTGGAGAACCGTGGCTATGGTGCCAGGGGAAGGGCTGGTGCAGAGCAAGGCTCTGGACTCTCCCAACTCCACATCTATGTTCCCCAAGGAAGCCCAGGGGCTCTGACTCTTTCCCATTCTGATCAGGAGTCCGCAGGGCTCAGCCCCAAAGGTTCAGTACGCTGCCTCAGTCTCCCCACTCCCCCTTCCAGAGAACATGCTCCATTCTCTCTCCACCCATCTCCCTCTGCCCAAGGCCCAGATGCTGTGCCCCACAGCCACAAGGGGGTACACCCGCCTGGAGCAGGGCCCAAGGTACGCCGCAGAGCTAGCAGCTTGGGGCCTGGACCGCAAGAAGGGAGGTATTCAGCTCACATAACCGAAGGGAGCAGCACCGATCTCAGTTACAATCTGGCTGATAACACTGAACTCCCCCACTGGGGCTGCCACCCGGCTGGCACCTGGCAGGAATATTGGCCATCCAGGGGTCTCATTCTGACCACCCCCACTGTCCTACTCTGATTTCAAAGAGGATCTCCCCCCACTTCATTATGGGGGTGATCACCATAGGAGAGATGCCAAGGAGAAGGACTAAGTCTGCATTCCTCCGGCAACACATCACAGCCCCCATCTCACCCTGCAGTGTTCCCTTTCATTTCACATCCCAGCACACCCACGGCCAGGCTCTGCTGCTGGGACTGCTGATCTACTCAAACTAAGCACACACAAACCCCACAGAACAAACACTGCCACCAGAAAGAACTGGCAAGGAAAGAATTAACATCACCAGCTGACTGGTTTGTCATCAGTAGGTTTCAGAGTCAACAGTGCCCTAGAGATAAATGGGGCCATTCAACACCACCACCACTCAGAGCTAGTCCTTCCACTGATGGAAGCACCAGCCCCCTTCCCTGCCAGCTCTGAATGCCCCTTTGTGCCCATCTCTCCCACCTACTCTCCTGTGTGTCTAGCCCTCCCCTGTTGTCCCTGGCAAACAGCAGCAGCCATATCTCTGCAACTGGAGGAGCTTGTCCCTGGCATGTATCACATTGGGTTCTCCCTACCTTGACGATGGACTTCTGTGCCATCCCGTTCAGTTGTGCACACACTTTAACCTGGCGCAGAACTGGAGGAGTGAAAGGTAGGGACTGCAGGCTGGTACAGCTACCACTGACTAGGAGAACCTGGAGCCAGAATGCAACCTGCAGGGGGATCTCTGGCAAAGCCACCCAAACAAGAGCTGGTCTCCTCGCTGCATTTAATACCCCAGACACCTGCCCAACCAACAGCCTGATAGGCTGGCTGAGAGCAGAGCTGGCGCTGGAGGATGGTCAGAGGGCGAGACCGCCTCTGTCACGCACACGCTCCTGAAGCCAAGCAGCGTGTCCAACGTGCGAGCCAACACCAGAGGCAAGATGCAAAGATGGGGGGGCAGAGTTCTGATCAAAGGGGGGTTTTATGCTGGAAAATTCCCCATCACAAAGGCTGCTCCTGCGTCTCATATTCACGCAGCACTCCCTCCCTCGGCTCTGAAATACATACCTACTGTCCCCACCCTGAACCAACCTGTGTTTTGAATGCGCAGCCCAAGGCAAGGGCCTGCTCAGCACTACTGACCTGTATGCCAGGCAGTAAACTGAGGCACGACTTGCAGTCCAAGGTCAGCCTGGCCCAATGGGATGTGCGCTATCGGGATAAATTCCTCTCTTTAGGGGGCAAGGTGTCACAGCAGCTGAAATCTCGGTTTAGCCACTCACACTCAGCCAGGACCTGTCATGGTCCGGGACCACAGGGCTCTTCCTCCCAGGCTGGAATCAATCCAAGCCACTCCGTTCCATCCCCTCTACTGACGGGGACCAGTCCCACAGTGCTGGCTGGGTTGGAGCAGATTTCACGTTTTCTTGTGGTTCAAAACCACTCTGCTGGGTAATGGGGCCTGTAAGCCCACCTAGTCCCACCACTGGCTCCGTGGCCTTCTGCCCTGCTTCCTTCTAAAGCTCCTCATCCCTGTTCTGCTGCCGGGTTCACAGCAGGCCTAGCACCAAACAGTCCCGTGCTTCAGTTTCCCCATCAGAAATATGGAGATACGGTCAAAGGCTTAGCGATCACCAGGTGAAGGGTGACAGACCCCAGCCAAGATACACCCTCAGCTGAAAGCCTGGCAAAGCTTGGCATCTGTGACATAATGCCAGGTGCAACTGGGGTCTGGGACTTGGCCCATAACTCCAAAGTGCAAACCCAAACACAGAGCTGACGGAAAAGTCCATTTGTCTCTCTCACCCAACCCACAGCAAGTGCCCTCCCATGCACACATGTGCTAGCACGGCTCTTTTCAGCCACCACAGCAGGATCCCTGAAAGAGACGTGCTCGGCAATGATGGCTGCTCAGCAAATTGGAGAGACAGGAAATTCATTAGGGCCCAGGCTCACGTACTGATGAATCCAGCAACTCCTGATAAGGTTGCCCCCACGTAGGTGGCAGAGACGGCAGCTCGTCTTGTCAGAACGCCTGCGAGTCACGCTGGATTAAATTAATAATGATTAATTGGGGCTTCTGAAAGGCGGAACGCTGAGCACTGCTCGGGGATTAGAGCTGGGGCGCTCCAATTCCCCAGGCTGTCGATTCTTTCTGGCTTGGCAGGGCACCAGCAGTGGGATGTGCAAGGAGGGATCAAGGTTACACATGAGGGATGCCCGCATGCCAGGTTGGGACTGGAGGGCTGCTCCTTAGCTCTGGGCTGTGTACATTGCTCTGCTCTGGTAAAGGCCAGGGAACACCCACCCCCACACAGAGGAGGCCTTAGGCTATTGGGAGTCCTAGGCAAAGACCCATTGCAGGGTCCCCTATAAAGTCCCCACTACTGGCCCCAGCCCCACCACCACCGACTCCCCCTTCCTGACCGTGGCTGGCCCCTTCACACAGCCCCAGCCACACCCACAGCCCCGGCTCCCCACAGGGCCCCCATTCCCACACCCAGCCCTCTCCCCGAGGCCCCTCCAAGGCAGACGCGGCTTTTGGGGTAGGTGGGGACGTGGCTCCTTACTGCTCAGGGTCCTAGGCAGGCACCTGCTTCGTCTACTTCAAAAGCCACCTCTGCCTCCAGGCTGAGGCACAGCCCCTAGGAAAGATGCTGGGACCTGGAAAAGGGGACAATCTGCCCAAGATGGGAAGGGGTGAGAGAGTTACTTTACAGGCTAAAAGAGATGAGCTGAAAGGAGGACTGCAGGAAGCAGGGAACATCCAGGGCAGATCTGAAGCAGTGGGGGAAACACGAGTGGAAAGGTCCCGAGCCCCAGCAGCCTGCTCCGGTCACGGGACAACCCAATGGGATCTTAGAGCTTTTTCTTTGAAGAATCAACTGTGTCCTGAAGGAGAGGCCAGAACAGATTCTGGTAAGGGTATGGAGAGGCCCTGCAATTTGCAGGGTATCCCCCTTTCACAGTGGGTGCGATCATGATTCAGTCCCACCCATGCCAGCAACAAGAACCCTCAACTCCCCTCTGGGGGCATTGGCAGAGACTCAGAGGGACCCCCACTTCATGCCCCATATCCTTTAGCAGGCAGCAATCAGAGCTCTTCCTAAACAAGAAAACAACTACAGGAAGGAGGGATGCAGCCAGCTGGGGAGGTGTCTGTGCAGCAAGGCATCCAGTCCCAGCAGCACCCAAGGGGCCAGTCTGCTCCCACCAAGGGCCAGGATGCAGAGCCAGGAGGGAAGCCTCCCGAGCTCAGCAGAGGGTGACTGAAGGCTCATGCGCTGGGCTAATAGCCCCTCTCTCCTTAAGGCCCCATCAGAACCACTTGCCAAGCACAGATAAATCTGGAAGGGAACCCACGCAGCCGGATTAGGATGCAGACCCTGAAACAGCCCTGTGCCTTGCCACACAGTGTCAGGGATGCCCACCATGATGGGACCATCTCTCTTCTCCACCTCTCTGCAGCGAGCGCCAGCCACTGGGACTAAGGCAGGGGAGGTGGAGGTGCCCCAGTAGGCTGGAAAAGGGCAGGACAGTCCCAAGGCCATCCCCTCCCCAAATGAGGTGGGAGATGGCATGAGGTGAGCCCCACGGACTGCCTGCTGTGGGTCCTGAGTTCATACAGGCATTGTCTATGGCTCAGCCCCCTTCGCTGTGCCCTCTGCCCCCACCAATGCTGCCATCACATAGCACATCATGGTTCCCCTCTCTCACAGCCACTGCTCTCCCCATTTCCCTCCCCACACTGCCCCTCACATACAGGAGCCTCTCCCCAAACCCACTCACCAAGTTGATACCTTCAAGAGCAACCTGGAGGCATGGATGCCTGACATGAGCCATTTCGGCTCTGTATGGGTGCAGACCGCCTGAAGCCAACACACTACCCAGTGGGCAGCATGAGCCCTCGGGTTTGGGTTTCAGGCCCCCAAGCTGGGGAGTATTCAGATCTGGGGTTCCAGCCAGCCCAGTTCTGTATCTACCCAGCCCCTTCCCTGAACACACACTAGCCTCGACATTGTAAAGATCAAAGGACCAGAAAGAGCCCAGCCACCCATGTAATCTTTGTCCCCACTTTGGGTGGCAGCCAGCATCTGGGCTGGACCTATCCCATTGGGGGACTCTGCAGGGCACTGGGCTGCAGGGAAAAGCACATGCTTCCTGCAGTAATGTAAGAGCACGGCAGGGACTATCCACACAAAAACACCTACTCCTCTTAACACACACAAATTCACCACCATCCCCCATGCTCCTGCTCACCCACAGCAAGCTGAGATCTCAATGCTAAGGCATTAAATACACAATCTCCCCCTTCACGCAGCAGTGGCAGCTTAACAGGCTTGTTCTCAGCTCTCGCCAGCCATCGAAAGACAGACTGACAATGAGGGACACGGCTCTATTAATCCGCAGATTAAACCCACACCATCTGCACAGGGAGCAACTAATGCAGGCTAATACCCGCTGCACACACTCCTATGTTGCTGCATGATTTGGGCATGCCGTGAAGCCCCTTGTTTGAAAGTGCTATATGCGACCACCCAGCAGCAGAGTTTAGGGAAGAGCTCTCTCTGCTCCATCAAACGCAGCTGCCTGGCCATGGCTCTGGAGGGGCACAGACACACTTCTCAGTCTGTTTATTAGCCAGGGCTAGACTTCCGCAGGTTCCTCTGGCAGCCAGGGCAGGAGCAGATTCCTGCTGCTTCCACAAACACCAGAGCAGGGAGCTCTGGGCACAGGGGGCTCACATGCGAGCCAGGACACACAGGTGTAAGAAGCCAGCCAGGATGCAGGCATGGGATGATTTGCCTAGGCAGCTTCCCTGGTTACACAGCAGGAGATCTCTCCAAAGCTCTTTGGGTCTTTTCTCCTGGGGCATGGGGATGGGACACAGGCAGCATACTCTGTCCAGAGCATGGGGGAGGCAGTGGCTGGATGTGAGGGGGGTGAGGAACTCCTGTCAAAACAAGGCTGCACCTGGTTAATTACTTTAAGAGATTACAAATCTCTTTGTCAGGGTCAGAGATTAGATGCTGCTGCTGCCACCAGAGCCCGGAGCCCTGCCCCCATCCCAAGGCTGCAGGGGGGTTGGGAATTAAACCCCAGTCAGGGACTAGATCCCAGAGCTAGAGCCAGACTGGCAGCTCCCATTGCTGTTATGGAGGGGGGGGGGGGGGAGAATGTCCCCATTGTTCCCAACAGGAGGTGCAGAACAGTGAGCCTGTCTGGAAATTCGGGCCTGCCAGGTGGGCTTTGCATCACGCCACTGGTCCTGGAGAAACGGCATATCCCAGAGGCTGCAGTGCCCCACCACCCACACAGGCCATGGACAGGGCTCCTTCCCCTCTGCACCATGCCCAAGAGCAGGGCAGCCCGCAACTCAACCTCAGGCACCGAGCTCAGACGACTAAGACAGCCAGCCTGGGCCCCATGCACAGGCCAGGGGAAGTGGCTTGGCCTTGGGCTCGTGTATCTGCCTCGGGACCGGGGGAATCTGCCCCCCACCCCGGAGACCCAGAGCCTGTGGCTCAGAACCCAGTGCTAATCTTCATGCTTGTGATGGAAACTTTGAAAATGGGAAGTGAGGAAAACGAACGTGGCACCAGCCGGCTGGGTCTGTGGCCAGACAGCAACAGCCCCACTCATCTTAGTGGGGTGTTAACTCTGAAGCCTAACTACGGCATTTCAATTCCCGACACTGTGATCTAGTTAACTGCTGGTCAAGCAGAGACATCCAACCATCCCACATCTCCTTGACACAGAAAGCCCCAACTTCCCTCTACCACACCCACAGCATAATGACAAGTTCCAGAGGGGTAACTTACAGAATAGGAGGAAAATTACATTTATTTTCCTCCCATTCATCTGTGGTTCTCCATCTTCCACTGCCTGACGAAGTGGGATTTTCTCCTACAAAAGTTCATGCGATAAATAAATTTGTTAGTCCAAGTGCCACTAGACTCCTTGTTTGTTTTGATCCATGGCATAGTTACACAGACAAATCGAGGTGCCTTCATAGAGAATTTGTGCCCAAGGTGCTATGAGCACGGGGAAGGAAGGTAATGCAATCAGCTGCAGAGCGGCCGTGCATGACAGGGCAGGGCTAACCATAAGGAAAGCTCCCACACAGCTGGGGTGCAGAGCATGTTCCTGATTCTAGCATGCCTGGGGGAAGCCCAAAGGGGAGGGGGTTGAGCAGTAGGCAGACGCACAGCTGTCCCCCAGGGCCAACCCCTCCCCCTTGGTGGGCTTCCGCCGTTCTGGATGCCTGCCCTGGGGCAGGATGCCATGTAGCAGGAAGGTGCCCTCCTCCTTTGAGGAGTCAGCACACTGATGAATTACACCCAATTACGGGTCTTTGGTCAGGTCGCCAAGGAAACAAGTGGAGAAGGCTGTTTGCATCCCAGCCAATCTACTGCTGGGACTTCGCTTCATGTGGCGCTGCATAATTAGTGCTCGGGTGGACACGGCTGAATCAAGCTTAGGGAGTGGTGGAAAGAGCAAGGCAGAGGGTTCAGGAATCCTCATGTGGCAGCAGGGTGAGTAAAGCCTTCATTGAACAAAATAATACAGACAGCGTGGCCTAGCCGACAACACACTAGACTGAGATGCTGCAGACCTGCTTTCCACTCCTGGCTGAATCACAGCACTATGCGTACATTTTCCCATCAGTAATCTTGGGGAAAGGGAAATAATGCCTAACAGAGTGCTTATTGACTTTGGAAGTTTCCATTTTCAGGTCCCCAAAAACGGAAGCAGCCAAAAATCAGTGCCCTTTTAAGGGATTCATCAGCATCCTAGTGGCTTAACATCAGAGTTACCGTACATTCCATACCCAAACTCCTCAAATCCCCACCTGTTCACCACTCTAACCACTGGCCCAGCACTGCCTCCAGAGGACTAAAGGTTCCTAAAACATTACGAGCAGAAACCAGAGCACGAGTTTTATAGGCAACACAGGGATAAATCCAGGCTGGGTTTAATTCTGGCGGCACCATACTTTGAGCAAAGGCTGCCTTCTCTGTTTTTAAATATCCAAAAAATGGGGGGGGCTGGGAAGGGTTTTCAGGTGCATTTTCAAACATGATGCAAGCCGTCTCCCTGAATTTCATCAATTTTATAGGCTAGAAGGGATCATCCTTTAGTCTGACCTTCTGCATAACCTAGGTTAGAGAAACTCACCCAATCATTCCTGCATCAAGCCCAGAACTTGCTTGAGCTAGAGTATTTCTCTTGGAAAGAGGCCCAAGTCTTGATTTAAAGCTTACTATATGAAGAATCCACCATATTTCTTGGCAAACTGTACTAATGGTTAATTACCCTCCCGGTTAAAAATTCACAGCTTATTTGTGGTCTGAATTTGTCTAGCTTCAGCATCCAGCCACTGGCTCTTGTTAGACCCTTGTCTGTTAGACTGAAGAGGCTGCTCCCATGCAAAATCTCTTCCCCATGTAGGTACTTGGAGACTACTATCAAGTCATTTCAACCTTTCATTTGACATTTAAACATCCAAGGATTCTGTTTGTCCTCTTAGCTACAGCACTGCATGGGGAGCTCATGTTTTACTGGTTAACCTGCCACATCTCTCAAGCCTTTCCAGAGCCACAATCCACCATCTTATAAACATGGCGCAACTTCCAGGATAAAGGTTGACTCCCAACTATCATTAGGAACACAAGGACTGCATAACTGGATCAGTGACATCATGGTCCATCTAGCCCAGTGTCTTATCTCTGGCAGCAGCCAACACCAGATGCTTTGGGGAAAGGTGCGAGCAACCTGACTGTAGGCAAATGTGGGATAATCTGCCCCACATGGAGGTCTCATTCCAATCCCTGACAGTTACAAGCTGGGTTAAGCCCTGAAGCCGGAGGATTTATACCCTTCACCAAACCCATTTTGTAGCTTCTGTCATCATAACGCCGCACATTCTTGTCAGCCATGCAGTATTGGCCGCCCAAGTGTTCCGAAACCATGAGTCTGACCCCAAATCATAAAGAGTTTAGCGTCTCTGTTCGCCTTCTGGGACTGAGCTGTTAGGGGCCATGTTTTCAAGCTTTTCTCTATAACCAGAAGGACAAGGAACTTTCATTGTATTTTTTTTTCAAAGGAAGTCAAGGGTCTCAGGTGATCATATGATTCCAGAAGCTGGGGCTTTCTGACCACTACCAAATATCACAAGCTCATGATGATAAACCTACAAGAGCTGGGAAGTGTCCAATTCCTCTTTAAATCCTGAAGAAGCGCCACTTTGAATCTAAGCCAGGTATCGACTTAATGTGGATGGTGTCCAAATACTACAGTTCTTGGGCAGCACAAGAAGAGATGTACTGGAAGCTGCACACAGAATTAAGAACTTCAAAAAACATGGGAATAAGATGCACCATTAGGCACTAAGTGATCCAGTCTCGGGGAAGCTCGGCAGAAGTCAGAAGTGTCATGCAGGGAAAGAAGTGGAGCTGGCCCCAGGCAGGAGAAGAATTCTTCACACAGCCGCTAGAGCAGTGGGATTTCCTTCAGGACCCATCCAATGTTCCCTAGAATGAGCCCAGCCAGCTATGGGAGTTGAGCCCCAGCAAGTGGTGAAATGCATAACTTCTCTACTACAGGGCAGCACTGAGAGTTTTGCCCCCCACCCCCCTCCCAATGCTGGCTTGCATGGCACTAGCAGCAGCTTTCACAGCTAGCATTCAATGAGGGGAAGGGAACCAGAGCAAAAGGCCACTGCTGATGGGGAACCCCAACCCCAGCTGCAATGGGGGGCCCCCAGTAGGCAGAGTACCCATGGGAACACCATGAGCCAGCACATCGCACTGGACTCTTGGCGTGTCCTCACAATCCCCAACCAGAGGGGGGAGGGGGAATGGGTTAGCTCTGCTGTAGAGTGGGGAAACTGAGGCACAGAGAGAGGTACTGACTTAGCCAAGGTAACCCAGCCAGCCGAGCAGGGCACAGAGCTCTGGTCTCCCAGCTCAATGTCCTCCACTCAATCCACTAGATCCCATGCCCTAATGGATTCAAATCCCAGCTCCTACATGTAAAGTGCCCAGGGCCAGGGACCAGTGGGGCTGTGCCAAGTTCAGGCATAGTACAGCTCTTCTCCCCACCCCACCCCAATCAAGGCCGGGAAAATGGGGGCTTTCAGGAGTGTAACTCAAGCCGACGGATAGCTGCAATCAGAGCGTAGTGGCTGCAGGGCTCCTCTCCAACACAGCTTGCAGAAAGGGGAAGCTTATCGAGCAGACAGGCCTGAGTTTATCACATTACAGGGTAGCTGCCCGCAGGTGGCCCCATGCTGGCTGTGCTGGCTCACACTCTGTGCAGGCAGGATGCCAGTCAGAGCGGAGATCAGCAGGGCTGGCAGGAGCCAGGCAACGCCTGGGCTGGCGCTGAGCAAGCTGTCCCCAGACACAGCAAGCTGTCAGCATAGACAGCACCACTCATGTTCACCACAGCCCTGCAGGTACCCCTCACTCCTCACCTACAGCCCCTGATATTCCAGTCCTGGCCTACCTGTCCCCTATGTCTGCCAGTGCACCCCCAACACAGAGCTCTGCCAGCACACTCCCCAACCCCACAGTTTAGTCCGTGTGTCGCCCCCAACGCCCAAACACAGCTCTGCCAATGCAGCGCACTCCTGACCTGCCGCGCCCCGGCTGTTCTAGTCTGGGACCTCACTGAAGCCTAAATCCTGAAGTGCTTTTGTGAGGTGGGAATTGTCCAGCTTGGACCTTGGCTGAGACCTGCCAATTCAGATCAGTCTATCTTGGGCAGCTCAATGTCTGGCTGCTGCCTTGTGCACAGAACCGTCACAGGCCCTTTGGGAACAACAGCACTAACAGTAGTTAATGGCCTTGGTTGCTGGGGATGGTCCCAGGAATGCTGCCGTCCTGCACCCAGAGCCAGATGCCCTTGGAACAGGGCAAGGCTCTGGGAACCGCTCCCTGTGTCTCAGCAGCCAGCGCTGAGCAGGGCCACACACACAGCTAGACGCCTCCAGCCCAGCTCTGACCCAGCCTGCAGCAAACAATCAGCTCCATTCACAGGCCAGTGGCAGAACCAGAAAGCAGCACACCAGAAAAAGCCATTAGCACTTCCCTGTCTAGAGCGAGGGGTGTCAGGCCAGGCTCTTCTGGAGTCTGTGAGCACCTGTAGGAGGACAGGGGATGGAGACCCCAGTGCCCTCTTGAGTCTTCATGGCACTGGGGTAGAGAGCAGCTGGCTTGGCACGAGAGCCTGCTGAGAGAACGCATGAGTGAGCGACATGGACCGCCCTACCATTAAATTAACTAAAGGTGTGAATGTAAACGTGTATGGTTCAACCGCTTTCAACCTCTGTGTGAATCCTCTCCAGTGGAACAGAAATGGCCTTAGTTCAATTCCCTTCCAAAGTGAGTTCAGGCCACTTCTGTTCCACAGAACATCCACAGAGGGGCTCAAAGTAGTTTAACTCAGAAAGCCTGTACGCACAGACAGACCCACATGGTAGACAAGGCAACTCAAGTTCGGCTCTGCTCCCCACCCACTGCTGCAGTCAATGATGCAGACTGCCTCACCCCTTTGGGGTGCCCAGAGTCTGACTTTCACTGCAGAGTCAAGGGGCTTTGGGCCCTTCACAGCAGCCTCTCTACTGCCTGGCACACTCTGGCTGTCCTTGGGACACAGAGGTCTGCAAGCTGGCTCCAGCCTCCACAGGGGTGATGTGGCACAGAGTGGAGCATGCTGCTGCCTCAAGGACTGGTAGGGCAGCATCCAGCCAAGTGGAATCAGCTGCTGCTTAGGGAGGGCCCTGGGGATGATTCCAGAGTGACCTGATTAACTCAGCTAAGGCCCTGCCTGCCTCCTGGTATGCAGGGAGTGAGCAGGCACAGATGGGGGCCTACAGGCCAGAATGCATTTCTGCAGGTCCATGGGTCTCAGTCTGCTTCCCCAGCACCTGTGAGCCATCTCTTGTTGCTCCCCAGGGCATTGCCTCAATTATGGGCAAAAGGAACCTCCTCTGGAGTGTGGTGGGCACTGCAGTACAGGATTCTAGATGTAAGCAGAAGAAAATGGGAATGACGGAGGGGAGCTGCAGGGCAGGATGAAGGGACATCAGAAGAGCTGGGGGGAGAGCCCTGGGCTGAAATAGCAAGGGGCTGGATGTTGGGACAGAGCTCTGTATGTGGGGGAACCCAGGAAAAGAGGAAGAAGCTAAACCCTACAGAGCACCAGGCAGTCTCAGTGGAGAGCAGGATTAAGACACTGGGGTGGACGGAGGACCCCAGGAATAGCCCAGGAAGATGCACCTGTGGGGAAAGCCGCAGCTCCTGCAAAGCACACTCCTGAGGCAGTGGCTCTCCAAGGGCTCAAGCCTTCACAGTGTGCAGGCAAGAAGAAGCCACAGGGGGAGACTCACTCCAGCCCCAAAGCTCACCCTGTGTCTTCCTCTAGCCAGAAAGCTGCATGCAGGACTGAGGAAAGGGGCTGCAACAGACACAGGGACTCATCCATGAATTGACCAGCAGAGGCAAAGGGCTTGGGTTGCATTCCAGGGTCAGGGAGAACCATGGAGGGTTAACTATGAGATCTAGCACTCTGTCAAGGCATTCCACCCCACTGGTACCCAAGGAGGGATGGGGCCCCCACTGCCACTGGGGGACTCTGCAGGCATCCTGCACCAGGCTCCGAGCTCCCCCCTAACCACCAGGGGACCCTGTGGGGAGTCTCCTCTTGGTTCTGGTCTCCCTCCTCCCTGCCAGAGGACCCTGAAGCAAGCACCCTGGCCCAACTCCCAGCTCCCCCCACCCATTCCAGCTCTCAAAACAATTGGTTATTGAAGGAAATTTTTTTAATGGCTCCTTTTATCTTTTGTGTTGCTGACCCCTATGCTAGGTGCTGTACAAATACGGAACAGTTCTTGCCTCAAAGAGCTTGTGATGTACATAAGGGGTCTTTTCTCTCTCTAGAGCCTAGGCTTCCTAGGGGGAGGGAGTGCTAGGTTTCAGGGCCTCCCCAACTGCCCAGTCTCAACATCATGCACCCATCAGGACTGGGGCTCCTATCCCCTGGAGTGGCTGCTCTTCCTCCCGAAGGACCTGATGGGAAGCTGCTCAGTCCTTCCTTGCAAAGCAGCTCCTTTGGAAATGAAAATGCAGTTAGGGGGAAGGAGGAACCTACTCACTGCATCTAAGCTTCCGATGAATGCAGATCCTGCTCTGAGGGGGCATCGTGCCCCAATACGGGGGAATGCACCTGGGGACAGACCTGGCAGCAACTGGGAAGCAGGGACCAGAAGCAACCCCACCTCTCTTGCCACTCTCAGCACAAGGGAACAAGCAGCCCTGCCCCTCCGGGACACAAACGGAGCCAAAGGAAAGGATGGCCTTGCAGCTAAAGCACAGGACAGAGCCAGGAAACCTAGGTCGGCCCTGATTCATTTAGGCAAGCCACTTCCCTCCTCTGTGCCTCAGTTTCTCCATTTGTAAAATAGAAGATTCTTTGCCACAAAGGACCATGATGCTCTGTCTGATCTCCTGTACAGCACAGCCACAGAGAGGGGCAGTGACCGGCCCAAGGTCACCCAGCAGGTCAGCGGCAGCACCATGATCATAATAATCTTGGTCACCTGCCTCCCTGTCCAGTAATCTAGGCCACATACCACTCACCACCCTCATGAGGGCTGGTGAAGTTACAAGCTCTCCAGCCCAGCCTCCATTCCCAGAGCCCTCACTCCTGGAACTGGGAGGTGGAGCAGGGACCACATGAAAGATTGGACCACATGGAACTCCAGGGATGGTGGATGCAAGAGACGTTCTCACAGTAACTGCGACTGTGCAACCTGCATTTCTGCCCGAGGCATTCCAGCAACCCACAGCCAGACTCTGTTTCCTCACGAGCCCTGTTGCAAACCCACCCAGCCTGAGACAGCTGTGTTTGAAACCTGCCTCGGGGAATTAGAATCTCCCTCCCCTGGCAGGCCTCCATGCAGGGCCTTGAATGCAGAGAGCACTCAGAAGAGTCAATGGAAAAGCCCAAATTACAACAGAACTCAGCTGCTCTAAGTGCCCTACACATACCCAGGTGCAGGAAAATGACCCCGTGCACTGCAACAGGGCTTCAAAAACCTCACTATGGCATCTGCCATTCTGCAGCCAGGACTTGGAGCTGCGGCCCACCTTGCCAAGAACATGCAGCTCCTCTAACTAGCCTACCCCACCCTAGGCCTACCCCACCCTTTCCATACCCATCTTCCCCGCAAAGAGATGCACAGGGCCACATCTCCACAGGGAGCTGCAGAGATGCCATGGTTCTGCCGCAGTCATGTCTGGCCCCCCAGTCCTCAGTGTCCAATTGGAGGAAAGCCACTTGGAGAAACTAGTGACGAACTTTGGAAAGAAAGGGGAGAGTGAAACTGAGCCACTCAAAAGACAAAGCAAACCAAAAGAGCAACAAAGAACATGGAGAAACTTTAGTTCTGGCCATCCTATGGCAAGTCAAGCATCCATAGCAGCAGGGTAGGGAAGGGCTGACAGAGCGGGCTTAGAGCACGTATCCAGTATAAGACTGCCAGCTTGACACCACCTGCCCTGACAGTTTTACACCATGAAAGACGTTTGCATCATGGGCCCAAAAGTGTCCCAATGTGGACTGGGGACTCACCCCAACAAAGGGTGTGCACGGACAAGACGGCCTTCCCCGACAGCATCCACTGCACATGAAAGGGGTTTTGTTCCTGTTTCCATTTTACCCAGACCACATCCTACAAAAAGGCCAGCAAGTAAAGCACAAGTTGAGGCCTGGCTCAGAGCCGAGAAACTGCTTCTGCAACAGGCCGAGCCACCAAGGAGCACGGGCAGTAAGAACACCCTGGCAAGGGCCCCCCACCCAGTGGTCAGAGTGACCTCATATATCACAGCAGCCTGTTTGTGTGCGCGGACAGCCCCATCAGCTTGGCTTGGGTTTTGATCCTGGAAGCCAGTCCAAACACTCGGTTTGGCGCATCCTCCCTCTGTCTTCAAACTCACTGGCTAGCACAGGGCTGGGAATGCAGGGCAGAACAGAGGGGAAAATCAAGATTCCTCCCAACTGTCCATCCTCCAACAGCTGCACCCACGGCAGCTCAGAAGGGCAGATGGAGCTGATCCAAGATCCCAGGATGCATCCATCCCATGAGCTGTAGGAAAGTCTGCACCAGAGTCAAACTCTGAAACCTAAGATCTGCCCTACTGGTGTGGGGAAATATGTAAAAAGGATGGCCTGCAGAGACTATAAGCCCCAGCATGCAATGTGGCCAGACTGCTTGCCTCAAGCATGCTGGGACACAGTCTCCAGGACACACTGCTGTAACAAAGATGAAAGCTGCAGCTATTTGCCCGCAGTATACCTGTGAGGTGGGAAACAGGACAGGAAAAGCCAAGGCTGGCCTTGGTCTGAGGAAGGTTCGCAGATTCCTCTCAGACCAGCGAACAGAGCTTCCTAGGATATCATGAACGCCTGAAACTTTCCACAGATGCAGAACCTCTTGCCAGCTGCACCATCTGGGTTGCATGCTGCTGCCCACATGGAAGCTGCTCCAAAAAGCACATGCCACCTGGAAACAGAGTTCCCAAAAATACTGGGGTGATAACTCTATGGAAAAGGAGTCAGAGAGCAGCTGGGCTTGAGAAACAAAGGCCCTGACAGTTCTGAAGGCAGCAGCATCTTTAATGGTGATGTGTGCACACATACCCCAGGTGCACTTCTGCCGTTATGCTAGGATCTCCAAGGAGGGAGGGAAGTATCCTTAACAGTGGGGAAACTGAGGCCAGAAGAGTTGCACTGGGAGTCAGTGGGACCTGGAATTAGAACCCATGTCGACTGATTGCAGTCCACGTTGCACCCCTTTACTCTCAATGGGGCATACAAGGGAACGGGATGCAAAGCTGGAGTTAGGTTCCAGCCGTACGCCGAGCACAGACGTCACATGAGGAATCAGAGAAAAGGCAGACACTACAGGAAGGCAAACAAGGAGTCCTGGGGCACTTTTAAAGACTCTCACGTTTGTTTATCGCATGAGCTTTCATGGGAGAAAACCCCACTTCGTCCGACGCTTTGAAGAGGGGGAACTTGCAGAATGGGAGGAAAATAAAAATTTGACCTCACCTTCCTCTCTGCGCTGTTCCCAACACCGATTCTGATTTGCTGTTGCAGTCCTACCCGTCCCTGCGTTTATTTTCCTCCCATTCTGCGCATTCCCCATCTTCAGAGTGTCGGACCAAGTGGGGTTTTCTCCCACGAAACCTCATGCGATCAATGAACGCCTTGGGACTCCTGGCTTGTGCGGCTGAACAGACTATCCCGGCTCCCCCTCTGCGGCGACCGGCGGCCCAGGCCTCCCTTGGCAGCCCCCCAGCCAGAGATTTCCTGCTGCGGCCCCGGCCCGCGGCTGCCCCGTGCTCCGAGCTCTCCAGGGCCCGACCCCCGCCCGCAGCCGGCCCACAGGCCTCTGGGAGCCCCCCGCCCGGCCCCGGCCCCGAGCCGGCCGCCGGCTCTCCCCCGCCCGGCCGGGCCACGTACCTGGAGCCAGGAGCCCGCCGCCGGGGCCGTGCGAGCTGGCCTGGCCCGGGCCGGGTGGGGAGTCACCCCTCCCCCAACGGCGGCTAACGGCCGCTAACGGCTCTGCGCTGCGGGGGGGAGCAGGCGGGGCCAGGCAGGGGCTCGGCTGAGGTCACTAAGGAGCGCTCGCGCGCGGGGCCGGCCCTACCACTGCGGGCCGGGGAAGGGGGGCACACGCACCCACCCCGGCCGCCCCCCGCGAAGCCCCCAGTGGGCCCGGCTGGCGGGCCGGCACCTGTTGCCCGCTGGGCGCGGCTTGGGCGCCGCCACGTGGGTCGGCTCCTGGGCAGGAGGGGAAGGCGGGGGGCAGGCGGCAGCTCGAGGCGAGCCCTGCCGCGAGCAGAAATCGGGACTGGAGCCGGCGGGCCGGGCCGGGAGAGGGAAGGGGCGCTGGGCGGTGCACGCACTAAGCCGAGCAAGGCTGGGATGGGGACGCCCCAGGGGGATCGCAGCCCTGCAGGAGTCAGTGCCGGGGGTGCGGCCCCCCTTCTGCACTTCTAGGGGAGTGAGCGCTGAGGCTTGGCCCTACCCTGCCTTCAGCTGAGATGGGGGCGGCCGCTGCCCCCTTTCAGTGCCTGATGGTGTGTGGCTGGCAGGGGATCCAGCCCTGCATACACACACCCCCTTATCACTGCACCAGGATGGGATTGTCACTGAGGGGGCAGCGACTCCCCCAGGTTTGGGAGGGTAGACGTATGTGCCCAGCTCTGCAGAGTGCAGGGAGGGTGGCCTAAAAGGCGCCCTGCTTCTCCAGAGCTGGAGCAGAACTACTTCTAATAGGCACTAACCCGCTGCACGCCTCCAGCCCCTCCCCACTGAGCATCCCAAACTGGGTAGTTAAATCCCTTTTCTACAGGTGGAGAAACCGAGACAGGCTGGATTTGCAGAGGTGCAGAGCACTTGCTGCTCAGGTGGAGTCGGAGGCTGCATGGAGCACTCTTGGAAATCACCTGTAGGTGTCTCACCCTGTGCCACATGGCAGAGCCAAGACGTAAAAGCCTCGCTCTCCCACTTCACTTTCTGGTGCTCTCACCCCTAAGCCATAGACTCTGAGGTCAGAAGGGACCAATATGATCTAGTCTGATCTGCACAACACAGGCCACAGATTCTCACCCACCCCCTTCTGTAATAAACCTCTAACCTATTACTGAGCTATTAAAGTCCTCAAATCATGATTTAGAGACTTTAAGGTACAGAGGATTTGCCAGCAATTGAGTCATGCCCCATGCTACGGAGGGAGGTGACACAAGCTCCCACTGTGAAGAACGTATCACCCTCCCTGGCCTCTGTTTAATGAGGGCCCTGCCCTTTACTAAATTCCTGCAATAGAAAGTGCTGGTAGCTGGTGTGTACCCAGGGGCCAAAGCTGAAACACACCACTCAAGGAGGACAAGCCTCAGGCTGGAGGAGGACTCAGAAGTGTCTGACAGAAGGAGCCATGTACACTCCTCTTCCTCCTCCTCTCAACACCCTCTGGCCAGGCCGAGCAGGCAATCCCCCGGGGCCCAGACAGCTTGCTAAGGATCCCAGGAAGGTTGGCTATGAATATAGCTCCACTCTGGAGATTAGCTGTGGCAATGGCTGAAATCCCTCAGCAGAGCAGCATCCACATGGGAACTCCAGTTGCATCAGCAGCAGATCAATGGGAAACAAAGGAACCTGCGTGCTCGCTGCTCTCGGTGGTTAGTCGGCCCTAAAGGGCGAGCCTGGTCTCTCCACAACACGTTAGCTAGGGCCTTGCATCAGGCCAACTTGTGGAATCAACGTCCTAATCAACAACAGGATAGTGGGTTTTAGTTCAATTGCTACTTCTCTCGCCAGCAGCTGGAAGGGCACTGAACCCCCAGTGGGAAAGCTCAGTCACTTTCAGCAAAAGAGCAGGGTGCCAAGGCCCTGCACCCCTCCTCTGTGTCAGATCAGCGGTTGGCATGGTCCTGTGTATTCCAGACTTTCAAAAGGAGGTATTAGGGCTGGGCTTGCGAAAACATGCATGCTGTGCCACCCTGTGTGTGGGGCAAGCCAAGAGCTAGGGCGGGTGCACACGTCTCTGCCCTGTTGGTGCCAATGTAGGCGTCTGCAGGTGCATGCGTGTGTCCGTGGGTGAGCCTGTGGCATCCTCCTTTGTTTAAAAAAAGCAAGCAATAAAGCCCCTCTGTCCTTTCATGTTCAGCTTCAAAGCCTTATCACAGAGATGAGAAATAAATACAGCCTGAGACACAAGCAGGGAGTGGGGCTCAGACGCAGAGCAGCTGAGCAGTAGAGATGCTAGGGCCAGGCCCCACTAGGTTACTGCCAGGGTGTGTTAGTGCCCTTATTGTGCATGCTCCAGTCTAACGGCTTTGGCAGAGTCTCTGTCACCAGCCTCTGTACTGCACAACCCTGCAGGACTTCAGCATTGGAATCATTTCTGTGCCCTCTTTCAAGATCTCTTTAGGGATCCTTTTACTGATGGCGCTTTTGTGAAGCCATCAACCTCCCCTGGGGCAAGGCCAGGAGCAGTAACTGTTAAAAGCTGGACAGCACAATCTGTTTTGTTCAAAGAAGCCAGAGTCGCAAATCCAGCCTTCCTGATTTGCATGTTGGGGTGATAATTGGACTTGTAGCTAGTGACGGGAAAGTGTCGATATTAAGATATGCCCAGCAGCGCGTGTTATGATGTTCTGTGCTGCAGGAACTAAGGTGTTTGTCCTCAGAAAAAGTTCAAAGATGAAGGAAGCCAAACACCAGGGATTCAGAGAGGCAGAACCTTGTCTGAACCTCAGTAGCACATCTTTAGTCTAAGAGTGCCACAGGACTCCTTGTGTGAGTAGTACTCCTGGCCTCTTGCATATATAAATGGTGCTTCTTGCAGGCAGAGCTTTCCAATGGAGGCTTTGAAAGCACTCTACAAACAATGACTGATTAAACCTCACAGTCCACACTGAAGTATGCATGGACCCCGTTAGACAGATAGGGAAACTAAGGCACATTCAATGTCACATAGTGTTAGTCCCACTGCTAAGAAAACGCTGCAGTCCTAGCAATCACCCATCCCCCTACCACCATCTTCGATCCCCACCCTCTTTAAAACAGCCCTTACTGTATCTGAAGGCTTATCAGGTCTCCCTGCCTTTGACTTCTCTTCTTAAGAATAAATATTCCCCCTTTTGGTTGTTTTGGTTTTTTTTTTTAAAACAGCCAGTTGGGGTCAGACAACTTCTAGATGCGTTTCCGCCAGCTAAAAAAAAGCAAGAATTGTAAAGACGAACAATCTTCATGCTTCAGAGCCAGGCTGGGGCAAGTGGGGAGGTCAGGAAGGAATTCCTTTCCAAATGCAGCATTGCTCAATTAGCTAGGTCTGCTATGGAAGGTCAATGAGCTGGACAGGGGACACCATCTTTGACAGGCTAGCGCTCTGCTCCAGGCTCACAAGTCCTACACGCCATCCACTAACATGCACAGGGAGATCCTCATTGTGCAGGCTGCAAGGCCCAGGTATTCTGCTGGGTTTTGTACAGTGCCCCGGACCCAGTGAAGCCAATAGGAATTTTACCATCGTCTTCAAAGGTGGTGGGTTAGGGCTCCAAGGGTTTAACCATCCAGCAATAGCTCTCTACAGTCACACAGCTAGTCTGCTCTGAGCCATCTGGCCGGCAAGAGAAAGGCAGCTCAGCATGACCTTTTTTGTCCTTACACTCAGCAGCTTCACAGCTCCACAAGGAGCCCTTAGCCTTGCTTCCCATCCCTTTGGGATCAGTCCCACAGAGAGGCTCCTCCAGACCAGGGTGTATTGGAAAGGCTTTCCCCAACCCTTTTGTGTCTGAACTGACAGCGTGTGCTTTACTTTCCACAGGACCCTGGCTCAGCAGCTGCTTGACGTCCCCGACAGCTTGTCACAGTCTGGATGTTACAAGTCAATTATGCAATCGCCCTTCGGGGCACAATGACCATGGGGGTGGGGTGTCTGATGCTAACAGAGCCCAGCGTTCCTGGTGGAGGGCTGAGCTGCTGCTGCTCTTCCTCTGAGCCCAAGCACAGCAAGCACCTTTCCAAAGCTGACAGCCCCTTTCGGGACCATGGAAACCTCAGGCAACAGGAGTAAGCACCCTGAAGGGCATTACCCCCACATGGCTGCTCACTTAGATGAAACGAGTTGGTGAGTGCTCAGGCCAACTCCCCGTGGATGGGTGTAGGTTGGCACTGAGACCCTACAGCCACAATTGGTGAGCACGGGTCTCCTGGCTGGCAGGCGCAGCAGAGAGACCGAGGACAGAATGGCAACGAAGAGCGCTGGCACATGGAGGTTGGCGCTCTGAGTCACTACTGAGACATATTGAGGAGATGTGGGTGTGCCTTGTACTGATGGTACCCAAGACTCACCAGTTCTGTGCATAAAAGAGGAGAGAGTCAATCTCTAGAGATCTCAGCCTGGCCGCGGTCACCGGACCGTAGCACGGAGAAAGGAGGTGGATCGTATCACATGTAGTGCTTTCTATATTCGCAAGAAACCCTCCATGAAAAGGATATTTACATCACCAAAAATCAAGTACTCACAAGTTAACACACACCAAACTTAGGGCCTTCCCATGAAATCGTAATTTGGCGCCCATGTGTACTAAGCATTAGGAGAACGTCTCACCCCACAACACACAGGGTGTCTACGGCAGAGCTAGAAACAGAAACCAGCTCTCCTGGGTCCACAACAGAGCAGTCTTTTCCATCCTCCAACCTCTGCCTCACTCACTGTCAGTTTTGTGCACCGAGCAAGGCAGGGGTCCTATGGGAATAAAACAGAACACATGATCACGGAATGAAAGGTGGCATTACAAAGCCTGCGCCCAAGGACAGAGTTACGGTTGCACAGGTAATCCGACATCTGGCATTCCCTTGTTTTTGAGTGCTTGATGTTGTAACCTAGAGAAACCTTCTTATGTCAGTTCTATGTAGTTTCCTCCTTGAAAAACCCCACCAAAACTAAAAAGCCCCCCCAAACCCCTTGCTATTCCATTCTGTGGGGACCTACAGAGGCCCATGTGGGTCATCAGCAGGATCTGGAGGACTACTAACACTACGGGCATTTTAAATGGTGCAAGTTTGGCTAAGTAACCAGACAAAGGCTTATAATGGAAAGTGTCAGCTCATCTTAACTACAAGTATCCCCAGCAGCTCTGTACAGACTATGTTCTAAACTAAATTCTTCTGTCCCTGTGAGATGCTGGGGCCGGGAAAGTGGAATGTGCCGTGATTTGCTCAGCCTTCAGTCTTCTTTGAGCTCTAGGGATGCAGAGGCTGACTTGGAAATTAGCCTGAGCAAGGAAGTCTGGGGGTGTCTTCCATCATCTCGGCCCTCGTGCTCATCAATCTGGAAGGCAAAGCAACCCCTGAAGTGTGTCAGAGAGGGGAAGGCTTCTGCAGTGGTTTGTGTATTGGGGTTTGTTTGGGAGAGCCAGATTCAATTCCCTGCTTGTCACAAACTTCCTGGTTAAGTCACTGAGGGTGTCTACACCAAAGTTACCAGAATAAGGGAAGGTGTGGGTTGAGCTATTCCAGAACAATGATGTGTGGACAAGCCCTCGGCTCTGCAACAGTGGCTGCACACTAGGGAGAACGGTGCATTGTGACACTAAATACAACATAGGCTGTGACATGCTCAAATACTACAGAGATGGGAGCCACAGAAGTACCTAAGAAACACGGAACGGCCATGTGCGGGGAGGGTTTCAGTGTCTGTGGGAGACCTGGTGCCAAGAAAGGGGAAGTCACCCCCTGGAATAGGGAGGTTTCCTTCAGGCACCGTCCCCCTGCAGAGGCATGTCTACAGAGTCTCTCAAAGCTGTACTGGAGTTATCAAAGGGTAGCGTGCGTCAGAGTCTGCAGGGCTTTTGTGACTCTCTGGGGACTGGAAGCCAAGGCCCACCAAAGCCCATGTCTGCAACTGGTCCCTTAGCAGTGCTGATTAGCCATTACTTAGCATGGTGATGCCCAGAGGCCCCCATCAAATATCACAGCCCATTGTGCTAGGCACTGTAAACACACACTCACGCACTCCCTCCCTCCCTCTTTGGGGCAGAGACTCAAACTACAAAGACAGGAGACAACAGGTGGATACAGCTACCAGCTAGGGAAGCACGAGGTGGTCTTTGAGATTAGCCTGAGCCGTGTAACAGGCCATGATCCCAGCACACCAGTTGCCTAACTCTGGACAGGGTTTGTTTGGTTTTTTTGCAAGCTCTCAAGGAGAGGCTCAAGGAGGGACTGGCAGGAGAACAATGAAGGGACTCTGTGGCTGGGGACCAGAGCTCCGCCCATGCACGAGGCGGCCGCTTGCGGGAGTTTGGCAAGACCTGGTCATGAACATACAGAGACAGGCTTCAGGTTGGGGCAGATCACATGGAACCTGTCTCCTCGCTTTTAGAACCCCCATGCACTTTGCCCAGCCAATCTCCCAGCCCTACAACTTCTCTTCTGACCTCTTTGATCCCTCACCCTGCCCCCTTGCTCCCCTGCAGAAGTCGCATTCAAAGGAAGCCAGCAGCCTTCTTCTCTGCAGCTCCTGCCTTCTGCTTTAGCTTCTCCCCCCACTCAGATTTTCTCCCCTGCCTTGTCTCCTTTCCATTTAGTTTGGCTTTCTCTCAGCCCCATATAAAATTACCCCACAATCTAGAGAGCAACAGGATAGCAGCATGGGGCTTCCATTCTTGAGTATGAATGTACAGTGCGCCATCACCCGGCCTCTCGCTGGGACACCTGCCTCTTCACCATAGCATGTAGAGAGCTGTGCCCTCTCTGCTCCTAGGGGCAGGGGACAGAGGATGCTGGAGAACTCAACTACATATTAACCTTGGGGTCAGGACTGCCGTGTCTGGAGGGCACCAGACAGTGGCCAAGAGGGGAAGAGCCTGCTTTGCAATCACATTATTGCCTTTCCATTTGGTTCTGACTAATGCTTCACTCTGGGCAGTGGATGTTTTCGTTCAGCCGGGTCCCCTCGGATCACAGCGCCTACCTGAGTCCAGCCTGCCTGTTTAATTAGGCCCCAACTCTCTACAGCGGTGGAGTTGTTTTTGCTTCCTACCCCTTTGATGGAACGGCAGGAGGCTGCCAGCAATGTTTTTAGACTCAGTCCAAGGCGATGGAAAGGGTTAATCCATTACTGGCAGGCTCCCAGCTGATGACTGGACTGACTGCCCCGTTTAACACAGATTTAACAGAGAACATGGGGGACGGGAGGTGGCAATGTACCAGCATCGTCCGCTGTCGCCCCTGCAATGCAAGCTCACATGGGGAGGCATAAATGGAGGGGGCAAGAGACACTGGAGCTGTGAAGTCCCATCCACTCACTGACTCCATGCAAGCTGCGGGCTCCTGCCCTTTGGAAGAGCAGGCCCAGGGTTCCCATCTAGGCCAGCCCCCCTGCTCTTTCACTCCCTCCTGTCTGATTTCTCAAGGCTCCTAACCAGACATCTTTAGCCACCTCCATCCCATGTATCTCCCTACACAGCAGGGAGTGACAGACCCACCTCGGCTCCTGCCCTGCCTTCCCACCAGCATCCTGGGCAGATGCCAGGCAGCTGGGGAAAGGGGCTGAGCTAGCAGGAGGCAGGCAGGTGGACGAAAGCAAGGCACAGCCTGTTTGTCCTGCCCAGATCTATTCAGCTCCTGGGCTGAAAGGGGAGAGAGAGACAAAGGGGGAGCGCACGGGCTCCTAGACAAACACGTTCCACACAGGGCCCGGAGCCTGGCCTGCGCATTGTCCTCAGGCTGAACAAATAGGTCCATTAATCTCTGTCCGAAGCCCAGGCAGGCAGCTGCGGGTGGGTTTTAATTGTCTCCTGAGCAACCAATGACAGTCGGGGTGAGTCACGGAGCAGATGTTGAACGCAGGAGTTGGAGAGAGAGGAGAAAAGGCCTCGTGAAACGCAGGCGATTGCTCAGCATGGCAGACGGGCTGTTAGGTCAGCACAGAGGTTCTGTTTACCGAACTGGGGATATTTAAGCAGCTGCTCCCTGCACATTTTAGGTGGCATCAGCAGCAATCCTGGGGATTAGGGAGTGTCTGAAAAGGCTGGAAGCCAGCCAGAGCCGTGGAGGGATTTCCAGTACTCAGGCAGGAGCTGTGAGGATCTAGCAGTGGGAGAGAGTCATGCCCAGCTCAGCCAGGGGAAGGAGACTTGGGGAGGGAACATGCCTCTAGAAATCAGGGCTGGCAGGCACCGAGCCAGCATTCCCCGCTCTATTACAACTTGTAGTACCAACCAGAATCAGGGCCCCATGCTAGAGGCTGTGCAGACACCTGACGAGACAGAGGTCCCACCCCATCGCGTCTACACTCTGAACAGCCCAGAGAAAGGAAGTGTACAGACGGGGCACTGAGACAGGGTAGGTCCCATGACTCCCAAGGGCGCACAGGCTGCTTTGGGCAAAGCCAGGAATTGAACGTACATCCCTAGAGTCCCACTCCAGGGCCCGAGCCACAGGAGCATCCTGCTTTTTGGCAGCCTAGCCACTCCATGGAGAAAGCTGGCAGGTCCCTGCCTGCCCCCTGACCTGACTGTCAGAGGGGGTGAGCAGGCTGGGGGCAGAGAGATGTCTGCAGAGCAGAGCTCCATCTGCTGAGGACCAGCAGAAAGCCTAGAGTCCCTGAAATCCCAGAGTCCTGGGCCCCTGGCTGCAGCATCCTGGGGGCGATGTCCCTCCTGCCCTGTGCTACAGCCACAACAGGGACGCGCTTGGCTCAAAGGCACCTGCTCCCTTCTGGGAATAACTCAGCTAGCCGCCAGGACGGAGCAGGCTTACCTCACCAGAAGGAGACACGGCCATTCAGCTGGCTCCAGGCTGGCACCACATGCTTCAAACTGGCAGGGAAGCCACTCCTCTTTGTGTTGTAGGGATGAGGAGCAGACGCCCCCAGCAGAGTTTGTGGAGGATTTACCACGCATATGGCCAAGCCTGGATGAAGAACATCACCTTGCCGGTTCCCGCTTACACGCAGGGGACTTTTTGAGAGTCCAACTGCCAAGTCCTCCCAGATGCTACAGGGCTCAGGACAGCAGCTCCAGGGAGATAAATTCACTTCCTGCTCCTCATTGATTCACCACAAGCTCACCTTGCCACGCAGGCCACGCCCGGGAACCTCCACTCCCCCGCAGGGCCCAGTCTGAGCCTTGCACTGAGGAGGCCACAAAAGACCACTGGTGAGCTGGGTGTTGCCCAGGAGCAGCTGGGCTGAGACCCACCAACCTCATTCCACGTAATAAGCAGCACATATTTCTCCCCTCCCACACACTTCTTTCAACCAGCAGAGCACGATTTCGACGCCATCTCTGCATAAGAAGCCATGCGCCAGCCCCTGCCTCCATCCCCACAAATCCCACCACTGGAGCCCTCTGCTCCCACCTTGCAGGAGGGCTGCACCCAGGCCACAGTACGAAATTGAGGTTTTAAAGGGGAGAGAGGGATAGGCAGACGGCCAGATTCTGACCGCAGTTATCTGGATGTAAATTCAGAATGGTTCCACTACCACCAAGGCAGTTCCTCCCTGTTGATGCTGAGGTCAGAATTGGGCCCCAGGAATTTTCTCTTTTGATACTTCCCGGGGGCTATTTTAGAGCAGCCTGTCCGAGCCCCCGGGTGGAGACCCTAGAAAGCCAGACAGCTGAAGAGCAGGACTCTTGTATATGTCAGGCAGTGGGGCTGGCAGAACCTCATCAGCCTAATTTGAGGGTTCGCAAACACTATACCTTTGATTCCGCGGGTGAAGGCAGTGCTCCGGGAAGAGGCTGACAGCCTGGATGGATCGTCTGCAAGCTTCCCACACACGAGCTCTGCCTATGCACCACCAGCCTGTTGGGCAATGCCACCCTGACTGAGACACAACTCTGGAAAGACGTTCTCGGGGTCCCCCCCTGCAGCCACTGCGGTTATTCTAATCCTGAGACCTCACACCGCTCTGCCAATCCACCTCAGTCTGGACCTGCTGCGGCCATCCCATGTGCCAGCTCTGTCCATGCCCTTTGGGGGACAAGCCGGCCCTCTGACCTGCTCGGCATCCCCCAGCAAAAGAGCTTTGCAGATTCAACCCCATCTCAAGTGCAAGAGGCGGCGCGGCCAGTCATGGTACGGAAGGACCCAGAGCGAGGAGGCTGGACTCTCCCCTGTAGGAAGACAGAGGGCACATGTGACCGGACCGCACGCAAAGACATGCGAGATGTCCGCGTGGCAACAGTTCAGGCGCAGGGCAGCTGGCAGAGATGGAAGGCGGGTAAACAAGGGGGCTGCCCATCCAACGGGCTGCAGGGGGCCGAGGTCAGCAAGGTGCGAGCCTGGCAGGAACTTGTCTCCTGGAAAGGCCCAGATGATGGCAAGACAGGGGCACTTCTCTGGCAGGAGCTCGGAGCCCCCCAGGGAGCCGGCCCAGACCGACAGTGACACCCAGCCAGCAATCGTGCACGGTCCTGGGCATGGCTGGATAGTGACTTGCAAGATGCTGACATGGAAGGACACCTTTGCCCTCACATGCGTGGTCCTTGAACCTGGCCAGCGTGGGTCTCTGCCGGAGACAGATTGTGTCACGGGATCAAACCTCCAGGAATGCAGCCTGCCCAGCACCGCTCACAGTCCCAGCCTTTCCAAGGATCCGCAGCACTTCCTGTTGCAGAGCGCTTGGCGGGGGAGGCCTTTGCCACCTCTCCAAACAGAGAAACTTCCTGGCGTGGCCTCAGAGGGCTCTGACCCCGAATGGGGCTGTGAACACCACCCAAGTGCCCAGCCCTCCTCAGGGCCCAGCCAGGGCCATCCAGCGTGAGCTAGCTCCCGGAGACAGCCGGACAAGGCACTTGCCAGGTCTGCAGTGGGCCTGGGCGTTGGGGAACATTCGCCACCACCAGGGAAGGTGAGGCCGAGAGTTTAAGCCAACTACGGGAGGCTTCAGAGCGAGTTCGTGGCCAGGCTGGAATAAGAACCCAAGACATTTTGGCTCCAGAGCCTGTGCCCAGAGGACTCGCGTGTCTGTGTCTTGAGACAGGTCCCATCTCAATCCCCTTGATCCCACAGTGCCTCAACGCTCCCCCAAAACATCCCCTGCCGTCCTCCCGCCCCATCAGCGGTCAGCCCCCCGGATCCTTCCCCGAATTACTTCTGCGCTATCACACACAGCGCCGCCCGTGACCTCGGTTACGTCTCCTCTTGCAGCCTGGGTCTCCCGTCCCTGCGCCCCAGTCCTGCCTGAACAACCTCCCACTGCTCTCCCTTTCTGGGGTTTCCCCTCCAGGCCCCAGTGCTTCTGAAAGCAGTCCCCCAACGGGGCCAGCATCTCAATCCACTTGGGCCCGCCCCTGCATAGCCAGACTGGGCTGCCAGCTCTGTGCCCTGATCTGTCAACAGGACCTTAAGCACCGCGCCTGCTTAGATGGTTCTGCTTTGTGCACAGAGTTAATCAGCAACCGTAGGGCTCCGGAGCCAGAGCTGGAGGCAGACAGACGCCGCGTCAGGCTCCTGGCACCAGCCAACCGTTGGAAGAGAAACACCCAGTGTCACACACCAAACAATGAGGGACCTCAACTGCTGTACATTCCCCTGGGGAGTAGCCACTCCGAACCCGCCGTACCAAGCCGCTCCTGACAGAGGGGGTGTGCACCAGACAGCCCGAACGCCCACGCACAGTCAATACCGCTCTGAGACGCCGGCACCCCTCGGGCAGGGCCCGGCCCCAGAGCGACACCTTTAAAGCAGGTGTGAGAACAGTAGATTCAAAACCTGCCTCCAGAGCAGCTCAGACTGGCCCTGGCTGCTACATTTATGAGATGTTTTACTCCTTGGCTTTATAGCTGCCAAATTTAGGGCTGTTTTGGGCTTCCTAAGTTGCCCGGCCAGCCAGCGTGCAGCTCACAGGAGGTGTGCATGTACACAAGTGTGCACATACACGAGTATGTGCAAATAACAGATGCTGCTAAAGGGTCAAAGAGATCCTGACCGCTCCCCACGGGCACGGGGCCCTGGATCCCAACAGTTTGAAGGGAGCTGTCCATGGGTCCAGAGCCCTTCAGAGGAAAGGGGGCTAACCGGCTATACTGACCCCCATACACTGCAGGGAAACCCCCCAGCAGAGGCTGCAGGTGTGAACAAATTAAGCCTGGCCTGGGCCCCAACCAGAGAGAGAGAGTAAAACTCTCGAGTGCTGGATCACGGCTCTCACCCACACCAATAGCCTAGGTGGGTCCAGCAAGCTGTGCTCGAAGGAGCCGTAGACAAAGGAACCTGCTTCCAGCTTCCTCTCTATGGGGTGAATGGGGGAAAGGGCCTGTGTGTGGAGACCTACCCCACCCAGCCTGCCTCCTCCCCCCCCACCCTGCCTCTGCCCTCTCTCCCACACAACAGGGCTCTAACCTCCATCCATGCAGAACCTGGACAAAGCCCTCGAAAACCCACCCTGGGGAACAACCCTGCCCACGGCAGCAGGATGAACGAGCAGGAAGGGCCATTTCTTTCTACCACCCCAGCTGCCTTGGAACAGCCCTGGTGGATGCAGCTGGCACGAAACGCCCATGGCCAAGCGCCCCATTCAAGCTGAGTCCTGTCCAAAGGCAGCAGAGCTGGGAGCAGCTTGGAGCCTCCAAAAATCCTGCAGCCAAAGCAAGTGCCGTGCCCTGCCAAAGCCCTGGGGAACAGGCCAGCACGCTCCTGGCAAGAAAGACGCTCCCCCCTGCCAGGGACTGTCATGGCCGGTCAGCCTTCCGCTGCTCAGTGCGGGTGGGCACCCCTGGGCTCCTCTGTACGAATCACAGGTGGTACAGCTGAGCCCAGGGGCATGCATCACCGATGGCACTCTGCATTAGTGCTGCAAAACGCCCGGTGCGGTGTCACCCCAACAGCTCCTGTGCACAATCCATCTCCCAGCTATGGCCGCACCGTGGCAGGTGAATGGGGGGCTGTGCCCACAGTGGAGAGACAGGGTAGCTGTAGTGAGAAGGTACATGTATCCTGGCTCCATAGTAATACACCCCGATAAGCTATGCCCACACAGCCTCAGTTTCCCCTTGGGGCAGGCGGCCATGGCACCGAATGGCATTCAGGAGAGGCAGTAACTTCACTCCTCTGCTGGCAGCTTCAGAGGCCAAGGACAGACTGGGAGCAGGGAGCCACATGGACCACGCAGTACCAGGACAGCCCACACGCAGCCTTTTGCTCTGCAGGCAGGGCCGTGGGGGAAGCTGGCACGGCTCTGGGCCCTTTTGCTCTGGGGGACAGAACCTGTGCCAGCACGGAGGTGATGGAAAACCATGCAAAGAGCTGCAAGACCCCCACACACCAGCAGCAGGAAGGCCAGGCCCCGCCTCCCCCACACTGCGATTTCCATCCATTACAGCTCTCCCAGTCCTTCAGGCTAGAGCAGACAGGTCGAGAGTGACGCTCCCTCCCTTCACCATTCCAGCCCAAGACAGGCTCCCCGGGGACTAATGCTGGCATGTAAATATTAGATACTTTTGTCTCCTCCGAGACCAATTACACAAATCATGGCAGCTCCCGCAGGACTCCGGCTTCCACTTACTGTATCATCATTAACAGCTTATTAGGGAACAGCTGCTCAAAAAAAAAAAAAGCCATGCAGAGATATGACAGGCCCTCATCCTGTCCTCCCCACACAGCAACAATCCCTCCCTCCCTCAGACACGGCGGATCAAAGCAGAGGGGGCAGAAGCCAGGGCTTCTTAGATTCCCTCCCATTTCCCCAACCAGCACATGGATGGGAGAGAAAAGCACAGGTGTAATTCAGCCCCAGGAGGGGTGCAGGATGGGCAGAACGCCAGGGCAGTGCCATATAGGTGCCCGGGGCTGGGCACAAGGTGAGGAAGTCCAGGATGCGTTTGACTTTGCAGAGAAGGAAGTGGTGTCTCCGGCAACTCGGCTCTGACAGGGACCTTGACAAAGGTCTCAGAAACACACTGAGCTGCACAACCGGAGCAGAGCAGAGACTAGGGAGCCGCGGGCGGCAGCTCACTACAGCCATGCTTGGGGATGGGAGGCGGCAAAGGCCGTTCTTCAGCTTCTCTGCACCTACCAACCTCTCACATCTGACTCTCCCCCAGCCCAAGGGGGGATTCTTAACACAGCAAACCCTAAATGCTCTCCATCAGCCACAGCCGGGCTGCGGATGGCACTGGGCAGGAAGGGCAGCCTCCTTTCCTGCAAGTCTCCTATGTTCCAAGGGGGCTGCTTAGATGGGGGAGAAACCAAGGGCAGTGCCCGCACGTGCACGGTCTAACAAGGAAAACAGACAGCCTCAAGGCAGACCCTACAAGTATAGCCGCATGGCCAAATCAAAAGAGGCACGGCCGGGATTCGCTATGCCCACGTAGCCCCAGCTGTCGTATGGGCATCCAGGGTGACTCTCAGGCTGGCCAGGGATCAGACTGGCACACAGCTGGCGTAGGAGGAGGCGAATGCAGCCGCCAGTTTGTACTCACGCTCCCAGAGCTGTGCGCAACTGAACCGCAGCAGAAGGCCCGGGCCATTGCGTGCGTACAGCGGTTTTCCACATGGACAGCACGTTGCTTGTTTCAGAGGGAATTCCCACTCCTGCATGCAGCCCTGGCAGACCGAGTTTAGCCAGCATGATGCAGGAGATCTGTCTAAGCCTGGGGTCTGCAACCTGTGGCTCCGGACCGCATGCGGCTCTTTGGCTGCCCCCTTGCGGCTTTGGGCTCTGAACCCCCCTCCCCCTCTCTCCACCATTGGAGGACCTGTGGGTGGCCTGCTCCTGGCTCCAGGGTCCCACTGCCACCAGGGGATCCTACGGGGTAGCCCATTCCAGGCTCCAGGCTCCCCACCACCATCGGGGGACCCTGCAGGCAGCCCATTCCTGGTTCCAGGTTCCCCGCTCCTCTCCCACCAGGGGACCCTGCGGCAGGCGTCCTGGCCCAGCTCCCATCAGCAGGCTACACCCATTGTGGCTCTCAAAACACTTGGGTATTGAGGGAATTTCAAAAAATGAGTCTCATCTTTTGGGTTCTCGACAACTGATCTAAGCTGATTATTTTGGCATAAACGGTGAATCTAATTTGGAGCTGGAACCCTTGGCTGGCAGTCTTTAGCTCTCCTTCCCTATCGCCATCCATACCTCGCCCAGTGGGCAGCCAGGGTTTGCAGGCAGCAAAGGGGAAGCCCAGCCTCTGGCCAGGGGAGGAAGAGATTTCTTGGCTTTCAAACCCGCAAGGTGCTGTATTTCATCTCTGCCAGGCTCCTACAATGGGTGAAGCACTAGGAGCAATTTGGCAGCATCAGCTGCTGGTCAAAGCCCAGGGTCTCGGCCTTCGCACAGAGAGGAAAGGGGGACAGGAGAACTTCCATTTTCCCAAGGGGAAGATCAATGGATGTTTCCCTCACCCACTCCTCTCCCTGATAGGAGATCATCACATCCATGGGGTTGAGGAATCGCAGTGCCGGATGGGGCGGGAGGGGGAAGAATCTGGGATGCAGTCTATGTGCCCAGGGACAGGCGACAGCAGGGTTCTGGTGCTCTCTAGTGTCAGGTTCCAGTACTGCACTGGCATGCTGGCTTGCAAAGGATTCGAGCAACCCTGTAACAACTGCTCTGACCCAGAGAAATCAGAGCGCTTAACTATCCTGGGGGGAGAAAGGAAATTCCTCTCATCCCACATGCTGCAGCGCAGGACGGAGAATCTGGGGCGGGCAGCAGCACTGGATGCGAACTAATGGCCCACGCAGACGGTCAAGAGTTAAGAGAAACACTGCTGGATGCGGAGGAGGCTTGCAAAGCAGGGGCCTGGGACAGCTCAGCACTGCCATGGACGAGCTTTTTCTCCCACTTCAGTCACTGGTTCAAACCCAGGGCAAAATGGTTCTGGAAGGACAAATGCTACAGGCTGGTGGGTTGGCCAATTCCTTCCCGGGCCCACCCCCTCATCACAAATGGACACTTCTTCCCCTTCAGCCTCAGTTGAGAGACCAACTCAGGCTATGGAGCCCACACTGTTAGAGGGGCCCTCTCCAGGAGTTTCCTGCACCAGGCTGCACCCTCCCTCCGTTTGACAGCGACAGGTGAGTCCCAGGCAGTCCAAAACGGAGCGATGGAGAGGGGGCAGCGCAGGTAGGGGAAATCCCCCAACTACGCCAGGCTTTTCAGAAGGGCCTTGCTCCCGCCAAAGCCATCAGATCAGAGCCCCCATCTGCCAGTGGCCAAACTCTGGCCCTCACCACCGGGGTTGCGGTGGGTCCTGAGCACTTGGGAAGATCTAACCTCAGATGCAGGCGCCAACTGCGTCAGCTCGTGCCTGAGCACTTCCAAAAAACTGGCTCTTAAATCCGAGAGCAGAAAAGGAAAGAAACGAGAAGAGAGGGTGTCCCTTTCTCTGTTCCCGGTGCCGGGTCGGTGTGAACCCAAAGAGAGATCAGAGACCCACACACAAGCCCTGCTAGCGCATGGCACACTTCCCCTAATTAGCTGCGGGGATTGTTAGATTGGCAGCTCTTTGGGGCAGGGACCATCTCTTTGTTCTGTGTCTGAACAGCACCTATCACAATGGGGTCCTGGTCCATGAGCCAGGACCCCAGGCAGGACTGGATTAAGGCAAGTCCGCGACCGGCTGGGGCAGACCAGCCAGCCTGGGGGTAGAGCAGGAGCGCTGTGGGTCACATTCTCTGGCTCGAGGGCCCTGGACTCTCCCCAAGCGCCGGGGCCCGGTCTGCGGGCCCAATACCAGCCAGGACGTCCCAAGCGCCACCCCACCCCCAATACTGGTCAGGCCCTGGCTCCCCCCAGCTTTGGCTGGGCCGTGAATCCCAGGCCACAGCCCGACACCCCACAGCACTGC
Source organism: Pelusios castaneus (assembly GCA_007922175.1). NCBI lineage: Eukaryota > Metazoa > Chordata > Testudines > Pelomedusidae > Pelusios > Pelusios castaneus. Next base: position 26,316,496 of record ML685783.1, read on the forward strand.
TAGGCTGCAGGGCCCACACCCCAGTGCCAGCCAAGCCGTCCTGCACCCAGGCTGGGTGCCACCATAGCGGGGGTGGGGTGCCACCATAGCAGGCAGCGCCAGGCCGCCTGGGCCTCGCTCTCATCCTGCTCCCAATTGCCGTTGCAAAACAAATAAGAAACCTGAGCGCCCAGCACCGACTCCAGCAGGTGTGTGGCTCCCCTCTAGCTGCATCATCTGTGATTTGTGCCCCCCACCCACGCCCACACGGCAGCTGGCTTTCAGGGCATGGGGGGGTTTGCTATTCCTAGCACCGGGAACTGCGCAGACAGCACCGCGAGTTCAGCCGTCGCACCGCACGGAAGGGCGATCGTTTCCCGGAGGCTGCCAGATCACGCTCACGCCGCCTCTGCTTTGAGGAGCTGCCAGGCAGCGGGTGGCACCCTGAGGCTCCAGCAGAGCGCTCAGACTCCTGCCTTCGAGCTGCGACGTGGCCCGAGTTCCTCTGCTGGGAAGCAGCCCATAATACCTCCCTCCAGAGCAAGCTTGGTTTGAGACCCAATTAGCGTCTGTCAGGTGCTGCAAAGCCCAGACACGAGAGCGGCCACGTAGGAGCAAAGCAGGATCGCTATCGCCATAGTTACCAGGGCTGCCGTGTCACTCCGTGGAAGCTGCCACAGCCACCCCAGCGAGAGGAGACACAGGCTGAGGATGCTGGGCCGGAGACCCCCGGCCTTGTCGGTTTACACCTGCATACCTGGGGGCCGAAGGTCACCGCTGGGGGACATTTGGGAGGGGTGGCCGCCCCGTCTGTGCAGCAGAGCAGAGCCCCAGGCCCCTGGCTCTTCTCTTCAAACAAACAACGCAGTGCGTCAGCCCCTGGCACCAGATCAGCAAGGTGGCAGCTTCCTGTGTGATTGCTAATTATCCTGGCTATTCTCTGTAATTAGCCACAGAGCAATTAGCATCTATTTCAAATTCAAGTGACTTAAGACCGTCCATCTCTCTGCCCCTGCACTCTGCTCTTCTTTTATTGGGTCACCCCTGCCCCACTCCAATCCACCAGCACTCCCAGCCCTGACGCCCCGTCGGTCCAATCCCCTCCCCGCTGGCAATGAGGTGAGACCCAGTCTATTGAATGGGTCTCAATATTTACAAGTGAGCAGGCAGATTCGCATGCCATGGTGGACAGAAAGCTGCTTTTCCCCTTTCCTGGGGACCAGTCTCTGGCAACAGGCTTTGATTAGGTTATTTGCGGTGTCAATAACTCCTCACCATGGTTTACAAGGAAACTGCTGACCCATGACACACCAGCTTGTCTTAACACTCTTGGGGGAGTCAGACGGGACGTACCAGACCCGAGAGACCCCGAATCCCCTCTGTGCCTTTACCCAGTAGCAATACCAGGTTCCTGGTTCAACCCAGGACACAGGGTGGATGAGGCCAGCTAAGGATCTGGCCCCTGAATACTCAGGCAGTGGCTGCACTGGCTAGCCATCTGCAGAGAGCTTAAAGGGCCCTGGGAGGTTGCAGCAGCTGCTCATCCCTAGGGCAGCCCTCATGGTCCTGCACCACATCCACTGCCTCACCGCCCAGCCCAGGGGCGGGAGAGATTCCCTAGGAATCCAAACCCGGGAAGACAGAGGCTCCCTCAGTGACTTATTGCTCAATAAACCAAAGCCCTGTATCTGCTCCGGCCTGTCTGGGGAGCTGGCCGTCCCCCCCACCTCATGTCACAGCCCCGCTAATGAATTCAGCCTGTCTCCTGAACGCCCCCTCTCCTCTCCTCCCCTCCGCCTGCTTTGCTCTGGCCTGGGGCTGGCTGTGGCAGTGGGAAGGAAGGCCTTCCAGTCACAGCAGCTGCAGCAGGAGAAATACTGCTTCAGCAAATACCTGCCATGCAGGATGGAAGGCCCCAGGGCAAGGCAGATAAAGAAGAGGCAGGGAACCCACCCCACCCTACAGGAGCACCGGGCTGGGATCCGTATGGGGTGACACAACCCTGCCGCGAGGGGCTCCTTATGGCTCTGTGGGAGGATTCTGGTTGAATGTGAACATCTCAAAACTTTGGGACTCTCATTCTATCCCGCAGGGAGCGGAGGTGCTGCCTGGTCTCACCTCTGGGCGAAGGGCTGGCAGGTTAGGGTTCACGTCCTCGAGATAAACAGCCACTTTGCTCCACCCGGGGAGAGAAGAGAGACCCTGATGCTTCCCTGGGGTTGTCATGGTGAGTGCGTTTCAGGGCCCTCATCTCTGATCCTATGAGCAGTTCATCACCAGCCCAGAAAGTACAAGAAACCTCACACATCCCAATCTAGCCCCTGAATCACTCCACACCCCACTGCAGTTCCTTGGACTGGGTAAGCAGCGAGGTGCTAGAGGACCCCACAGCGCTCGGCCCTGCGCACAAGGCACCACTCTGTCCGGACGAGATAGACCCGGCTAGGGACATGGGATGCAATCCAAGCAGCGGGACTCTTTGGGTGTGCGGGAGAGTGCCACGGTCGCTTGCTGGGTTCCTTGCTTGGTAAAGCAGCTGTTGCGGGTGGGTTTGCCTGACGGAGTTCAGTTAAAATGCAGTACAGATGATCATCTCCTCTGACTCCCTGTCAGAGCTGGCCCTTGGCCACCTTCCCTCAGCTCCAACCTGTTTGAACCAGAGCACCAATCTCGACTGAAAGACTGCTGTTCTGGAGCCATCTCCCATCCTCAGGTGAGCTATTCCGATGGTTCATGATCAGCATCGCCAATTCGCTCCTTATTTCCCCTCTGAACTGATCTAGAGATTCAGCTTCCAGCCACTGGCTGTTGTCTGCTAGACTGAAGAACTCTGGCATCAAACACAGGCCTGCTGGGGGCGGGAGGGGGAAGGCAGCTGGAGCCTGGCCAAAGGGCAGACACTGGGAGGGAGCCGCAGACAGCCCCCAAATCAGCACAGGGCAGAAAATGTGATGAGAGCACGAACAGCTGAAAGCAGCCTGCTGGGATCCCTTCTGCTGAGCATGCAGCTTGCATTCCTCCCACCATCCTGAGTTCCTGGGGCCCCTGGGGGCCAGCAACACCCTAGGATTCCCCACCCAGCCCATGTGGCTTGGCGGGGGCTCCCTGATTCCCAGCATGCTGAGCAGGAAGCTGCTGTCTGTCAGGGAGAGAGGGGCAGAGGAGACCTTGCCTGTCGTTTCCCTGACCTGTGACACTCGCAATCTTGGAGATAAATCATTTCAGCGACTTTAGGCTGGGCCAACTGGCTGGCTGGGGAGGCCATTTGGGGGTGGATGGAGAGCGCAAAGGAGTGGGGAGAGTGGAATTTGGTTCAAACTGGAGTCAGTGGGAACGCGCTTGCTGACAGCTCCTTGGAGAGAGATTATCAACATTCCAGCGCGTCCCATCCCAGCTGCCTCCCACTGCGTGCCCCAGCCATACTCAGCCACAACGGCCCGGCAGAGCGCCCAGAACGGGGGATCAAGAGCGACGCTCCCTCTTTCCCTCCACCTCTCCCAAGGAGCCGTGCTGGAGGGGTTTCCCTGTCCCTAGGGCATGCTAAATATCAATTAGTGCTGCCCAGGGAGACAGAACAGGGACCCCACCGAGAGCAGCCAAGCACCAATCACAGCCCACTGCTGCCCCCATCCCCTGGGGCACAATACACTGGCGACTGCTGGCCGTAGTATGCACCACGCCTGCTTGGCAGATTGGAACTGCAGGTCCCAGCATGCAGCACACACCACCTCCACCAGAGCCACTTGGCCTCAGGAGCAGGGCATGCTGGGATTAGTAGTCTCCATACCAAGCACTCGTGCCATGACTGGGATTGGAAAGCAGCTGCAACCTGGTCCATATGATGCAACTTTGGCGCAGCCCTCCAGCGCCTGGCAAGGTGCCACCTTCTTCCGCCCCTTGTTGGGCAATGCCTGGGCGCGGCAGCTTGGAACACTTCCGTCGCTGTCCTGGAGCACTCAGTTTTCACGTCAACCTTGCATCACGCCAGAGCAAAGCACTCCGAAACCCAGCGACACCAGAGAGCAGCCCCTAGGTGGGACGTGCTGTTTGAGCAGACGAGGGAAGCCTCCCATAATCCCTACACCGCTAGAGCAGCGTCTCCAGCCACATCCCCACAAGGCTGCTGGGCCGTTTGGGGATGCTTGGCCAGCAGCACACTGTGCTTTTTGGTTTCACCGCCTGGGGACGGGGCCCGAGGCCTGGAGCACTACACGTGGAGCCTGCGGGGGAAAGGACAGCGTCTCCTCCCACAATGGCACGCGCAGCAGGCAGAGCCAGTTGCATTCCACATTCCCCACAGTACTGCTGGCCCATGGGCTGAGCCCAGGGAGGGCAGTGCTGGCTAAAGCCCATTGCATAGGCAAACACCGCGACCACCAGAGAATCAAGTGGCTACCTAAAGAGCCGTCCAGTCGACTGTCCGTTTTGTTCTGAGTTTACATAGCACCCTGCACCCGGGGGGCTGGTCCATACAGAGGCTCCTAAACACTACGGCACTACAAATAAACTAGAGTCACCCAGGAGGGTGAAACAGGGCTAGGAACGCTCTAGTCTCACCCCACTTTTCACCCCCGGGGAGTTGGCAGGGACGACACCATGCTTCATGGATACTCATAAAGGGTTAATCACTCCTGAGACGACAAGGTCGTTAGCCTTGTGTGTGCTGCAGCGGGGCTCATGTGCCAACGGGGATCGTTTAAATGCCCTCCTTGGAGAGACCAGGACATCTTTGCAGCGCCAGGCCTGGCACATCGTGGCCGGGAAGGGGTTAAATCGTCAGCGCAGGGGCAGGAGCGCAGGCTAATTCCCGGATAACGGGCACTCTTAGCAAGAGGCTCCTTGCTGCTGTGCAGCCGTCGGGCATCGCAAAGCGCCAGCAAGGGAAGAAAATTACTTCACGCCTGTGACGTTAACGCCCAGACAGTCAATGTCAGGGGCCTTGGGCGGAGCTTCGTAGGGGCAGGATTCAGGAGGGACCTTCAGGGCACCGAGACAGATGGACACAGGAAGACATAGCCCAAAAGGGGGACCAGGGAAGGGGTCACTGACCCAGTGCCCGGTGTTAACTCTCATGGCTTCACTCAGCTGCAGCCTGCCATTGGGTCCTCTGGGACCCGAGCCCCTCATCCATGCTCCTCCCGGCCCCACTAGCTCTGGCCTCGCCCCTCCCTCTGTCCAGGCAAGTAGATGGTTCTCATCCCCCACACAGCAGAGCGAGGCCCTCTGAGTTTATACAGCACAGAGTGCCTTGGGGTCCTGGTCCGGGACAGGGGCTCCTAGATGCTAGTGCCGGACTGGCCTGATTTTATTTACACCCATCGCTGGGCGGGGTAGGGGAATCTGAAGCACAGAGGAGATTAAAGTTCTCACAGAGAGGCTGAACCAAGAATTGTCACCAGAGCTTCCGTTCTAGCCCACCTTCCCAGCCCCGCCTGGGAGGAAGCCATGCTCGCAGCGTTGGCTGTGCAGCGTTCCTCCAGCTCACGCCGTCTGACGCAGCTGTGCTGACCAGATGTGCCGGACCCAATCTGGCAACTGGCTCAAGGGCTTTCCCAGAGTAACTGGAGGCTAGGGTCAGGCCAGACAGAATGCATGGGCAGAGCCAGCCCAGAACAGAAAGACTTGGACACCCTCCGGGGGTGTCCACACAGGGCTGGGAGCCAAAATTCTTCCCCTGGTGTCCAGCAGCCCCTGAATAGCCACAGCAGAGGCGCTAACATGGAAGATACAAACTAGAGGAGCTCATGCACACTCACTTGGCACTAGCCTTTCACAGCCCCAAGCCTGAGTCCACAGCCCAGCTAAGTTCCCAGACAGAGAAAGGGGGGCGTCATCGCACCTCCAGGGATTACAAATCCAGCCTGGCACAGAGGCTCGCTGCTCCGAAGAAGTGGGAAATGGAGCAGCCATGCATGGAACGCCATCCTGCAGCATCAGCAGCACCACATTGGGAGGGCCCAGCATGACGCAGGCTCGGGCTGTCAGCTTCCCAGTTTGATGAGCACATTACAAGCCGGCATTGCTGCAGGAGGATGTTCTTGCCAAGACTCACCCTGCCGGGTGCTGCGTGGCGAACGTGGAGGGGGATCAGACTTGGTTCAGTGGGAAATAAAAGCACAAACTGGCCTCTAACCTGCCACCTTCGTGGTGCGGCGGCAGCATGGTAATTCACCGACCACAGCCCAGCTGGTGGATTTTAACATTAACTCTCCCTCGTTTACAGATGGGGAAACAGGCCCAGAGCGGCGGTGATTTGCCCAAGGCCAGAGCAGAGCCATTGTCAAAGCTGGGGTACTCAGGGTCTCCTGACCTGTGCTCCCACCACAAAACCACTCCCCACACTACACCAAGCAGCGACTCTTCCATGCACTAGCTGTTGGGAAAGATGCAAACGCAGCTGGGCCCCTGCCTGGTGCCAACTGGCTTAGCTCTGCTATCTGACAGCCACATCCACTAGTGTGGTCTCACCCCAGGTGAGGTCTCAGGCCACGGTGTAGTTTGACTGCATTCGCTGTCCTGTCGCTTCTCCAACAGCTCAGGAGGGGGCAGGATTTGAGCCTGCCTGAAGCTCTGAGTGATCCTCACTCTCCTGCCCGGGTGTTTTTAATACAATCTGCTTACTGTGGCTTTTTAGTTTGTTCAGGCTCTTTGCCCCCCTGCCCCGAATAAGAGGGAGAAGCAGCCAAAGCAAGCAGCAAAGTCAGCCAAACCCTTCCCGGTGACACAGCGAGAGTGCGAGTGGGCCGCCCTGTCAATGTTTTGAATTTCCAAAACAGGAGAGAGGAGCCGCCGGCAGAATTGCCAAACAAGCCAGGAAGGATAAAGGGCATGCCTCTAACAAGGAGATGGGCAGCCACCCAGCACCGGCTCACCCCACAGCTCTGTACTGGAGGATACCAGGCAGGGCGGAGAGACATCAGCAAGAGCAACTTTCCTGCTTCAGGGCACAAGTCAGCCTCTGAGCAGCAGGGGTCAGGAGGAAAACGCTGGGGGCAGGTTTGCCCATCACCCTCTTCTGCAGCGGTTCACAGGAGGCAGCTCCTGCTTCCCACTGGCAGAAACCAGCCCTCGTTGACCCAGCATTGCAGTAATTGCCACCCAGGCATTTCCCCGTCTCTAGCCCCGCTGTGAGCTAATTCTGTTCCTTTAGCATTTGCAGGGGGCAAGCCCAGATGTCAATTCAAACCTATGGGGCCATTTGTGGAAGAGCAGGTGGCTGCTCCCGGAGACAGGGCTCAGCAGTAAAACACGATGCGGGTACTGGTACAGTAGAAGGGCCGGTACACGCCGCGGTCTGTACTGATGTGCAAAAGGTCAGAGGAGCACAGGGGCTTGAACTAGGGTGACCAGAGAGCAAGCCTGAAAACTCAGGAGCAATTGGTGCCTCTGTAAGCAAAAGCCCTGAAGAGCAGGACTGTCCTTATAAGAATCGAGACAACTGGTCGCCCTAGCTTGAACGCCCCCTTGGGACACTTCTAAATAAAGCAGCACGTAGCCAGGAAGCGCCTCTCTAGCCTTCACCGAGTGCACATGTGACTGGAGGGACACGTCAAGCTGGGTGGACTGTTCATGGCAAACCTCCAGGTCCAAATCTATCCGTGAACAAAAACCCCATGTGTGTGCAGTGTTCCACAGCAGGGAAGCGCAGGCAGGGGGCCAAGGTGTGTGATCTTATTTCCCCTTGTGCTCCATCCCCACCTCCCGTCGCCTGTCCTCAGGTGCGCTGGTCAGGGCTCAGATGAATGCAGAAGGCCCTGGTCCTCACTGAGGCCTTTCAGCATCACCATAAAAATGCATCAGGCCCATGAGGGAAGCAACGCACAAGGAGGAACGGTGCCATGCGAAAGATCTCCGAACCCAGAGGCTGTTCTCCAGGAAGCCGGTGTTCCTGATTACGCAGCTCAGGCATGGGGCTACCTGAACCTAGGCCGGGACACTCAAAGTAGCACCCCTGGGGGGCAATGCTCAAGGCAGCAAGCTGCACGGCAGGCCTGGCCAAGATGCAGCGGGGCAGCTAAAATCCAGCTGGTGTGGTTCTACCCCGCGGCTGGGACTGGCCCCTGGAAATGACAGCTCCCACCGTGCAATTCTCCCAACCATCCATTCCAAGTGAGCAGGGGCGGCAGTGTGAAACAATGGGGCGTCTCGGCTGAGACTGCCAGCGAGGGGCCAGAGACCTGACTCCAGCAGGGCCGTGACGGTGCAGCGTCCCTTCTCCAGCACATTGTAAATGGCCAGGATGCCGGCCTAATCCAGGCCTTGCTGGAGAGGATCAGGTACAATATTTTAGAGCACAGATTAGACTTTCATTTAACTTTCCCATCGCCTGCCCCTCTCCCCACTGGAACACTAGCCTCCTCTTCACGCCTGCCAGGAGTCACACAGGGCAGAGGAGGAGAGGACAGAGTCAGAAATCCAGGGCGCTGGCAAAGCTGCTGTGTGCAGCTATCACAAGAAGAGAAACCCCCAGGAAAATTTTCAACAGATGCATGAAGCCTGTGGGCATGTCTGTAAGATACCTCCCGGTTAGAAGCAGGCAGGGAGACAATACATGGGCTTGGGCCTCCCCTCAGCCAGATGTGCATTAATAAGGCAGCTGCCCTCTAAGCTAATAAGGTCAGTGGCTGGCTCCAGGAAGACGAGAAAACAAGCAGGATTTTGGCGGCAGTGCAGCTCTGACTTGGCACCAGCCATACTCCAGCTTCCTGAACCCTTGCAGCTTCAAGAGCAGCTGAACAGGCCGAAAAAAGAACAACAAAAACTCCCTCCTGCCTCTTCTCTGGCATTTTTCAACCTCTTCCCTCCCCTTTAAAATGAGATTCTTTCCTTTAAGTCAGCCAGACCCTGGTGTAAATCACTGGCCCGGGTTCAGGCCCCTTGAAGCCTGCATCTGAGTGATGCTGGCGGGGGGAGGGGAGGACAGAGGGAGCCCTGAGCTGAGATCCCGGGTGCAGGGGGGTTAAACATCACAAAGGAAAAAGCCGCTCTGGATCATCAGGGAAAAGGCACCTCGAATAAATCCGAGCACTGGCCTCTGTGGAGGTGCTGCAGATTGGGAAACTGAGGCATGGGAAGAGGCTGCATGATCTACCCTACCAAGGATCTGAACTCGGACCTCCCAACCTCAAGCCATGTGGTCCCCCAGTCGGCCCTCTGCAGCCCAAGGGGCTTATCCCACAACTCCGGGGCGCTACGCAGAACACAGCCGCTCGTGAGCACGAGGGTTGCTTTACTGCCCAGCAACAGCTCCCCAGGCAGGCTGGGTGGTAGGACAGTGTCTGCCGTTACTGCCGCATACTTTCCCAGCAGTTACACCTCAGAGAGCAGGCCACCAGACCCCCCCCCCCTTCTCCCCCCAAAATGGCGCCTGCAACTCCCTTTGTTTGAATATTATAAAGCAAGCCAGATGCTGGCTTTAATCTCCCCAGCTGGTGAGGATTTGCAAACACATTAGAAGGCAGAGCCGTTCTGAGTCAGCCCCTCTGCTGCTACCATATGGCCCCAAGGCTCAGGTTCGCGCTCGCTAGCCCGGCCTTCCCCATCTGCTGCCTCTGAAAGGAGATCCCAGCCTGTAATTGGCTTCTTATGTCCAGATTAGGAGCCAACAAGGTGTCTCTTGTTGCACACGTGTAGGCCGCTGTCCCCGGCCATCTGCGGTCAGGGGACTGGGAGCATCCTGCCGGGCGGCAGCGGGCGAAAGGGCAAGAGACCAAATTAACACAATGCCTGCAGCACAGCCTCACTTGCCCGGGGTGGCACAGGGAAATCAGGCTAGTGGGTAGAGCACAGGGCCAGCCCAGCCTCCCACGCAGGACCCTCCGCAAGTCATTGACCTCCCCGGGGCCTCAGTGGACACAGCTGGGAAGCCAGGGAGAAGGCAGGCACCCAACTGCAAAGCCAGATGCTGCGTCTGAGCCCAGGCAGGCAGAAGTGGATTAGAGAAGAAAACCGACCCCCCGCCCTGGCCGCAGCACGGAGACTGGAGGGGAGCAGGGCAAGTGGCGCTGGAGGCCTCTGAAGGCATTATCGGGGCGCCATGCAGTGAGTCCCTACGACATCCAGCCCTGCTTCTCACAGACCCTGCCTCCTAAACACCCCCTCAAAATGCCCCCCCACTTCTGCCAGTATCTGCCCTGGCCAGACATGCCATCCTCACACCCATCCCTCACTCACCACAGGGCACCCCCACCTTTTCCTCAGACACCCCCTGCACCCCTGCCCAGACATACTCCCCCACACGTCACCCACTGCACCCCTGCCCAGACATACTCCCCCACCAGCGTGGTCCTTTGCCTTGGGCCACCTCTCTTGGGGGCTTCACATCCCAATCTTCCCACCCCTCACCTCCTCGCCCCCACGGGACAAATCAGGGACCCAGCCAGGCCGGATCTGCTGCACCCTTGAGGACAGACCTTATCTCACAGGTCATCCCCAAGCTGACAAACCCACAAATTGTCTGGACCCAGGAAACCGGCACAAAGGAGTCCCTGAGCTGTAGAAACCAGGTGGGGGAAGAGGGGTCAGCCCCCACAGCACTGCCAGGGGCAACCAGACGATGCAGGGGCACAGCCAGACGGGCACACAGCCCGGTGTCTGGGATATTTCAGCCCTCACGTGCACGGCAGCTTCGGATGGATCCAAGACAGCTCCAGTGGCTCCTGTACACCAGGAATCATGTGCTCACTTCAGAGCCACGCTTAAGGGTGCCCTGCCTCGGGGAAATCCTAACGGCGTTCCAGACAGGAGGGTGGCCACGCAGCTCCTGGGCACGCTGGACCCAAAGGAGCTCACGGGCATGCCAGCTTAGGGGGCACAGGCCTGGACTCGGGCAAGCTCCAGCAAAGGGATATGAGCCTGCAGCACAAAGGCTCTTATTAACGGTCTGTACAGTTCCAGGCAAAACGGGCCCAGTCGGGTGGAGGCTCCACTAGATTTAAATAGCAAGACCGCAGAGCGCTACAGCGCAGTCCCCGGCTGTGCGGTGCTCAACCCACACCCCATCCGCGTAGTCCGAGAGCCTCCCTCGTCACTGGGTCGTGTATAAGGGAAGGCAGCGCCGCTCATTTTAGAGAGGAGGGGCTGAGGCCCTCAGATGCTAAGTGATGTTCCCAAGATCTCTGACAGCCTATAGCAGAGCAAGGATTTGAAGGCACATCCCCCAAATGCTGGGTGAGCTTTTAACCCTTAACCAATCTTTCCTCCCTGATGCTGCACCCCACACCCATCCCAGAGCTGCAGGGAGCTCCCCATCCTCAAGGCAACAGAGCCATCCCATTCATCAACGAACACGGCCGAATAAAGGCCAGCCATGGCAGAATAAAGAATCCTGTCAAATCCGTTTTCCCTGCAGGGCACAGACCAATCTTGCAGAGATCTGATCACACAGGGACAAACAGGGGCAGGCAGCGGGGAGCACTTGAGAGCCATTTCTCTGCCTGCAGCTGAGTAGGAGCAGACCCCAGGGCTGGGTGGGTGGGTGCCCAGGCAGAAACCAAAAATCCCCCCCGCACCCTTGCAGGCCAACCCCTGCCTTGTGGAACCCTGGGGAATTAGGACTCCTGCCAGGCATCTCTGATTTGTCCCCCAGCCCGTGCACAGCTCAGTCCCCTATAATCCCACACTGCTCCCCCCATCTGTTGCTACTCAAATTAAACTCTCTTGCCCATGGACACTGGACAAGGCTACAGGACAGTTTGTTTCAAGGCGGGACAGCAGGGTGGACGCCGGCTGAGACACTCCCATGCCCCATGCCTTGCTGGCTGCAATGGGGTGTTTAACAGCCCCATGAGGCAGCTCAGTCAGGAGCTGGGAGAACCAGACTAGGAAAGGGAGCCAGCTTCCACCTCCTTAAACCTCTCGCATGGAGAGCACTTGAGAGGCTGCCCAGAGCAGGAGGAATAAATGCATAGCTCTTTGGATCAGACAGCTGCCTTTGGGGGCTGTTTGCTTGTGGCAGAGAGAGACTGGAAACTCAGAGAAGCTTGTGCCTCTGCATTGGAAGGGGTGGGGCGTAACGGGGAAGAGGGTAGCTGCTCAGCCTGGCTAATGAGGACAAAGCACAGCACAGACAGGGAGGGCTCATTAAGGGAGCTGAGCGAGTTGGACTCATGTGTGGTTATACGAGTAAAGGTTAGCCAGGCAGTCAACTTGGCGTCAGGATGATGAATCGTGCATCTTTTACAGCAGTAACGTTGGAGCACAAGTCCAGCTCGCCCTGGATCCCGTCTCAGTCTGCAGCAGATGCTGGATGCTTCAGATGACGCTTTGAAAATCCCAGTCCACAGTTATGCAATCGGTGCTTAATATGTAATGAAAGCAGTGCCAGGGATCAAGCAATTCTTTTACTTTAAAAAACTGGTGCAGAAAGATCAGAGGTGCCGAGGCTATGAACCGCCAAGCCCGCAGCACAAATTAAGCATGGTATGCAATGCTATGCAAATGAGAATGCAACAGCAGGGATAGGATGGGGTTTTCTTCCTGACCTCAGCCATTTACCAGCTTACACCCTGAAGCATGAAGATTGATAGCCCCCGTCATTTTAATTTTAGCTGGTGTCCCTGCCAGGGCTGTGCTAACCTAAGTCTATTTTAGGACACTCATGCTGGGGTGGTGAAGAGGGATGCTGTCCACCTAGCCAAAAGAAGAAAAAAAAGAAATTAACCGACTGGCTGGCACTAGTGTACCCACTATGTTACTAGTAACCCCCGCAGCGGCTTTAACAGAACAATTTTAGGAAAACATAGTATAGGAATTTTAGGAAAACAATGTATTTACTTCGTGCATGGATAGATGCACTTTATTCCCTATATAGTCCATCTCCCTCACCCCCAGCCAGAGGGGAGAGGGGAAAAAACACCACATTTTAAAAACAAAGTATTGCTTTAAAGCCGCAAAGACTGGGAGGGAGGATGAGAGCAGGCGGGAATAGGGGTAGGAGCTTGAGCCACTGCTAACAGACTTTGAGACAACTTTACTTCCAGTGGATAGCACTCCACAAGCACATGCACAAGACAGGTAGAGGGGGGAAATACTCCGTTGGCCACAATCACATGTTGCAGTGATACAATCAGTCATAGCAATGCAAAGATGATGCCACAGGTGCTGAGAACGAAATCTGATCCATGGCATGCCAGGTAAAACACCCCCTTCACCTAAGCATTGGCAAAAAGGCAGAAACACACAGCCATCACCTCAACCAGCTCCTCTTGCGTGGGGGTAGCCAAGAGATGAACCGCGAGCCAAATCCAGACCACAAGATGCTTTTCAGCAGACCCCCAATTTTTTTTATTATTATTTTCTCTGGAGTCTGGACCTTGACAAGAAATAATTGATCGCCCCCTGCTCTAGTGCCACAGAAATGTCTTTCCAACGGTCCAGATTCACATTTTCACCAGCAGGGGCGCAAGTATACAGCAACCTTTACCACGATCCCTTCAGCTCATACCAGCTAAGCAGGGTTGGCCTTGGACTAATACTTGGAGCGAAGACAGATTTTGGGGGAAGACTCCCGTGGAAGTCGGTGTACTTTGCATTAGGGTTATAGCAGGCAGCAATCTGTCTTTCAAGTCACTACTAAATAAATATCACAGCATGGCACTAGGGGGCACTGTGCTGCTGGCTGTACAATCAGATGAGATACAGAGTGGCCACTAGCTATTATAACTAGAGATTGCACTAGATTACTTTCTAGAAGAGCAGGAGGAGCTAACCCTATTACCCAAGGTGAAATCTAACTAAATTTTGCCTCCCTAAAGTTCCCTTTGCAGTTTAAGCTGCCTGTTGTTCTAGTGTGCTGTTAAATAGCTGCCACGTTCTACCCCAGAGCTGGCTGCATTTAAGTGAGGGGTGACCAGCTGCCTATCTGCCACACTTACTGTGTTGGGAGGCTTCATGTAGGAGAGCCACTGATAAAAGGCACTATAAAAATTCAAACTGGGTTTTCGGGGGAATTCCAACTGAAGCAGCCCCCTAAAAATGTTGTACTATACAATTTTTTTTAAAGGGCAAGAGAGTCCTTAAAACATACACACCTCCTCTGGGAGCACAGAGGGTTAGAGAGAGCCATGCTTTGAGTAATTTAACGAGGCCCATGATTTGCCTAAAAATAAACACTGAAAAAAGTCAAAAGAAAAAAAAGGAAACACCCTACTTGCAGCAACCCTGAGCCGGATCTAGGCTACACAGAGTAAGGGCCAGTGTGCAACATCCCAGGGACCTGTTCTTCACTTCTAACAGAAAGGCACCAGCACTCAGGGCTGTAGGCTTTGGCCAGCCTTTTCCCATTGACAGATTCCACCTTCTCCAGCCCCTCTCACATCCCCACCACGCGCAGCTGGGTTTATCGCTCTGCCGGTCAGCTCCCCTCTGGGAAATCCATGGCTCCTCTCCCCAGCCCCACACACAGGGCTTGGAACTAGCAGGGCTCTCGCAGTAAGTTCACAGATCAGGGTCGGAAGGAGGTCATTTTCCTTTCTTATGGCACTCCTGGGGCCCAGGAAGGTTTTTGTACGGGACTTATAACACACCGCCCATTCCCTCCACTGGCTGGCTGAGGGGCGGGGGCAATGTGCTGCAGCATTTCTTGGGAGAGGATAAAGGAATAACATGGCCGGAAGACTTAACACCCTCCTGCCAGGCAATTTGCTGAGATTTATCAGATTCTGGCTTACGAGCTGGGATTCACTTTACAGAGTGTGCTGGGAACGGTGCTGGAACAGGCGTGGTGGCGAGGTGTTTCTGTGCCTAGGCATTTGCGGTGCCATGGAGAGGGGCATGGAGCTGGGATAAGACACCCGAACTCCCATGGCCAATGCTCGGAGTCGGGGCAATTAGCTCCAGAGAGATCAGCTTGCAGTCCTTGGCCGGACGCAGGCATAACATGACCCAGGGCCCACAGGAGCGGTGGTGGGAATTAGGGACCTTAAGGGAAGATGTCCCCAGAACCCAGCACCCCATGGCATCACCCAGGCTGGGCTGTGATGGGCAGGTTGGAGTAGGGGAAGGAGACAGACACCTTCCCTCATCCCCAGAAAATAAGGCATTATAAATAATAAACCAGAGCCCAGAACTGAGGGCAGGGTCGCAGGCCACAGCCAACAGGAGTGGAAGGAAAGCCAGTGATGGGCCCGCTAGCCAGGGCAGGGAAGATGGTTTCTTTTCCACCCCTGTGGCAGGAGGAGGGGCCAGGCCCAGGTAACACTGCAATGGCTTTTTCACATTCAGCAGGAGAGTCCCCAGCGACCCAATTCCCATGATAAGGGTCTGGGTGCCTCAACCCCATAGGCAGCTTGGAATAGTCACAGCGCCCTTGCGCCCTCCCCCAGCTGCCAGGGGCTCTGTTCAAAGGAGACCTTTTTCCATCGTTCCCTCGCTCGCCTGCCTCCAAGCAGACGGAGCATCTTCCCAGAGCCCACGTCTGGTGTTTGACATCCCAAGGCAAAACAAGTGATGTCTTTGGCTCGCCCAGAGCTCCCCACACCCCCTCCTCCGGCTTCCTCCTTTCCCTCCCGGCAGCTCCAAGAAAGCCAATGTCTCCACCTCTCCCTCGCGCCAAAGGGATGAGAATGTGGAAGCAATTCCACTTGGCAAGCCCACACCAGTGAGTCAAAACCAGTTGTTTGGCTTGTCAGCCACCCAGGCCCTCTAGGGCTGAGAGCAGCCTAGTCTTCTTTCCATTAGGTTAACCCTTTCAGCCCCCACCCATCTACCCAGCTGGCCCTGCTCCCTCAAGCCATAGCCTTAGTTCCCCCTCCCGAAGAGAACTGCCCCAGGCTAGTGAAACGGCACCAGATCCCATTTTCTGATCTCTCCCAGCTGGAGTGGATCAGTTTCTGGCCACGGGTCAACACAGCCTGACAGGACCGTCCACACAGCTCCCTTGTACAGGCATGGCCTTCCCCGCGTGCTGTGGATCACTGCTGTAACCAGCATGCTTGGAGCAGGAGCTGGCGGGTGATTTACAAATGAGAGGCTGGGATCAAGGTGAGTGGATGGGTTAATGGGGAAAAGCTGCCTGGTCCACCAGACAAACTGACCTACAGTCTCCTCCATCCGCTACCTGGGGACTTCCGGGACCGCCCTTTCTGAACCACACAACAGAGGTCCAACCCCTGCACCCTGTCTACACAACGGCGCCCCTCAAGGCTCACCGGAAGATGAGGGTTAGAAGGGACCTCAGGTCCCCTGGTCAGGGCTAGGGGCAGAAGCTGCACCCATGGGACAGGGCTGACTCAGCCCCACTGTTTTCACCCTGGCACCCAAACTCTGGCAGCAGAGGGTAGAGGGAGCCAGACCCAGCCAAAGCTTCCAGGGCAGTCTGAGGGGAGCTGCTTCTGGGGCTCCCTCTACCCAGCCAGCCAGTGCCAGGGGGGTCACCACCCCCTCTGAGACAAGACCCCAGCTATGTGCGCGCTTAGATGCTCCTCAGCAGCCAGGGGAGAGACTGCTGATGGCCACGTTTCCCTGTAGCGCCTGCGTAACTATCAAAGATGGCCAACCCGCAAAGAGCTCCAAAAATTCTAGTATGGTGAAGAGGAAAAACATTGGCCACCCCCACCTGGAAGCTCTGGCTGAAAGGAGAGAAATTTCCCCTCCAAAAGATCCTTGAATCCTGTCCTTATGGGGACAAATCAACCCCAAGAAACCCCAGAGCCCTCAGCCAGAGGATGGGGGATCTGCCACCCCCAGAGCAACTCCATGGGGGATGGATCCCCCCTCCAGACCAAGACCTTGGTCCTAAGCAAATATGTCTTCAAGGGGAGAAATTCAGGAGCTCCTGGCCTCCTCCCACCCAACCTGGGTCTGCAGGCAGTGACAGGGTCAGAATGTGATGGGGGTGTACCCAGATGCTGTCATTAGCCAGCCCCAACATGAGGATGTGTGAGACAGCCCCAGACCAGCTCATTACTTCAGCCTTTAATCGCCCATCAGCTTATCCTTCCTCTTGGGGAGCCCGGGGCATTTCCCTTCTGTTTGAGTCCTCAAGACAGAGCCATGTGGGGTGCTAGGGTACCAAGGCCACTCACAGGGTGCCATGAGCAATAAAGGATTCCCCGGTTCTCCCGCCCCTACAACGCTAACCTTTGCAGTGCCCATGTGATGCACGCTCAGTATTTCATCAGCTTTCCTCCCCATCCCAGACCCGAGAAATAGATCCTCATGGTGCCTGTGCTATTTGAAGTTCTGCCATGAGGCTTCGCGATGCTCTCTGGCCACAGCCTGGAGTCCACGTCTCCCCCCGTTTTCCTTCTCACGCCTCCAGATGACGCCCGTCTAGCACCTCACTGGATCAGGCCCCAAAAGGTAACGCCACATTCCCTGCCCCGTTACCTTATCTCCAGGCTCTGCCCAGCCTCTAGGTGCAACTACAATCAGAGCTCTGCTTCCGCTTCGCTCCTGGGTGACACCACACCTCCCAAACCAGAGGAGCAGCATCAAGATTAACCTCTGCTAATGGGGCAGGCCGCCTTGCAGCCACAGTGGGTCTGACAGCAGATTCCCCCCTTCTCTGCACCGAGGCGTGGCCAGGCCCCAAGCAATGCAGGCCCTCCTCAACACAGCACCAAGCCTTTAACCTCAGAAAGGACCCTTTTTCAGAGGAGGGACGTTAAACGGCAGAGATCAGCCAGACCAGGGCATGTTGGTTCTCCTTGTACTTCTCTGCTGCACAGGATGATACCCTGGAGTTTCCATCATCCCCAAGAGGATCAGGAACACCTAGAATAAACCTCACATCCCTGGTGTCACACAGCACATAGAAATGGGGTAAGGAAGGAGGACTCCTGGCTTCAATCCCAGGCTCTGCCACTGACTGGGATCTTGGCCAAGACTTTGTGTCTCAGTTTTCCCATCTGAGAACCAATCTCCAACCCACTTGTCTCACAGGGCCAAGAAGCTCTAAGACCTGCAGACAGAAACACCAAACACTACTAGCCCCCTGTTTCCAGGAGAGACTGCGACTTACTCTCCAGTTCAATCTGGGTTTCCAGAGGAACCCCCAATGTGTCTGTTGTGGTCACCCGAGACTGTTATGCCAGAACTTCCAATTGCTAGAAGCTGGGACTGGATGACGGGATGGATCATCAAAATGGTCTTGTTCTGTTCGTTCCCTCTGAAGCGCCCAGCACTGACCACTGCAATACAGGATACTGAGCTGGATGGATCATTGAATTGAGCCAGTAAGACCCTTCTTATGTTCCATAAAGCCACACATTGCAGACACAGCTGAGCGGCCCACTTTATCTTCCATCATGGCATGATACGGAGGAGAGAGGAAAAAAGGGTGGCTCCCAGGGGCAGGGAAAAGCTAGAGGGCTGGAGAAAGGAGTTAAGCCAGCCAAAGCAAGAGTGGGAAGAAAAGCAGAGGGGGCGAGAAAGACAAAGCAAGCTGCCAGAGCCAAGAGATGAAGGAAGTGTGCGATAAGAAGGAGAGACAGGGAGTGTGTGTGTGAGCGCGCAGTTCAGGAGGGGAGGGAAAGAGGTGGTTGATGACCAAAGTCATTGAACATTTTTTGGCACGCCTGCCCTCCAGTATCCTGGCTGCTGGCCCAGCTCGGAGCTGAACTTAAACAAACTCCTGTTGCAGCCATCTGCTTGATTTTAAAATAAATCAAACAATCTGTTGAGCCGTGGGTGATCAAGTTTCCATCTGTGCGGACGCCTGCTCGCCTGCTTGGAGCCTCTGCTTGCCTCTACCAGCCAAGCACTCCCGGCACCATGTGGCCTCCCTAATTCCTCCAGGAAAAGAAGAAACCGGACCTCCCCCCACCAACCCAGCCTCCTAACTCAAACCAAGTGCTATTTTTACAGCTGCCCACCAAAGAGATAGCTGTTTGAAATGGGGGAAGGGGAAATAATCAAGGGAGGGCGATTCTTAAGAGATCTTGCTAAACTACTGCCTGAGCAGGGGAATTCCTCATCCTTTCCCACCCTCTCTCTAGCCATCCCACATGACTAGAGTCCAGTAGAATAAAAACACAGCAAGCCGTGGCACCTGGCTGGCCTGATGCTCTGGTGACCACAGAAGAAAAGCCACTGACCAGCTGAAAATAGCAGTGGTGAATCCCACTCCAAGCGGCTGTCTCAGGATAGGAGCAGAGAGCATGTTCCAGCCAAGCCTCGGGGAAACCCAGGGCATGCCCCGGGGACCGAGCTACAGAGGCTGGGTATGCACTTGGATGGCACGGAGGAGCTCAAAGCACTGTAACCACTCAGCCTCGATGCCCCATGCGAGGCATCTCATCACCCCCCATTTCACAGATGGGCAAGTTCTCACCGTGCCTCAGTTTCCCCCATGGGCATTAGGGGAAATACTAGCAGAGTTACCAGTCCTCTGCGCCTATCCTTGGAGAGGCTGCAGAACACCCAGATGACAGGAGTCCTGGATATGTTATAACACCCCCCACACAATCTTGTCTATTAAAGGGAGCGATATCTCCAGTGCATTTCAAAACCCATGGAAGTGAGTGTCGGGGGCCAGGCTTGCACAATGGGGTAAGGTGTGCATCCACACCACTATTTTTAGTGCCGCAGTGGGAGCCCATGGCCATACACCAGGATCCTGAGCCTTTCTGCCAGAGATTTTAAAAACCCCAGTGCAGACATATCCTTAGAGAGCCATGCTCTTTGGGGCTCTGACAGTCTCTGGCTAAGTGAATGTACAGCTCCTAACACAATGGGGACATGATTCCGGCTAGGGTCTCCAGGTGCCTGCCACAATTTAATTCTTTCCAGAGAGACTCTTTATTCTCTGTTGACTCCTTGGGGGACCCCGACCTCCCAGTCTGCAATGCAGTACTAAGCCACTGGCTTCCCCTCCCAGCGCTATGGAGCAGAGGAAAAGGCAATGGGATCTGAGCCAAGAAGAGGGCAGAGTAGCCAAGGAAAAATGAGGAAGGAGCTCAGATGATGGTTACGCTCCGCAAAGCCCATCCGTAGCAGCAGCATATCAACGTCCTGCCAGGCCTCCCTGACCACACAGGACAGTGTGAAAGGCAAAGCCACACCCGTTGCTTCGGGGTTGGCACTATTTGCTTGGGGGTAACTGGGGGTGTGACGCCTGCACGGGTCTGGTTTTGTGGCTCTGGGAATTCTGCTCTCCAAGCGAGCAAAGAGACAGCTGGAATGCTACCAGCGCCCCCTCACAAATGCCAAGCGATGGAGGGAGGCCGACGCCTTTCGGCTGGGTAAGCCGGGTTAGCCACAAACAAGTTTTCCCAGGCCCAGGAAATGACCGAGGCTCTACTGAATCAGCCGCTCTCTGGAGCACTCCCGGGCAGTGAGTCAGGGAGGTGCCCTAGGATGGCTACTGTGGTGTGCACAGGCAGAGATTCCCTTCACGTGCCAGGACTCCTGGCTCCAGAGAGCCCTACAATGGCCCCCTGCCTCCTGGAGACCCACACATCCAGACCCTCAGTCATGCACAAGGCTGGGGGACACTATAGGGAGACGGGGGTGTGGGCTCTGGTCTATGTGGGGAGGCGGTTAACAGTCTCCCTTTGATGTATGGGGAGAAATAGCACCGGATTGGCTCTCCTCATTGAATTCCAGTCTCTGCGGCGCATCAGTGCCATAAGGGGGTCAGATCACCCTGTATTTCAGCTCCCTAAATCTTCCCAGCCCCAAACCCCAGTTGCATGCAAACCTAGACCCACAGCTCTGCATTGGCACAGGACACAGAAGACAATGCATGTTGTTCCAGAAGCTGCCTAGGAGAGACCCTCCATGGGACAAGCTAGCTCGAGGAAAGAGCAGGAGCCATGGGGCAGAGAAGCAGCAGGATTCGGGGAAGCTCTTCCCGTCGTCAGTAAGAGCCGGCTGAGGCAAAGAACAGTTGAGAAGGACAGGCTGGCCTGTGAGCAGGGAGAGAGAAGCAGTGTCCTTGGTGCATGAGGGGGGGTTGGGGAGAAGAAAGGTCTCCTTTGCAATCCTGTGCTCGAGCTATCCCTGGCCTACAAGGGGGGAGCAGATAGGCCCCGGGCCGTGCCGCCAGCTGGTCCCAGGCACAGCACGCCCTTCGCTTGGTGCAGCTAGGAGCCGGACTGGAGAATAAACATCTCCCAGTGCAGGGAGAAGGCTGGAGCCAAGAGCTGCTGTAAACACTCTCTCCCCGGCCAGCCCTGGGGCCTGGCCAGCCACACTGGGCTGGGGAATTAGCACTTTGCTGGTAATAAAGGCAACCAGCAACAATCTGGAGCCAGAGCTGGCTGGAGTCCCGTCCCTCCCCGCCCCCAGCAAGGCAGAGAGAAGCAGTGCCTGCAGAAGCTGGAGTCTGTTTGTCAGTCAGAGGCAGCACGGATCTCAGAGGGCCATTGGGGCAGTTATTGAACGTCCCCATTTCATAGCGTCCACAGGCAGAGTGGGTCGATTCCCACAGCACTGGGACAGGGAGGTCGTTTCCAGAGGGAATGTCTGTAGGCGCTCCAGTCACGGGCAGCCCAGGGTCCCGCTGCGCTAGGTGCTGTACGGACACACAGACAACCCCGGCCACTGCAAGCTAACACACAGGCAGCTAGAACTGAGGCCAGCTTTCCAGAGCATTTGACACTGGGCACCCATGTTCAGGCCAAGGGTTTCTAGAAAGCTCCCCCAGGCGCTTTGGAAATATCCCACTCCACACTGGGTGGGGGGTTGGGGTGGATTCAGAAAGTCTGTCTGGGTGCCAGCTGTGTCTGGGCCCCTCCCCCAGCCCCAGGGTTATGGGACTTGCTTCTTACCACAAAAGAGAATTCCCCGGGGAGCCACCCAGACCTTACTAGTCAAGAGAAAACAGGGTTCAGTGACCGGTTCTTAAAGAGGCATTGGACTCAGAGGGCCCCATTGTCCCCAACTGCACTACCCTGTGCAAACACCGACCTTTGTTAACGTAAGTCACCCTGCCTGGGGCAAGACGGAGTCTTTCAGATGGGACGTGAAACCAAACGTTACGAGGAAGAGGAAAAGTGATTCCCAATTGGAGTCATTCTGCTGCACTGCCCTAAGATTCCAATTACATTCCCTGGCCTGAAACAGTTTTCTTCTGCTAGTCAAAAGCTGCTGGGGTCCACCCCAGAGGTAGCCGCATTTCAGACGTGGGAGTCGATAACAGGCTAGGCCCTAACATAATGAGAAAGTAAAAACAGAGAACAGGCTCACAGACATCCAGCACTCAATTCTGGTCATGTTTCTTCCCACAGCAAGGGATTTCTCTGCTTAAGAAAGAACTGACAGCCTGGCTGAGAAGCAGAAAACCCAGGTTTCCCACTTACTGTGCAGATGTTCTGGACCAAAAACAGAACAGAGACCAAATTCATCTCCCACTCAGCAGACACCACAGCCAGGACATCTGGAGTGTATCTGCAAGCACGACTGGTATATTGACATTTCCTCCCCCCCGCGCCCCGGAGCAACTCTTCATCCTGATGTCAGATGAGGGATACCAGCAGATTCTTCATCCCAAGCCAGAAATGATAAACCTGAATCATTACAAAACAAAACAAAAAACCCAGCCCCACACACATCGGAGAGAGAGGAGCTGGTGGGAAGAAGGCAGCTGAGAAAGTGTTAGAGTGCAATTTCTGGCCCAGCTAAGAACTGAAATGATGAGCACTCAATCAACATATGGAAAGCTACGTAGTAATGTGTGCACCCGAAAACATCCTGCAGGCAGACGGATTTTGCTTGTGGCAGTTTGGGGTGTGAGGGAAGAAGGAAACCAAGCACTCAAGTCACTCGCCCACTCTGCACAGCTGTCAAGCGTCAAGGTCCCTTCCAAGACTTCAGCAGCAGCAAACTAAAGTCCTCCTGCCCCACTTCCTAAGGGCCAATCCACTCGCCTGCAACTATTGTCTTAGCCCCAGGAAGGGTCAGATGAGCCCTCTATTC
The DNA here is from genome assembly GCA_007922175.1 of Pelusios castaneus. Lineage (NCBI taxonomy): Eukaryota > Metazoa > Chordata > Testudines > Pelomedusidae > Pelusios > Pelusios castaneus. The sequence goes on from ML685783.1 coordinate 26,339,335, forward strand.
TGCACCCTCACCCCCTTTAAAGGAAGGGAAGAGTTAGATTTGGAGATCAAACCATTTCAGAGGGCTATGGGATAAACATCCAGCAGACTGCCACACACACAAAGCTCAGCTTGTAAAATGCAGCCTCCACAGGTTTCTGATTGTTGTAGCCAGCATCATAGGATGCTTACGGGAGGAATGGGGTTAGAGCACAGACTCTGGAAAACACAGTTGCTTCCATGTGCTTGGCACCAGCTCAGAGATCTGGGTCTTAGAACCCGTGTCAGGCAGGGGACATGGCCATGGCACTGGGGAATCTTTAGTTTCCACCAGGAAAGCCCCACTGGAAACCTCAATTTCACGTCTCTTGCGAACAAGTCCTGTCCAACCCTCAACTCTTGCTCCCACCCAGGGAACCTGTAGGTGCAAAGGTCCCCCCTGAAAACAAGTCCAGGATGTGCTGGTGACATCACCACATACTAAATAAATGAGGACTCCGACATGTTTAGATCTGGGGTTACCAGACAGACCAAGGTCCTGGGAAACGCTTGCATATGCACTCCATGCAGAATTTGCAATGCGCTGGCCTGGGACACGTGGACACAGAATTGTTCACACTGGCTCTTTCCTAATGAAATGTTAAACCAGCTCCTGTATCCTCTATGCTGACAGCCGCTGGAGTACTTGCCAAGTGCCAGGGGGCTCAGCATTTGCCCCATTGTACCTGGGTACAATGGGGGCTCAGCAGGACAGGGACAGGGTATAGGAACAGGGTGAGCAGAGCTGTGTCCTGCCCTGTGGGTGGGAACGACAGGCTCTGGCTGTGCCAGGAACCCTGGCAGGGAGGTCAGTGGGGGAGCCCTGGAGCTCTTTAAGACGACTTTAAATCGACTTAGGGCTAATCTGCGTCCACACCAGCTAAGTTGACTTTATAAAGTCGACTTTAAATTTCCTTAAGTCGACTTAAGCAGCAGCTGAAGTCGATTTAAGGAAAATTTAGTGTAGGCGCAGATTAAATTAAGTCGACTTAAGCAAGCTTAAGTCGACTTAATTTGTAAGTGTAGATGCATCCATTGGGACCGCTTCTCAAGAGCGACTCTGCCGTCCACATCCGTTCTCTGAGACGCACTACACCGCTGGGGGCTTGTGAAGGACAAGGGGGAGAAGTCACCTTATAGATGCCCACTTGTGATCCGAGTTAGGATGTGAACCCTTTCCTCTGCCCCCTGCTGAAAGGCTGGAACCTGAAAATGGCTGTGGGGATGCAACTTCTCTCAGCATGGAGAAGGGAACAGTGACCCGTGAAATGGATTTAAGACTCTCTTGTTCAACAGTTCTTCATTCTCTGCAATGCAGTAGGGCCTGGAGGGTGCTACAGACACGGTGAGGAACCGTTCCTGCCTTGAGGGGCCTGTTGTCTAAATAGAGCAGATGAAGGGAAACTGAGGCACCAGGCAGTGACATGACAGCGGGCGAGACACAGCAGTTTCTAAGCTGACAGCATCCCTAGCCCAGAGTGGTACTATCCAACAGTGCAAGAAGTATTGCCTTGTTACCCAAGTGGGTCAATAGTAGTTGAGCAAAAATATCAGAAACAAGAAATATTTGGGAGCGGTGAAGGTTCTATTTCTCCTGAGACCAAAGAAGGATCTCCAGAGCCAGCCAGCCAGGTTTCTCCTAAACCCAAGAGAAAGGCAGGACCGAGGATGTCCGTAATCTGCACCCAATTTAGAGACTGAACACGACTCTTCACGGCAAAGCCTTTGTCTCGCATTTAGTCTACTGTGTCCGGAAATGACACCCCCCAAACCGGATCTCTGCTTGGCCTGGACTCTCAGAAGCGATTGCTCCATGATACTGGAAACTCTGGGCAGCCCTGCTTGGCTGTGAGTAGGGATCAACCCCGAGTAACTAGGGGACTGCGGAAAGTGACAATCCCTTGTTCCAACAGCTTAGCTGCCTGGACTCTATGCACAATGCTGTGTTCTGCTACCCAGCTGTCCCATGCTGCAGTCAAACTCTCCGGGCTTGGTTCTGCGCTCTTGTTCCAGAAGGGCTCCACCAGAGCCCAGCTGTGTGAGCAAGGAGGCAAGCCAGGGCCCACTCATCCAGGCCTTCCAGCTCCTCCCTCATCAGCCAGAGGCAGAGATTAGCATGGAAAGAATGCGTTCCACAGAGAGAAAACCCAGGTTCTAGCTGCTTCTGTTTCTCTGGTACGCCCAGACTGGCGGCACCTCTCCGGCCCTGCCTGATGCTAGCATCAGATCACACTTTGCTGGCTCTCAGGTCTTGCCTGCATCAGGCGCAAATAACTCCCAGACAGGAATTTAGCAGCCCTCCCCTGGGAAGAGCCAGAGTGGAAAAGGCTGAGTGCTCTTTTGCACTTCGCTCCTCCGAGGCTGTTCACGCACAGGGGTAGAGCACCTCAATCTCTGTGTTAATGAACCTGGCTGGCTCCTGGGGCCCTGCTTCTCCCCAGTGCAGCGTGGAGGCCTCCCTCCTCACTATCTCGCCCAAAAGAGGCGGTGCCGAACCGCCAGGGACGGGGTGGGCCATATGGGTTTCCCGGGGCTGTGCGCAGCGTCCGACTGACCAACAGTCTGGCAGCATTTTATAATCCCAAGCCAGCACATGCACTGAGAAGGTGAGCCGAGTCTGCGGAAAAGTGGGGCAACGTGTCCACATATGACAGACCCCGAAACCTCATCCCCTCTGCACTTGGGCTAGGCTAAAAGCCAGGCCGTCAGAGCCAAAGCCGGAGGGAAAACACTAACAGCAAGCCCCACATGGTCACTGTGGGCAGCCACCGCCCATCTACATTGCATAGTATCCCCAGGGCCTTCCCTGCCTGGAGCTCAAGTACTTTTCAGTCTGTGGGCGAGGGGAGATTGTCAGCCACACTTTACAGCCTACGAGTCAAGGGACTTGCCTTAAGGATCCAAGCAGGCCTGCACCCCGTAGAGATCCCAGCTGTCCATCCGATGCCTCGGCAGCCATCGGACCAGGCTGCCTCTCGGATTTGCTGTGCAGAGGGATGCAAGCAACTGCCGACCCTGCGCAGAAGAGCGGTGGTGGCCGCACGCTCCGCTGCCGCATTTGATTCCCAGCAGCGCGGCTCGCATGGACGGGAAGCCATCGTATCTAGTGCTTGCCTGTTACCGGCAGGCGTTTACGGCCCTCAGGCTGGGGCTGGGAGACCACTGCTTTCCTCCGCTGTGCTACAGTGCTCCGTTTCCCCCTTGCGTTACGCAGCCAGCACCGGCCCTGGCAGCTAACAGTTTGAATGGAGCAGCAAAGCACACCTGGAATGAGGCACCTGAGTACAAAGGCGGGAGAGCTGGAGAGACAGTGTTTCAGTTTCCAGCCCTCTGGCGGCGAACCAGGAGGACCAGGGTCCCTCCCATTGGGTTTTCCCTTCGGATGGGGTCAATAGCCCAGGCTTGTGGGAGGAAGGATGGTTTTGTGGCTGGAGAACAGGCCTGAGTCCGTTCACCTTCGGTCCAGTCCCACCCTGCTACAGGCACTGGAGCTCTGGGTCTACGCAAGGGTTCTCCAGGCCCATAATTTCCCTGGCCTCAGCTCCAAAAGGGGTAGCTGCACCATGGAGAAGGCTCAGCAGCAGGCTGGTCCTTTGCTGGACCTCTTCTAACACTCAACATTTACCATGGTGTTCTAGTCGCCCCTGAAGCTATTCTGGACACTCCGACAGGCCGGGACATGCAGGTCCAAGCCCTACATGTCAGGCTTAGCTCAGTTCATTCCCTTTGTCTCACTGCAAACCTGTGCCCCGAACACAGCAAGTGCGTGAACCCAGGGCTTCCTCGATCAGGGGCTGAATAACAGAGACCCTCAGCCCCTCAACCGCTGACCTTCCTTCTGGTAGGGGAGAGATCCTTTAGCACATGAACTGAAAGCCGATCACACACACGCACCCCTCAGCCCCCAGGGAGCTCCAATAAATGACACCGCCTAGATGTGGCCAGAACACAGCAGCAGCCAAACACTCCCTCACCCGTGTCCAGCTGGAGGGGTTCTCAGCCCTTTCTTAGCCAGGGGCCTTTCCTGGCTGCAATGCTGTGGATTTCCAGTCGAGCCCTGAGACAAGCTGCAGGGTGACAGCAGGGGAGATTCGAAGAGCAACAGCTTTGTAAAGAAAAGCTCAGCACAGGGCTTGGCGGCCGAAGAATTGCTGGCAACACACTGTGCCAGTCGCCCCAAGATAGCAGCTGTGGTCAGTAGCGGAAGATGTATGATGGCCACTCTGTGGGCAAGTCTCAGTACGGGGCTGGAAGATTCACTGAGCCACTGGGCGACGACAAGCCTGGGGGCTGGAGGGCCTGAGCTTTTCTCCTGCTGCTCCATCCAGCCCCAGCTACGCCCCCTCCACAGACAAACAGAGACTTTGTGCTCCAGGGGGCTGTTAAACCAAGCAGCACCATGAACAAGAAAAACCAGACCAAGGAATCATTCACGCCAGGCTGTAAAACCAGCACAGTTTGAACTGTCTGCACATCTCAGCCCTGGCTCGTTAGCTGCCCTCTCCCTCCGCAAACCATGCCGAGGCCACGGCGGCCGCAAGACCTGTTTACCTAGCGACTCCACTCAGCACTCTGGGGATTTCTGAGGTCAAGGGGAGCCCACAAGCCCTGCATGGCGGCAGCCACGGGGAGCAGAAGGACCAGAAAACCCAGCTGTGTCAGGGGATCGCAAGAGAGCACCCCTGTTCTCCCTGGAGGCGGGTAAAGCCACGTGAATGCGCAAAGCATTGTGTTCTATGCCAGTGGCTCTCAACGAGCGGCACCGGTCCCTGACACACTATAAGAAGCCGGTCCCCGGTCTTGTAAAGGTGGAGAAACACTACTCTCCACCCGCACACAACTGTGCCCCATGTGACATCCTCAGGGCCATGCAGGTGATGTATATACGGTGTGGGCAAGGCCCTTGTGACAGAGAGCTGCACATGTGGCCCACAACGGTGAACAGGTTGAGAACCCCTGATCTGGAATCTCCTGGATGCAAGTGACAATGTGGGGGACTACCGGCACCTGTTTCAGTGATGGCCACCTGCCCGCCGGGAAGTGAACAGAGCCTCTGGACCCAACACATTTCACACGGGCAGCGTCCAAGCCAGCATTACACACCTGGCGAGCCAGGATCAGCTCAGGGGTGAATTGAGAACAAGCCAGAAATAGACAAGAGATGCGGAGAACAAAATGGGATGAGCAGAACCCAGGGGTCCGGTTGGCCCTTGCCTACAGGGCCATGTGGTTTTCACACTCGGGTCAGAAGAGCATTTCACATGGAGCAAACGACTGTGCAAGATGTGGGGGTGCAAGGTGCGGGGGTGCAAGATGCGGGGGCCAAGATGCTGGGCCCCAAGAATTACACGCAGACTTCAGCCCTGCAGCCTTGTTTTCTCTTGCAACTGTGTAAGAAAAATAAGAGTCCCTCTGCAACCAGCATCTTTCCTCCCCACCACGAGCTCCTGACTCAGTCTTTGCCTGGGGTGGGGCGCTGCATCCTAGGGGCCCCAGTGCATCCCACCCACTCTGGAGATGTGGGAAGGTTACAAAGCTGTCAGGGCTTTTTCAGCCTGGGAGGATTCGTGGGATGGAAGGTCTCCCGGCTCCAGCTGTTCCCAGAAAAGGAAAACCCGGCCTGCCGCTGGGAGCCTGCCACCAGATACATAATGTAGCTTTTGTGGGGCCATTTTAGGCTCAGAAAAGAGATCCTGTCCCCAGCCAGGAGCCCGGTGTGTGCACGAGGCCCCACTCAATGATGACCTCACTGGGGAAGGCCAGGCCCTCCCCTCAGCAATATGAATGGGGGATCTGTCTTCTCCCCAGCCTCCTTTAGTCACACGGACCCAGATGATGGCAGGGCAGCTGGCTAGCAGGGGGCTGCCAGTCCTTGCTGTCTGACCAGACAGTTTCATTTGTTTCTTCTTCACACAGGTACAGTCTGCACACACATATCAAGCAGCCTTTTCCCGTAGCAGATGAGATGGTTTCTTCCTCCCTTAGATCCTTGAGCAGCTTCCACTCTAGCCTAGCCTCTCCCACAGCCTTCCATCGGGTACTCCTTAGGCCTTATTCTGAGCAAGAAGGCGTTACGTTTCCATTCAGCCCTTTCCTCCAACAGGGCTGCTCCACCAGCCACATACCCAGCCCTGCTGAAATGCACCCACCTCTGGGGACACAAGAGCCGAACAGCACACGGCGCAGCAGGGGCCAGGATGAGAAATGCTGCCAGACACCCAGGCAACCATCCCTCTTCCTATGAGTAGCACCAGTGGACATTACAGGTGAGCAGGACAGCAGTTTAAGGCCCAGAAATAGACAATAAGTTGCTTGGGACTCAAGTTTATCTGCTGCAGGAGAAGGGAGAGCCGAGTCAGGCCTTCTGGGATACACTGGGGCCATTCATTGGCCCTTCATACACAATCACGCACTAGTATGTGCTCTGCACCTGGGTGAGAGTGGTCCTCACTCCAGGGAAGGATCCAGGATCCTGTTTCTATCCCACAACAAACCGTGGCTTGAAACCCCAAGACGACACCAGTAGCTGGCTCCCTTCCTTTGGAATTAGGACGGGTCATTGTGGCCTGAGCAGGAACGTGGACCCGATGAAGGGATGTGAACCACTCGACAAGTCAGGCTTTCAAATCCCCACCTTGGTCCAACAGAGAGGAGAAAGGCCACCAGGAACAGCTGAGGGCATCTCAGCAGATGTTTTCAGCGCCTGCTTCCTGCAGCCCTAAACAGCCACCCTCCCCCCTGCATTCTGGGCGAAGGCAGCAGAATGCTGGAAAACTGGCTGGGCCGCATGCAGATGCAGGGGGAGAGTGGCAGATCCAGCACCGCATGGCTCCACGGCATGCACATATGCCAGCCAACGCTGAGAGCAAGCCACGTTGCCTGACTGCCACGGGGTCCTGGCACAGCGAGCAGGCACCGAACCCAAGGGATGGGGGGCCAGCTACCTCCTTCTGGTGCCCTGATGTGGGAACACCGTGGCCGCAGTGGCCCCAAGAGGTGATGCTGTTGGGGACTTCCCTTGGCTATGAAGGGAATGCACAAGCCACTACCAAAGGTCCTGCACTTTTCCAAAAGTTGGGGGCCCTCCTCCAAACTCAGCCCCAAAGCTGTTGCCTAGCAACCTACATGGGTGAAGATATTACCTGCCCAATACGGTAGCGTTTTGCCCTCAGTTTGCACTGGGGTGACTGCATATACCACAGGGCAAGAGCAAACTGAGCCTTTTGCTCTACTCTCAAGGAGGGAGAGAAACGGGGGGAACTGAGCCCTGCAGATTGAGAATTGCGTCACATACTAACGAGTATCAAGAAAAGCGTAAGTGGGCAGCCGGGACCTTCCCACTTCAGGTCTGCACGGCATTCTCCCGAGCTAATCACCAGCCCCACAAGTGCTACAGAGACGAGATACCCCTGCTTACAAGCCGCCCGGATGTGTCATTTCCATACTGGCACAGCCCATCCACTCCAGGAGTTTGCACTGGTGCAGCTGCGTGGGTGCAAAAAAAAAAAAAAAAGCAAGAGAGGAGCTCAGGTAGTTTGAGGTCAGACACAGGACAAGCAGGGTGGAAAACGGACAATCACTGTGAAGACGCAGGACAAGCTGGGTGGAAAACAGACAATCACTGTGAAGACGCAATGCTCTGTGCAAGAGCTGAAAACAGCAACACTGTACGAATCAACTATGCAGAGATAAAAAACAGACTCTCCTAGGTTGGCACAATTAAGGCCAGCCTCATTTTTGGGAGGAACCCCCAGGTGCCAGAGAAGAACGAGGGACTGCGAGTTGTGGGGAGCCTCATTCTGCTGGAGGGGCGGAATCAAGGCAGCTGGCAAATCACTGAGTCAGCACCTGATCCGGAAGGTGTAGGGACTGTAAAAGCATGGGAGTCCTGTTATTTTAACAGCCAGCACAGAGCCAGGGAGAAAAAAGAAGTGCAAGGGCTCAGAGTCTTCTGGGGAAGAGAGCAGGGGGAAGGCTGGCTAAAAGGCGCTAAGAACAGAAGTCTCTGGGCCCTGTCTGGGGTCAGAAGACTTAGCCCTGACTTGTCCCTGGCCCCCGTTTGCTCTGCACGACTCCAAACACCAGCTGGTTCATCAGCAGGTGACATTGAACCAGCTGATCCGAAGCGCCCTAAGCTTGGAAGGCTGGGATAGCCCCGAAGGGTGTAAGTTTACAGCCCAGATATGTACATACCAAACCCTGGATGCCCACGGACAAACGCCGTGACCTCATCGGCAGGAAAAAGCAAGAGGCACATTTTCCTCGTGTTGTTTCTTTGTTTGCCATCTGGGAACATGATCCAACTGTGCCCCTAGACGTGAAGTCATAATATGATTATACTGCCACCTCCAAATCTGACTCGAGATCGCAGCTAAATGCCAAACAAGATCATTTTTAGTCCCTGCAGGGTTTCTGTCTCCCACAACTGCTGAATACCTGATCTCGAAAGGGAAGCCAGTATCTTCTTATGCATGGAAATGTCGCAAGACCCTATTAGCTTAAAAATAGGCCTGATTTGGATCTCAGTTGCACTCCGTTACCCCACCGATTTCACCTCCATTTACACTGCTGCAGAGATCAGAGTCAAGCCATTTCAGCAAACAAACCACCTTTCTCACTTGTACTAGTAACACCACCCACTATTACAACTGGAAATAAATTTTAAAACGTTACTTTTCACCATGCCTCTTATTTCACTGTCCCATTTCTGTCAACTCCAACAAAGAAAACAGGCGACTGTGTGTATCGTTTCCACTCCATTCTAGTAGCGGCTGCATTATTTGGGTTGCAAATGGTGTGGTGGAATATTCAGTTGAGCAAAAAGCTACAGTCACTAAAATTTAATTGTCTGAAGACATTTCTATTAATTAGTAGGACAAGGTTGTTTCAGGCTTTTTTTAAATCTATGCATCCCCCTCCTCCAGTATCTGACAGGACAATGTCCCATTAAACGCAGGGTTTGCCAAAACCCAGGTGCCAGGTCGCCATGGTGACTAGGATTTGAAGCCTGGCTCCTAGCTCCACTGTGGAAATGCAGTGGAGGAACACTTTCTGGTGACCAAAAATAGAACTGCTGGCGCCTAGGTGGGAGACAATTTTGTCAAGCCCTGCATTAAACGGAACCAGTCATGCCCAGTCTAGTTTTCTTATTATTTCCTCATTCTACCTCAAAGGCTATGCACTGAGTAAGAGTTTCCCATAGTGCACTGCCTGGAGAGACTCAATTTTAGCCCATGGGTTTGATGAGTCAGTACACTGGACTGGTTTCTTATTTTTGGTTGTTTGAAGGAGATCAGCTACTGTAGTCAGAAGTCCCAGATTTTTGGCATGTGTTTTTTAGAAAGAGAAAGGCTGCAGACTCCACTATGACCAGAAATGTTAAGAAAACAGTTTTGACAGTGTCAGAGAAAAAGGGTTGTTTGGAAGACTTTAGGGGAAAGAACTGATATCTTCCCAGAAGTCTTGTGACCTCAAAAGCATCCCCGTTCTGCTAGCAGGAATGAACCAAAGCACAGCAAACACACAAGCAAGTCCACTGGTGCTTAGCATTCTGGCGCCTGGTCATTAACCCAAGTAGGGACTTCATTTGTGTATAAATACACCACCTTAAAAGGGAGGCTTGAAAAAAAATGGTGTAAGTGCCCATTTCTCGAGAGAGATTTTTCTGATTCTAACCCAAACAGTCCAGCACAAAGAGTGCCCGATTACAATCTCATTTATATCCGTTCAGCACCTTTGACTTCAATGGGAGGGAGGGCCCTAATTTACACAGTGGCAAACTCAGAAGCATAATCCCTGCTCAACAAGAGTTTACAGGAATATACGGTACTTTGTTTCAGACTAAGAACCAGATTCAAAATGCCCAGATTAACTAGACCAACAGGTTCAAAGTCTAACTAAGATCTCTCAGCCTTTCGTCCTCGTTGGGCAACTGAGGTCCTTGCGTTTTAGTGCATGGATGTCTTGTTTGGGGAGTCTGAGGGCTCAGATCCAGGGACAAGGCACACTGGACCACAAACTGCAAATGAGGGCTTCCCAAAGGAAGGTGAAGCCACCTGGTTGCAGATTTGGCAAATCACTGGGAAACGTCTGAACATTATAAAAGACAACTTTGCTTGACGTGCAACAGGACTGTATCTGCAAGTTGCTGGCAGACTCTGCCAGAAAGTGGGTTTTTGAACTTTCGCAGACCACCTCACTCTGTCTGTATTTCCTGTGAATATACAAGTATGTGACTTGGGACTGGGTCTTTGGTTTGAATTATAACAACACTTGAAGGCCTGGGCAGAGATCAGGGCCCTAGGAGGCTAAGTGCTATATACTCAAATGCAAGAGAGAGTCTCCACTTTGAAAACTTTAAAAGCTAGCACAAGGAAATCTTCTCAACCTCATCTTACACATGGTAAACCGAGGCACAGACCTGAAGTTCCGTGTCACACAGCAGGTCAGTGATACAGATGGCAGTAGAACCCACGTTTCTCGGTCCCAGTCCATTCTCTTGACCCCAAGGCTACCTTTGACTACCTTGTAGTGGCTCAGAAAGTCAATCCATGCTGTATTCAAACACTACCTCAGCCCAGAAAAATTGTACTTGCCCACTCGCCCTGGGCAAGTCAGATATTCATTTTGTCATTAGGCTCAAATAAGAAAGAGGCAAGGCAAATAGACGTGCTTGTGCTATTAATCTTTCGTGGCGGTTTTACAAGACTGCGGCGTAGAATGCGTATGATGCTTGCACGTCCATGCCAGTAAGAGGACAGACCTGCTTGGGTGAACTACGAGATGTTGCGTAATTGACCCCCCTGCCAATGATCAAGACTCAGACTCGTCATTTTCCTTTCCCATCATTGATCGAGCAGCTTCCCCATCCAAATGACGGAGTCAGGCAATAGAAATGGCTGTCCAGATTGAAAGCAGACCTCCAGTCCCAAACCCAGGCGGTTTCTTTTCGCGAGACGCACTTTGCTATCTGTGGATGTAGCGCAGTACAACAAATCAGCGTGTCATTACCGGAGTCACGGAACACTGCACAGCAAATATAGCAAGCTGCTAACCAAGTGCCAGACAAGAGGCTGCCTCCACAAGCTATTAAGAACGGCTTTCTGCAGATCCTTGGAAGCACGTAGGCTAGTCTACCCCCACAGACAAGGTATCTGAGGTGATCCTCACTGGATTTGGAGAGCGCTCTTGAGGCATCAGAGCCTCTGCTCCTTCGAGTCAAATAAAAAAAGGCTCTTTCGGTACCCTTCTGTGCCCTGAAGTGTTTGGGTTTGATACATGCAGTACGTATAAATACTAAAAACTACGTACGGTCAGTTTTTAAACGGCATCCAAAAATAAAATCCAAGTCCCATGTACAAATGCACTATTGTCTCCTGGGGTGTACGAGGAACACGACGCTCACAGCCTTTTAGTACAAAGGAAGAGTGACCAATTCCCCTTCTTTGATCTCGTTCCTAACCTCAATACACTACTCAATATCCACCCTCCTCACACGGGGCTAGGTAATGAGTGGATGCGCGGAGAGTCAAAGGGCAGTGAAAAAATCCCCTGAAATGCTACACTTTTCAGCCAAGCACCTCGAGTCCAAGGGGATTAGGAACGTAGACAGATGCAGCGGATCATTTAGATTGCAATTCATGGAGATCAGATGGGCATGGACTCAGGTTATCCCCCTCACTCCCTGTATTGTCTCTACAATCCCCAGAGCAGTGGGGCCCAGAAAGTCATTTGGGCCCATGCACAAATGGCCAGGCCTGAATCAAATGTGCCGCTCATGAGACAGCCGCAATAAGTGGGCGTGCGTGTTAGGTGTACATTGGCACCTCCCGGACCAGCAGGCCCTCTGTGCCCTAACAGACACAGCACTATTAAGCCTCTGCTACATTTCTGTATATTCCATGCAGAGAGCGGCTGCTCAGAGACGGATCTACCATTAAAGGAACAGCTGCACCACATCTGACATTATTGCCTTAGCTAGTTTTCCTCCAGATAACAGCAAAACCATTGCCATTCTGCAGCATTTGGAAGCACTTCCTGCTGAAGTGACTCCCCGCCAGTCTCTCCAGATGATCTTTTTCAGTGGCCTGTTACCCTCCCTGCCTTTCAGCGCTCCCATCTGTACTGTATCGTGATGCTTCTTCCTGCAGACACCGCAGCCTGTGAGCTGCCATATATCACACCAGACAGACGCAGAGCCTTCCGACCAATGCCAGACATGGTCCATGAAAAGGATGTTTGCCCGGATTGCCACTAACCTCCTTTTCTAGTTGCCTGGATTGGAAAGTAAAAGATACACTCACTTTTCACATATTTCGTCAGGTATGTATCACTTTTAAAAGGAACCCAGGTTACAAAGAGCTATTGGACACCACCCCCTCCTGGGAACCTGGGTCACTGTCCCCAGTCAGAGTCACAGCGTAATTGCCATGGGAAGTTGTCTCTACCCCAGTCCTGACCTAACGTAGCAGAGATTTTTCCACCTTTCAGAGGAAGGATCTAAGCAGCTGCACACCCAGGTGCCAGGTTGCATCATGCACTGTCCAGAAGTTCAAAGCAGTAGGAGAACATCAAGGCGGGACCATGCAATTCTGCAAACAGTATCAGCAACGGCTGTTTGAGGAGTGCCCTTGATTAACAAGGTCACAGACAGCTAAGGAGTTTTACAACATCCCAGCCAAAATGCTGGCCTGCAGTCCTTCCCACTCCAGAATTAAAGGGACACGGGTAAGTGGCTTTGACCCCAAATTGGACCTACTTTGCACACAAATCCCCCCAGCAATCATTTATTTGTGAAGCTTTCAGCAGAGGGGAGATGAGCCCATTGGCCCAAGGCAACGAGCACAGGAGAGTCAGCATTTGCAAGGCAAGCCACAGATAAGTGGTGGGGAGAGCGGGCTGGGAAATGATCAAGACGTGACGTCAGACTCAGGTTACTGAGGGAGAGCTTGCTTGTGGTGCTGTAACCCTAACCAACCGGTAAGTACCCCAGGGTTTGGAAAGGCTCACTTTAAAGTCACTGTTCCTAGCAAGAAAAAACCCAACAGTTGTGAGGCCCACCCAATCCCCCAGATCCACATCCAGTGCTGCTGCCGCACAAAGGAAGACACGGTGGTACGTGGCCCGAGGGGGGTGACGGATAAGCAGCTATCAAACAGCACCTTTCCCAAACAGCCACCGCCAACAGAGGACAAGCCAGAGTCATCCAGGCATTTACGGCTTCTGAGAGGGTAGCGCAAGTTTGACAGTCTGCGGGAGAAATATGTGGCAGGCTCTTTTTAAATGGCAATTTTGTATCATGACTCCTGCAGTCACAAGGCGTTTATGAATGGCAAGGTTAGCGCCCCCCTCCCGCCCCCCGCCCTCGTCGTTATCGGCACATGATTTTTAAGGCCAGAGTAAATTCTTGTTCTCCATTGTCAGCCTGTCCTCATTCATCATGAGCTGGTTCATCACCGCTCTCGACAGAAGTGCAGCGTACAGGTTTCTTCCACAGCCTCCATCTCCCCTTCAAGAGCCATTCCCAACAGCCCCACTGGCAGTAACCTGCCCAGGAAGGGCAGGAGACAGCCAGCTGTAGTACCGGTTTGTTCTCTCACCCCCCAGCAGCGCACACAGAGGTGTGGTTCAGCCACAGAGGAACACCCAAAGGCCCCTGGCTCATCTCAGACAAAGGGAAGATCCCATTACTTAAGCAAGGCCTCCAGGAGACTGCACCCGCACACAGCTCTCTCTAGGATACACCACACTCAGGAACAGCAACCCTGCCCTCTCTTTTACATATAATGGGCCTGTCAGAGGGGGAGCCAAAGGCACCGTCCCACCCACAATACACCTGTGCCCACCTGGGCCTGGCGAGAAAGTATAAAAGGTCAGTTTATGAACACAGTTTGCTTCCTGCCTTCTGTCACCTAGGTAATGCTGCAGGACAGACCTGAGCCGCGATCCCTTCCTTCTCAATCTACTGCAGGAGAAGAGGCAGGTGCTATCGGTGTATTGCTGGACCTCGTTCAACTCGCTACTGGGTGAACTGGTGCCAAAACTGGTGTTGTAGATAAGCCTTCACTCTGAAGCTTGTGTCATTCTGGATCCTACAGCCCCACCCTCACAGCTGTGTGCTGCTCCCAACCACCCGCTCCTCACCTGTGCACATCAGTGGGTTTGTGATTGCTGGGGGTGGAAAAAGATAATTAAACAAACAGAGAAAAAATGCAGAGCTGCAGAGAATAGTGGGAAATACCTAGTGGACCATCTTGTCCAACCCTATTTGGGGGGAATGCTATTTCCTCCACTGCATATTCAAGTGCTTTGGTCTGTCTGGTTTTAAAGGAGGCAAAAAGAGAGGAACAAATGGCGTTGTGGTGAAAGGCTCTTACAGGACTCCTAGCCACAGGAGCCATTGAATTGAGAGTGGCTGGTGAGAATGCATTTCTCCCATTAGTTAAATTAGCCAGCTGCCCTCCACATTTATCGCGCCATGTCTTAAATAAACCTGACATCCTCCAAATCCCAGCCTTAATGAAGGCTGATAAAAACATGAGGAGCATTAAAAGGCAACAGGAACCGGTAGAGAGTCGCCATGTAGGAAAAGCCAAGAGTCTGAACAAGAAAAAGGGGCTGAAATGACAAACCCCAGAATAAGCAAATCTCGTATTCAAAGCGTCTGTGTTAGGGGTGCCCCATGGTGCCCACCCTAAGAGCTTGTTACATCGCTCATTAGAGAACCATGTAACAAGAGAGAGGAATTCAATAGCCTCCGCTCTAAGCCTAGAACACCCTCACAGTCCTATAGGATAATTCCACCTCCCCAGCCCACACATCTCTTTTTCACAGCCTCACACAAAAGAGCTTCAGAGCCATTCAGATTTGGGACAGTGCTTCAGACAAGCGCCAAAGTGGAAGTTTTTTCAGTGGCCGTTCTCTGAGCAGATGTTTTCTCCTTTGCCAAAACAAGCCTGCAGCGCTGTTCGGCTGAAATGGTGGAATTCCAGGAGGGGGAGGGAGGCAAAAATCACAGCGGCTCGGTGCTTTGTCCACGGGCCCCATCACTGACTTTCACACGGTACAGAGAGTTTGCTTTGATTAATAAACCGGACCGACGAGCATAGCACAGCACATCACCTGAGCGCCGGGCAAGTGCTATGGTGGCAGGGAGCCATTAAAAGCCTTAAGAAATATATAGCTTTTGAGTTGCAGATAACAAATGCTGCAGGAAACTCAGGAAACAGATGTGAGTGTCTAATGCTGACATTCGAGTGATGACAGAAGCATTCTGGAATAGTTCATATGTCAGTGAAACACCCCAGCAGCACCTGTTCACAATCCGAGTGGCACTACTATAAAGGACCCTTAGACTAATGATATAACCCAGGGTTATAGGGAAATAGCTGCAGGCACACTTTCAAGGGGAAAAGCACCCAGCTGCCTCAATGGGAGCAGTAGAAACAGCTCCTTCAAATTCCAAAGAGGGAGCCGTGTTAGTCTATTTCAGCAAAACAAACCAGGAGTCCTGGGGTACTTTTCAAGACTAACAAATTGTGCACACAAAAGCTCCTGCGATAAATGAATTTGTTAGTCTTCAAAAGTGCCATTGGATTCCTAGCTCCTTCAAAACGGAGGAATGAAGAGGAGTTTGCATTGCTTTGAAGAAAAGTTTGGGGTGCTTTGCACAGCCCAACTCTGTCACTTAAATTCACACAAGTAATTCTGTTCAGGTCAATGGGGTGACCCATGTGTCTATCGACCACTGGAGAAACCAGTGGCTATAAGAAGAGGCTTGCAGCTACCTCTTTAATGGAGGGATTTCATTCTCAGCTTGACCAAAAACAGGATTTGGAAAGGAAAACTCTAAGTTGTCTGTCTCCTTATTCACTGGTGAGATCTGTGAGCAACCAGTAATATGTTCAAACAGCCACGTGAGCGTCTCCTCATAGCTTTACAGCTATTCTCAGCCGAGAGCCAACCCTGGATTTTAGTGAAATCAAGAAGAGGTTTGCTGTTGGATTCAATGGGACATACCTACACCTCGTGTAATCTCAACTCCAGCAATGTAATCACCACCATTGAGTT
Source organism: Pelusios castaneus (assembly GCA_007922175.1). Taxonomy (NCBI): domain Eukaryota; kingdom Metazoa; phylum Chordata; order Testudines; family Pelomedusidae; genus Pelusios; species Pelusios castaneus. The sequence goes on from ML685783.1 coordinate 26,355,420, forward strand.
AACAGTTTGATCCGGGAGCCTCGTCTTTCGCCGTCTCCATCCCCCATCCACCCCCAGTCATGGATCATAACTCACAAAGTGATTAACAAGCATGGATTCTAGCCGTGCCCTGGCAATCAGAAGATAACTCATGGAGAAATAATCTGCACTGATAACAGGTCAATCTGCCTTGCACTGATATAGGGAGGGAGCCGGGGAAAAACTGAAAAGAGCGACTTCTGGGGGATTCTTGTCTCTGGTGCCAATCAAACTCTCACATCTCGGTCTTGGCATTCTCAAAGCAGGCCCTGTGCTCTGAACCTCTGACTTGTTCAGCTGTCACCCAGCAAGTCCGAAGGGAAAGGCTTGTGAATTTGGCAGCCTGACAGCTTGAAGAAGCAGCAGAAGCATCCCTTTGCAAGAATGAACTGTGAACACAGTGCCTGCGCTGCAAACAAGACTGTCAGAAATCATATTTTTAACCAGCCAGGGGGACAGAAGAAGAAAGAAGAACAGTGTCAGAAAGACTGTGGTACATTTTTAAAGACATCAGTGCTTCCTAGCCCTGCACCTGCTGGCTAAGAACAAAACTGACCAGTCACTTTGGATGTCTTCATTTTTGGGGCACCAACTTGAGACACTTCAAAGAGGCCTGATTTTCAGGTAGTGCTGAGCACCCAGCTTCTGAAAACCAGCTCCCTTTAAGGTGAGGCATCTCTAGTTGGGCCCCTGAAATCTTTCAATTTTGAAAAATCTGGGCAAAGGCATTAATGAAATTCTCCATCCTAACAAGGAAGAGGAGGGGAGTTTATAGAACATAGATAGGCATGGATGTTCCCTCTTCTAAGTGAGCTCAAAGGCACCTTCTTTCTGGGGCTGTCCTTCAGCTACGACACACAGCCCCTGCACTACATTCCCACCAGAGGATCTCAAAGCATTTTCTGTATTTAGCTAAGCCTCACAGCATTCCCCTGAAATAGTCATACGGAATTATCCCCATTTTACAAATGAGTCAACTGAAGCAACCAAAACGAATACCAGAGGGGTAACCGTATTAGTCTAGGTCTACAAAATAAGGAGTCCCATGGTCCTGTGTGGCACTTACAAAGACTAACAAATTTATTAAGGCATAAGCTTACGTGGGTAAAGTGGGTTGTACCCACAAAAACTTATGCCTTATTAAATTTGTTAGTCTTTATAAGTGCAAAACCAAATAGAGAGCCAAATAGGGAAAGAACTCAGACTTCCTGACTCCCTGCCCTGCTCTTTAACTAGAGCATGTGAGGCATTTCTTCAGTAAGAGTGCCATCGGAAATTCAAAGAGGATTCCATTCCAGCTGATGGGAAAATCATCTCCAGGTAGCCAAATGCACAACTTCTAAAGCCACCTGTCCCTGCTTCCCTCTTAGCTGCTGACTCTCTGCATTTTAGGCGGTGTTGCTGTTCTGGGTGCGGGCTGCCCAAAGAGCAACCCCTGGATGATCAAGGTTTAAGTGACTCTTATTTCCAGTCCAGCACTCCTATTTGATTGGACCCATTGAGAGTCTTTTAGGAGTGGCTGCCCCTCTGAAAGGAGGATGGATTCACTGATGATAATGAAATAGGTTTCCTTATTCATAGCAGCATGAAGGCAGGCACCCTTTACAGAGGATAATGCCAACAATTTCTCCTGTTCCTGCACAGCTGACTTGCAAAGAATAAAGGCTCATTCCGAGAGGGGAAAAGCAAATCAGGGTAGGAACACGCCCCCCACTCCCCTCTCCCTGGTCCTCCCCATACCCAAAAGAGAGTCTGGACAGTTTTCCATCTGCTGCAAGGACTTGAGTTCCTCTTACGAGAAAGTGTTTTGATTGAGCTTCTTACAAAAACAAAGATAGCTGGATAACTTTCCTCTGACTCTAAAGCTCCTCTCTGTTGGCTGGCAGAATTTCCCATGGGGCTCGTCTGCTGTGAGCAGGCTTGTTAAAGCTCAGGCCGGCTGGAGCAAGGAATGGCCAAAGCTGCAGCTGTGATCATTCACTACTGAGAAAGTTACAAGGGCAGGATTTCCCCACTTCTGGAGACTTAAGTCCAAGACATCCCCGCCCCTCCACAGACTGGACCCTCAAGTAGAAGGCACAAATGTTTACTTTTTTAACAGGCCAGCTCTTGGCTGGCCAGTGGCCACAGCTCCTCTGGAGCATCTCCATTTTTTACCTGGGAGGTCGGTGACCTCAACAAGGTTTGCTAGAAAGCACCCAGCTTAGCGTTTACCTCCTGAATCAAACACAATAGAAGAACTGTGGTCAACTACCCCATGGTCAAACTAAGTCCACCAAAGTCAGCTTTCCCGCTGTGAGGGAAATCAATAGAGAAAAGTGTAAACAGTGGGCCTTACCTTTGGGAGACCAGCTGGGGGTGTCACAGCCAGAGACTCAGGAGGTGTCATGTTTTGCCCAGCGAGCACCACTGCCCCGCATTCTGCACATGCGCCGATGGTCAGCTGTTTCCCATCATCCACCAGTAAGCTGTTGGCCACGCGGAGGGTGTACAGAAACACGGGGAGCCGGGCAACTTGCACTGCTTTTAATCCAAGGCATCGCTTCTTCTCCTGCCGGCAGAAGAAGCAGACAAAGGTCTCTACTTTGTACTGCCTGGACCAGGCGCTGCTGGGATGGTGGGAATTCCGGCCTTCGTATTGCAGCCACTGGCCTAGAAGGTCGTGGTAACAGAGCACGCAGGTTGCCACCAATCCAGTGGAGTCTGCCGGCCTGGCCCTGGGAGCCGGGGGATAGACAGTGAGGAAGGGGAAGAAGGGCTCTTTCTCCCCAAACCGCCCTGGCGGGTTGACGTTGAGCTGGAACTCTTTGCCAGCTCCCAGCTCAGCCCCGCAGATGTAACAGACAGCGGAGGGGCCTGAGGCGGCTGAGGAGTTCACGGCCACGCTGCCGGCCTCCCCAACGGCGAAGACCTGGTGATACCTCCCCAGAAAGCTCTGCACCGAGGTGATGAGCTCCTCGTTACGGCAAGCCCGGTACATGGCCCACAGGTCCTGCAGCACCCCGTAGCATCTCCTGCAGCTGTGCACCTCCCCGTTCTTGTTCAGCCCCTTGGCACTGGGGGGGCAAGGCAGGCGGCTGAGGAAGGGGAAGTGCATGGTGCTCTTCGCGTTGCCATTGGCAATCTTAGCCCAGACCCGCCTGGTCTCTTGGCTACAGTCCTCCCCGCACAGGTAGCAGGCTTCCGGCACCAGGGCGGGCGCTCCCTCCTCTCTGTGGGCCCTCCTGGCTTTGGGGGTGCTGGCCTCCAGCGGCACCACGTAGAGCCGCTGCAGGACGGGCACGCTGGCCAGCTCGAAGCTGTGCCACTGCTGAAGCAGGGAGGCGAAGCAGGAGGAGCAGGCCAGGGTGCTGCCCCCGGGGCTGATGGGCCGGGCCCCGGGGGGCGGGCTGTGCAGCCACAGGAAGGGGAAGAAGGGTGCCTTGGCGCCGCTCCTCTCCTGCTTCTGCACGTGGATGGGGTGCTGGCCGGCCGGCGCCAGGGGGGTGCCGCAGATGTAGCAGGCGGTGCGGGGCGCTGCCCAGGGCCCCGCCAGGGCGCTGGGGCCCCCCTCCTCCTCGCTGGTGATGTTGATCTCGCTCTCCTCCGACGAGGCGCGGCCGCCGCCAGGGGGGCGCTCGGGGGCAGCGGCCGCCCTCCAGCCGCTCCGCGCCCCGGCCAGCGCCAGCTCCCGCTCGGGCTCGGGCTCGGAGAGGGAAGAGAGCCCGGCTTCGTCGTCCTCCTCGCCCGGCGCGTAGGGCGGGTTCCACTCGGCGGCCCCCCGGCGCAGCCCGCCCGCTCCCGCCGGCGCCTCGCACTGGTGGGGCCGCTTGAGCCAGTAGAGCCGCTTCTCCACCGGCGTCCGGCTGCGCTCGAAGGCGGCCCACTGCTCGCCCAGGAAGCAGCGGCACACGGCGCAGACCAGCGCGCAGCCCTCCGGGCTCAGCGGGCGGGCGCCGGGCGCCGGCTCCTGGTGCTGCAGGAAGGGGAAGAAGGGCTGGCCCTCGCCGGGCTGCCGCGCCTGCAGCCGCCGCTCCTGGCCGGGCCCGATCCCGCCGCCGCAGACGAAGCAGCACAGCGCCGCGGGGCTGGGGGCGCGGGCGGCCACCGCGGCCATGAGCCGCTGCTTGCGGGAGAGCGGCGCCTCCTTCTCCGGCGCGGCGGGGCGGGCGCTCATCTTGCCCCCGGGCGGCGGCTGGCGGCTCCCCGGAGCCGTGGCCGCATCCTCCCCGGGCCGGGAGCTGCTCGGCGTCGCTGCAGCCCGCTAACTTCGCCCGCCTGCAAAGTTTGGCGGCCAACTCGGCAGCGCCATCGCCCCCCCCGCCGGCTCGGCTCTCCCACCCCGCGGCCGCCTGATTGGAGTCTGCGGGGAGCGCTCGGGGCCGGAGGAAGCGGCGAGCCACCCGCCCGGGGCAGACTCTCCCCTGCCGCAGGGGGTGGGGGCGGATTTTCCTCCGGCCCTTTGGCGCAGGGACACGCGTGGGGGCTGGGAAGAAGTTTCCAGGGTGGCTGCAGCCCCGGCCCTTCCCAGCCCCCCCAGCTCGGCTGGGTCCAGGCGTCAGGAATGGGAGACAATTGCTCGAGCTCTGCCACCTCTTTGCTCACTTTTCCTAGTAATTCCTCTGCCAGGGAATGCCCCCCCCCCCCATAACGTTGCCAGGCTGGCAGTATCCTTTACAACTTGCTGCATAGGGCTTGCCTGAGACCTTTTTGCTGACTCCCCTGCCCCCAGCTAAGAAGGTCCCCAAGGACTCAGAGCTTTGACAGAGAAAAGCCAGGGGCGTAGGCAGGGTGTAATCCTGTCCAAGGGTTTGAACTCTTCCTGAAGTTGCCTTTGAGTCACTGCTGACCACAGTTGCCCAGCAGGGTCGCCAGGGTGCTGTGCGCTTCAGGAACAATTCGGAAGTGAACACTGACTGCTGGGGATTAGTATAAGGCCTAGGAAACAGCCTAAAAAAACCCTCCACGTTGCTTCTCTACAGTGCATTAACCCTACATCCTGACCCACTACAAGCTCTGGCTACTAACCCCACCAAACATGCACCTGTGGATACACTATTTCCTCTCCCGTTTCATCTGAGCATGCAGGGTAGTGTTGGCTTTACACTGATGTGCTCCAAGCCAGAGCTAGCTGCATTTCAGTGATGCAGGCCATACCTAGCCTGCCTGGTGGGATGCTAGGAGGTTCAGTACTTGCAAAGTGTGTCGGTGCCACCGGCTAACACGCACTGTGGTAATGCAAATTATTCCAGTCAAAGAACCAGTGCTGGCTTTAGAGAACCAGCCAGCCAAGGTGCTCCTGAAGCGGGGGGCTAGGGAGGGGACTGACTTTCGAGAGATACTGCTTCATGTTTCACACCTCCTAGAAGTCTACAAGATGCAGAGGACCCTATGCTTCTGTTGAAGTCAATGGTAAAGAAGGGTGCTCATCTCCTTGTGGGAGTATCCGATGCTCAGGCCCTCTCAGGATCAGTCCCCAAGTACGTAAATCATTATCAGTAGGTGGCACCAGTAACTGTGATGGGACACAGGGTAAGGACGAGTGCAGGGGGCTGTGCTGAAGCATTATATAAAGGCCTGGAGCCCTAGATCAGACAGGCCACATTTTGCAAACAATGATTGAGCCTGAAGCAGCTAGATGCACTCTGGCTCTGTATAGGTTCTCTTAGGGCTCTGGTAGCTAGTGTCTCTGCACCTCCTCATTGTTCTGACTAGGGGCTAGGAAGCAGCTTTGAAAGAAAGACAGTCTGTTTGACAACTAGCCTCCCACGGCCTGGGGCTTATGGATCATTTAAAGAACTTGGCTCATCTATTCTTGAGTGGCGCCATCTGCATGGAAGCAGGAGTCGTCTTCCACCTCAGTTTCTCTGCTCTTGCTGAGTAGTCCCTACTCAAGTGCGTTAATGATGACATTCCACAATAAATAAATAAAAGGCTACAGGTAAAGGTTTCAAACGCCTGTGCGCTGGATGAGCTACTAAAGAGAAGAGCAAACCTGATTTATTCCTTGTGCTGTCTAGCATCTGGGCAAGGATATACACTAATTGCACACCCAGAACACACCCATGCATGCGATATGATCTTTCCATGCGGGTATGTGGGCTTGGCTCCCCTCGGTCACTCTCTACAGAAGTTCCAAAGGGGTAGCCATGTAAGTCTATTGCAGAAAAATAGAGTCCTGGGGCACTTTTAAAGACTAACATTTATTTATCGCATGAGCTTTCATGGGAGAAAATCCCACTTTGTCAGATGCTTTGTTAGTCTTTAAAAGTTCCACAGGACTCTGTTTCCCTGCAGAAGGACTCTAATAGGTCAGCTCTTGATATCATCTTCCTCCTCAGCTGGCAGGTTCTCTGGCAACTGGCTGTGAGATCAAACAGATTGTATGACATCAGCTGGGCAAACAAGAGGGGCAGAAGGACTTCTCAGGGACAAAAATCCTGTTTCTATGCAGACGGCCCTCGTAATAAAGGATGGAGAGGAGGGCTGAGGGAACTGAGCCCAGAACACGATATCTAAGGGGAATTGTCTCGAAAGACATTTTCCCCAAAGTTTTCTAGGAGACAGCAGCAGTTCAGTACCTTTGATTTATTAATAGGCCTGAGTTACAGTTGTTCTCGGCTCGGTCCATCTGCTGAAGCCGACAGGAGTTATGGGCAAGTGGAAATGGTGCATGGCCTGTAATTTAAATGTCAAACAACTATTTAAGAGTCTCTGACGCTTCCCCTTTTCTACCCACAGTTACCGGCCAGCAGCATTGTTCAAATCATTCCATTCCTCTTGATCCACCACAGCTCTAATCAGGTAAACAGCTTGATTTTTCTCCCTGTGCTGCTACATTGGTCAGAAAGAAAAGAGTTTGAGGGCAAGGGAATACCCCTCAAAAAAAGTTCAGCTTGGGATTTTCTTGACTGTCATGGATTAAAAAAACCAAGCATGTAACTGTTGAAGTCTGCACCAGTTCCAGACAGGTGCTGCAGAGAAATCCCTTCCCTCGCACTGTTAATTCACTTGGGTGGTTTCACTAGCTAGCACATTTCACTCCTGACAAATCCCAGATAGGAGCCCTGTGCTCTCGCCTCTCCTCCAGGAAACCCCACCCTTGCCCTTTGGAGGGAACTGCAGTTGAAGGCAATGCAGTATCAAAGGAGTGCTCATCGCTGCATTCCCACAGACAAATCAGATGAGAAGGGCTCGTCCTTAGCAGCTGGGAGGAAAATGTTGAATTTAAATGTATTTCAGGCTATTTCCTACTGGCGGGCTCTGTTAAGCTGTGGTCTCAGGAAAGAGGCAGAATAGCCCTTTGCTTGAGTCACCAAAATAATAAGTAATATAGGGATTTTCAGTCACAGATCTCAAGGTTCTTTATAAAGGAGGAAAGTCCCATTATCCCCATTTTACAGATGGGAAAATCAACACGGAGGGAAAGTGACATGCCAGTCGCAGGTCTGGGGAGGGAAGCCAGGGGTTCTGGAGCCCAGGTCACCTCTACCCACTGGGCCACCCTATCTCAAAGCTCTGATTTAAGGGAACAGCCCTTCCCTCAAAGACCAACGCTAGGTAATCTAACTGGTGTTTTCTATCTCTAACTTCATTGATGCTGTAAAATTATAAGCCATTAATTATCTGTATCACAGGAGCACCAAGCACTGTACAGACTTATAGGATGACATGGTCCCTGGCCTCAGAGAACTTACACAGGCTAAAAAATAATCTCAGCATTGGGCTCACATTTTTGGGGTGGGCAAAGATGGTAGAACTCCACATTGTCTCATCAGGGCTGGGACTTTCCTGAAAATCCCACAACAGTGGAGACACTGTTACAACCAGCTGCTGTGGTTTAACCACGCCAGCATCTAGGGCTGCTCCAGGTTAGATGGCCCAGTGTTTTCCACGACCACCTTTTGCTCTGCATCATCGTATCAAACTTGGCACCCTTGTAGGGAAGTGGAATTAGTTAACATGTGCAAAGCCCTGGAAACCCTAAAGCACCATGTAAATGTGGAGCACTGTTATTAGTCTAACAATCCAAAGCCATTCAGGCATCCACAGTTGGTGCTATGTCACATGCGATCGAAGAACTTCACAGCAACAGCAGGGAGAGAATTCAGATCCTTGCACTCGAAAAACACACGAGCTCTCGGCGGCATGGAAACGGGCGGAAAAGTTCTGATTCCCACTGCTGTGGGCAGCAGGGTTAAGTCACTACCTGACTTATGTTATTACGGCCAATTGCTAATGTTGAAAAAGCTTCCATCAGATCAACTGGCATATTCGTTTTTCTCATGTCCTTCATCATCCCTTTTCTGTATGGCACACAATCCTTTCAACTCCTCCTGTTAATACTGAGCCAGATCCTTACACCTTAGAGTAATGTAAAAATACAGATTCCTTCTCATCTAGTCCATCCTGTGAGATAGGGGCAGCTGAGTGAGTAATTAATTTTTCAGCTCAGTGGTCCAACAGACAAAAATCAGAAAAAAGAAATTGTTTCAGGTCGACCCAAAATGACCATTTTTCAGTTTCTCTCACCAAAATGAAAAAACAACCCCCCAGATTTTTGTTTTGGGTCGAACAGACCATTTGAGAGAAATCAAATGTTTTATTTTGTTTTCAGGTGCTCTTCCTGGCTGTTGTTTATTTTAAGTTAAAGTCAAACCGTTTCGTTTAGAAAATGTCAAAACAAAGTGTTTCAACCCTTTGGGATTTTTTTTTCCCCCAGCTGAAGCAATTTGCTGAATTTGACCTGAATTCATAGACAGTTTTAGTCACCTGAAATGACAGTGTTTGGGTAGATGAACCATCAGCTGGAAAAATAATTGCACACATCTAGAAGCAAGTACTGGTTTCCAGATTGAAAGCCTGAGGCACAAAGTAATGACATGGCGTGCCAAGGCAACAGAGAACAACCGTGGCCAGAACCCAAATACCTGGCTCCTGGTCCTGTGCTCTGGCTCCTTGCCAACGCTGTTTGTAGTCCTCAGTTTTCAGGGGGAAACAGGACTCTCCAATTCCCGGCACACATGCACACGGCAGGCATCAGAGGCTGCTTCCGGGGCCCTGGTTGCAGCTGGGCAGAGCAGTTCATTTATCACTCTGCATGGCATTAGTCCTGTGGTTGCTGTTTGCAAAACGCAAGCTGAGAAGGAGAGAGGATTTCTCAGTCAGTTTCAGACAGGGCTGAAAACGTCTGCCCTGGCTGCGAGCACCTCCTCAGGGAAGAACTGAGGCTCCGGCAGAGACTAAACAGAATTCTCTGGCAATTCTAGGCAGCCTGGTGCAAAATAGCATTTCTTTGCTTGTTTTAAGGAGAATGTAGGGCTGGTGAAAGGTGGCTGAAGGCGCTAATAGCGGAAACCCGTTAGCCCCAGAGCGGACATAGACAGTACCTGTAAGTCCCTACACAACAAATGGTCCTCGATATACAGCGATCTCTATAGGGGCAGCAAGGTCGAGTCTCCGCATCCAGTCTCTCTTGTGATGGACAAGGATGGCTCTTGTCATGGGGGTGCCTGAGAGGACGACCTCTCCGCTAGAAACAGGATGAGGCCTCCACAGCATCTAGCCCTGACTAAGGCTCCTATGTGTTGCAATAAATGAATCATAATAATTCTGTGTAGGCCACCGAGCACGAAAGCTCATGTGATAAATAAATCTGTTAGTCTTGAAAAGTGCCCCAGGACTCTGTTGTTTTTCTGCAATAGACTAACACGGCTCCCCCGTTGGAACTTTTCAGGCTGCAGTGGCCCTCAGATATTCCTGCATCCAAGCCATCTTCAGTCCCTAATCCCTGAGCCATTCATAGCACAATAACGTGGTTTCTGGTTACTAGCATGGCAGGTTAAATGTTTCTCTCCTTTTACATGACAGCACCCCCCCCCCACACTCCAAACCTCGTGCTAGGTCTGTGATATGAAGGAAAAGGATTTTGCTGCAGATATTAAGGCCCAGCCCTGCTCTCTCAGAAACCTCTGGCCAAACACCCATTGATTTTTAGGGCTGTTAATTTGTAATTACTATTAATTTATACTGAGGTAACACCCAGGAGTCATCCTGCACAGACAGAACAAGACGGTCTCCAAACTCCATATGCAGAGGGCACGTGGCATATCCATGCATTGAAACATAGGTACCCATTTTCACTCCAACCCCGGCCTCACACCACTGACAATACACAGGCCTGGGTCTGTAGCCGGTGTGAAGTCTCTGTAGCTGAAGCCAAAGAAGCTAATTCAATTTACACCAGTGGGGAATGCGGCCCTAACATCACCCTTGTTGATGGATCATTGTTACGTCCCAGCCTGTGTGTGTGTTCACACTGGAAACTCTTTGGGGCAGGGATCTTGCTTTCCTGTCTTTGCAATAATACCGACTGCACCGCTGTATCCTACGTGGAACGACACCACCTTGCCAGCGAACACTCCCCAACTCGCCCAGCCCGATCTATAGTAACAGATGCTTCAAGCGCCGTGGCATCCCCTGCCGATGCCCCGTTCCTAGTGAGGTGAGGTTAATATGGAAATGACTAACTGCTTATTCTTTCCAGCTGTTCTGTGAGTCAGAGGGTGCATTCGAGCCTATTTCAAACAACATGTTGCGTTCAGGTCAGCGGGGCCATTCCCCAAACCACCCCCTCACTCTAATCCTCTCATGCTCTGTTGTTTGAAAATGGAATATTTCTCTAACGAGTCAATTCCAAAGTATGTACCATTTAAGACACAAGCTGTGTGCAGAGCCCAGCCGGCCGCACTGTGAGATGCAATTCCTTTGTGATGAAATCTGCATGGGTCTCTGGACGGGATGGGGGGGACGGGTTCTCTCAGACCCCGGTGACTGAATTATTGGTATTTCTTTGGGCTGACGTTCCTGTTCTTTCTCAGACCTCTTGTCAATGGAACTGCAATCTAGGAGAGGGATAAAAAGGTTTAGATCCGAACACTAAAATTCCTCAATGCTGAATGGTGCAGGACAGAAACACATGCCCAAGGCAGAGTCAAACTTTGCGCTGTCTTGTCTCTGCATCACGTGCCAGACTGCAGGGCCCAACCGTGTTGGGGGAGAATGAGGTAGCTCAGACTCCAGAGACTAGCACATCCTTGCCCTCTCAGCTGAACATGCATGCCAGACAGACAGCTATCCACTAGCAACTGGAGTGAGACCCACCAACTGGTTTTACACAGACGCTGGAGGAACCATTACAGGAGCATGCAAGGAGAACTCTTGGCCTCACCGAAGTCAACCGCAAATCTCCCAGTCATCCTCAGTGGCCACCAGGCAAGGGGCAGCAACAACCATCTAGTGGACAGGGCCTGGGACTCGGGATGCTTGGATTCAAGTCTCAGCTCAGACACAGCCTTCCTGTGTGATCTCGGGCAAGTCACGTCATCATTCTATCGGCTCCGTCCCTGTCTGTAAAACAGGGGTCCCAGGACTTCTTTACTGGGCCCTGTCACGAGGATAAAATCTGCTGAGCTGTGGGGTCCAGTAACAAAGACCGTACTAAAAGTCCAAGGTCAACAATCCACAATAATTACCAGTCCCCGGACTCATCCAGTCTCCTTTCCACATACAGAAATTCAACTAATACAGAGTCCAACTGGGGAGAAGAAGGGAAATGGATGGTTTAATGGCTGGAGGCAGCTGTGACTGTATTTTACCTTGATGCAGTATACGAGTGATTGAGGGTTTGCTTTGTTGGGTTTTTTTTTTATTTATTCCTACCAGACTTATACCCCTTTTTGAAGAAATCAGTTTAAAATAACATTCTTGCATGCTCAGAGCCATACTCAAGTTCAGGATGGCTCACCCAGCAATTACATCTGCATCTCTAGACAAGAAGAGTCATATATCACATCTCTAGATCCACACTGCACCATTTCAAATGGCTAGTTACAAACTGGATTACATGCAAGCTGCTGAGAGAATATGGATAAATTAACCGAGATAAGAATTTGCACTGATAAATACAAGTATTAATTATCAACACCACTATGAAGGAGAGATTATTATGTCCATTTTACAGATGGGGAAACTAACCATAGAGGCATTACATTGATTCACCTGAAGTTTCACAGGAAGAGAAAGGCACACCCAGCATTAGAACTATGGCAGCTGATGGCTAGTTCTGTGCTGACAATCTGTTAAATAGGTGATAGCTTCATGGTTGCATCAAAGTTCATTGATTTTGAAGGCTGACATACAATCCTTTTCTTGGCTTAAAAAAAAAAATTCCAAAGGGGTAGCCGTGTTAATCTATTGTAGAAAGACAACAGAGTCTTGTGGCACTTTTAAAGACTAACAAACAGATTTATTAATCGCATGAGCTTTTGTGGGAGAAAATAAAGCTCATGCGATTAATAAATCTGTTAGTCTTTAAAAGTGCCACAAGACTCTGTTGTCTAAAAAAAAAAAGTTATACATAAACTTGGTGTGTGTTTCTTAAGAAAACTAGAGCTGATTGAAAATGGCAGTTATATTTCATGACACATTTTACAAAGAAAATACTTTTTGTTTACTGTTTTTAATTTTTAACTGCCTTTAAAATTATTTAATTTTTTCAAAATATTTTTGGTGGGTTGCCCCATTCCCCCACTTGCTCTCTCTCTAATTTTTTCTTCCACTGCAAAAATGTGAGCTGGAGGGGAGTCAGAGAAAGGTCCCCCTCCCCACCTAAATGGAACAAAATTTGGGGGAGAAAATTGAAATGTCTCATTTCAAAAATTGTCATTCAAAAAGGAACACTTTTGATCAAAAGGCAAACATTTTACAAACAGTTTGGTTTTGATCAAAAAGACTTTTTATGTCAAAACATTTTTGACAGAAAATAATTGCCCAGCTGTAATTAAAACTCATTTTAAAGTGCTCCCCAATGTAAAGTGCGTTTTTAATAGCCACCAGCCTGGAAAAATCCGTTTGGAGTCAGAGACGCAACCTGGCCTTAATCTGGCTTGTGCACGATCACCTGTGATAAAGATTTTGCAGGCTAAAACCCTGCCTTGAGATACATCTGTGGTAACCCATTACCTTCAAATCTTGCCTTCATTTGCAAACTCGACACTGATCCTCCACTGCCCTGTACCAGGGGTTTGTACAAAGGAGTACACACCGGCTACCATTCTGGTTTGTTGGTGTTTCCTACCCACTTTTGCATGGGTGTAAACATTAACAGGACAACTGAGAATCACTCCCAGCTGTGAAGTGTAACTAAGGGCAGAGTCTGGCTATGCAACTGGAACGTAGCAGTTCTGTTGATGATGCATGAGCCAGGACAGAATCCAGTTCCGTCTTGCCCAGAAGAAGTGGATCTGAATCCGGACATGTGCATGGAGCAGATCTTTGCTACCTTTGTAACTTTGCCATTCAGAGCAGACCCACCCTAAAAATATAATGTGAAATCTGAGTGAGCTTGTCCCAAATGGTGCAAAGTTAACTAGAGAAAGAGGTAACCCCAGGAATACAATACACAGAACTATGTCTCATGTTCCCCGGAGTTCAGGCAGAGTGGCTGCATCCAGAGATGGGGCCGGGCAGTTCATAAAGAGCATCTTTCGTTAGCACAAACTGGTAACTAGAGGTCACCCATTAATATTTATCCAGAGCGAAAGCTGAACTCCAGCTGAGGTGAAAAAGTGCAGTAAACAGGTGCTGCTATTTGCTGGCATGACAGCTCAGGGAGAGGCTTGAGAAAAAGAAAATAGCTTGGGAGAGGCAAGCTGTTAAGGAAATGAATGAAGACAATTTGATTTTAAACGGAAGGCAATATTTCTCCTTGTGTGAAAGCATTACTTCACTTGCTGAAAGAACAAGCTCAGACCACTGTCCAGGGATACTCATATTGCTCTGTTCATTCCATTATAGCATATAATTACATCGTGCAGCTCTCTAGTGATGGATTCAGAACCACTTGGGTGTGTCATAGGCCTATATTGCTAAACCCAATGGTGAGCCTTCATTCGTTCAAGTGGTAGGGGGCCTGGCTTTTGTTCTATTCTCATTGCCACTGTTGAGTTCCAAATGCCCCTGCCTTGTGGCATAAGGAGAGCAGTGACATTCCGGGTGGCCACAGCTTTGTTACAATAATGTCAATATGGAGAACACTGAAATGCAGCTACCTCTGGGGTGGGACATAGTGACTGTTTAAACGAACAACAGCAGCACACAACCATTATCAGGAAGACAAATAAAGAGCAGCTGTTGCAACTAAAGGGCAGGAGGACTGGCACATGTTTGAGACACTAGAGTTAACCACGTTGGTCCTGTGCAAAAGGCCACTGGAATTTTAATGGCCACAAGTCGTGAGGAGGAGATTGGTTTTGCATCTTATCCCAAGATGAACGCCTCCTGGTGGTGGGGCATTAGTACAGCTCTGATCCAGAGAAGAGGCCTCCTGCTTGCTCACCCTCACCATGCTAACCAGACTGTCTGTTTGGGGTGAGTCTTTTGTATCAAAGCCTCTGGCAAGTCAAACATCCCGGTGATAAGGAAATCTTAGCTGTCCAGCAAGGCACATGTGTCTGTTCACTATCTGGAATCTAAAAGGCTGGGGGTAGGAAACACACTGCTGTATTTCACCACAGGAGGGGAAGGCACGTTTCTCAGCACTCCTAATGCTGGAGGGCAGCGACATGAAACATCATGTGCATGTCTCTCGCTATCGACCTCACGGACGTGCCGTTTCCATTTGCCCAGCTCTCCTGCTACGTACATCCCGCTGATCTGACTCAGACTCAGCAACAGCCTTCGAACGTGGTCACAATAGGTAGCAAATAAGCTATTCTGCAGCGCACTCAGTGCAGGGGAGGGAAGGAGCAGAGCCCCATCAGCCTGCTCAGAAAAGACCCTTGTGAGCTGGAAGGAGGGGCCTTTGGATGAAAAGGTGATGCATTGGATGAAGAAAAAGAAAAGGGTCAGGCAAAGAAACGGGCTCATTAACCAGACTTGGACTGACTTGTCTTCAGGGATGAATTAGGCCCATTTAGGGCTAAGGTGATCTTCACACCCCACTTATAGATTCCCAGGATCGGCACAAAGTTCATCCCTGCTGAGGGTTCTCGACCTGCCGGTCACAACCTCCCTGCCTTCTCCTTGGTATTAAACAGGGCAGGGGTCCCAGGTAGAGCCCTGAGATGGGCACAGGTGTGGGAAAGGAAAAGACGGAGAATCACTGTGCTAACTGATTAGAATGGGGGCTACAGTCTGTCCCAGACTGGGTTAATCGTGTGCTAACTGGGCCATGTGGTCTGGCACTCATCACTGACCTGATCTGGCCTGCCAGAAGTGTGGGTAGGACAGGGTTGGGTACACGGGAGACTTTGGACTGTGCAAGTGTCCGCACTGAAGCTCTCTTTAACAGCAGGAATTAATGGACACTAGGTTGCTCCCAGGGAAGTCTGGATGGATTTGGGTCAAAGACATACAGGGTATTTCCCAGAGCACACAGCAGTTTCATTTGAAGGAAAAGGATTGGAAGAGGGCCCCTGGAAGCCAGTTGGACATAGAGAGAAAGGGTCTGACGGGGCCATTGTCAGGGCAGTGAGCTGGGTGGGTTTTAAAAGAAACCGATAGCCTTGCCCAGAACCTCACTCCTGGCCTTCCCTTCCCTGCCCCTCCAGAGCTCTGCCTGGGCACCCCCTTCCTGAGCTCCTCAGGCCCCTCCCCATTGGGAAGTCCCGGCTGTCTGCTGACAGACTGAGCTGGTGCGCGGTGGATGCCCTCTGCAACATGCACAGACATGCCCTGGAGCCAGGCTCTGCTGCACAGCAACAAACCCCAGGACAGACACGCTCCCCCATCTTCAGGGGGCTGCTCTCTGGACACAGTCCAGCACCAATGGCCAGATGGCGTGCGGGGGAGGGAGGGCAATGAGGAGCTCCTCTCGCATAGCCCTCGGTCCCTCGCTGCAGGTTGGCAAGGGCTCCCCTTAGCTCTGACTCCTGCACACACACAAGATGCATGCTGGCACCATCCTGGGGGCCCCATGCAAGCCTTGGGAAACCCCACATGGGCTTAGCCATGATTCCACGCTCTCTCCGGAAACTGATTAGAGGCCACAACACCGTCATGCTGTCCTAGTAAAGCCAATAGCCGGAGGTCAGGGTAAAGATTCGCTCTCTCACACGCTGCAGACGGGAGAGGAAAGAAACGTCACTGTTCTGGAAAAGAGAGGAGCCCCTGTGAGGAATGGTGGTGTGTCTGCTTACGCTCGTTTGTGGGTCTATCCAGAACTGCACATTTCACCCACTCCCTGAGAGAGGAGGCAAGACCTGAGCGGTATCACAGGAGTCCATTTGGCCGGTAATAGGCCCCTGGATTATATTTCTAGCTCTGCCACAGGCTGCTTCTCTGCCACATTGCCACTCTGTGCCTCAGTTTACCCACATCACTTCATGGCGCCACAGCTTCCCTAACTGTTCAGCAGGGATAACCCCTACCCCATGGGCATTTTGAGGGGGGAATTCACTGTCTCGGTGATGCTCAGACAGAAGGTGCAAAATATTTTTCTCCTTGCACTGCTTGTCCCTCCCCATTCATTTTGACAATGTGAATATTCAACAGCAAAAACACAGAGTATCTAATGAACTGCCGCAGCTAAGGGCTTTTAAACGTGTTCTGAAAGGAGCAGGCATTGCTTCCTTTTAGCAACACATTTGTCTGGTTCTTGGCTCATCAGAACAGAGCGCTACGGACTCGTGGAACCAGACGGGCTCCTGTAATATCCCGCTGGCTCATTCTTTAAAATCCAGGCGCTGGGGCCGGGATTTGACAGAGCCAGTCAGTTCAGTGGGACGAAGGCCCCCAGACACCACGGTGATGAGTTCAGAGCAAGCACAGGCAGTGTTGATTAGCGAGGAGCCTGGCTAGCACTGGGAGGGGAGGTGTCTGCGGAAAGACCCAAGTGCTGTGGGAAGCTGAGCTGGTGACGCACTCAGTGGCGTTCTTCCCTGTGAGTCAGGAGTGAGCCAAGTCCCTCAACATGGTGTGAGGTTTGGTACGGCTTTTATGCCCCCCTCCAGAGCGCTCTGGCCTATTCCCTGTGCCAAAGGGCCATGTCAACGCAGAAAAATGACGGTGGCGGTTAAAACCTGCTATTAAGAAAATACCATCACGGAACGTATGTGGATTTTATACAGCGGTATAAACATTGGGGGTCCTGACCCCACGGCTCCCCGCTGATGCCATCCATCGGCAGGCCTGCAGCCAACAAAGACACTTCAGGAACCTAACCCGAGCTCTTTCCTCCACCCCCAGCATCCCCTCTCAGTAACCCCTCAGGGGCGCTTGTGCTAATTAGTGCTCAGCCAGCCCAGAGCATCTTCCATGCGAGGACCTCAGCGTGCTGAGCCAGCTCATCCAGTCCCGACCCATGCATCGGTGCCATAGCCCCACAGCGGCCAGAGGGAGGTGGGGGGGGAGCAGTGCTGAACACTGGGTTCCTGAACAGGGATCCATGACACAGTGCCCCACAAGCTATTTGCCCGGTGTTCAGGCTGTGTGAGTCTGCGCCCGTCTGTCTGTCTCTCACACACACAGAGCTGCCAGGCAGATGGCTGCTTTGAAGCAGATACATCTGTAGCTATTTTCTGGGCATCCCGTGCCCGACCTTTTGCAGAGGGGGCGGAGGCTAGCCTGGCCCTGAAGATGCCACAGGAGGAAATGGTCTCTGGTTTTAACTTTCTATTCCAGACTCAGTCATTCAACAGGTGAAAACACCATCTGCTCTCTCCTCCTCTGCCTTTGGCCCAGGTCCAGCTCTTTGGGGTTTAACTTGAGCTGCCATGAGGCAGCCCAGGGAGGGGTCAATGCCCAGCCAGCATGCCCCCGCACGGCCAAGCCTGGAATGCCAGCGTCTTCAGCTGTGGGGCCTCCCTCACCGGCCACTGGGAGCCGGGGCAGGTTTCTCTCTCTTCACAACAGAGCCCCCAGGGTAGCCAAGAGTGCAGGGAGCAGGAGTGTAATGAGCCTATCTTAAGCCGATAGTCTTTGTCCCCCCTTCTTTGGGGGTTGGTAGGGGAACCCAGGCCCTCCCTCTCCTCTGGTTTCCAGCCAGGGACTCAAGCTACAGGCTGCTCTCATAGACTTGCTTCTGTTTCCCTGGGCTACTTCCTACCATCAGCCTGATGGAAAGTCCCTGCACGAACCTGGTGCACTGGATCTCCTCCAGTGATCTGAAAGGTTTATTATAGGAGGGGGTTTAGGAGGGTCTGTGGCCTGCGTTGTACAGGAGATCAGACTAGATGATTGTATTGCTCCCTTCTGACCTCAGAGTCTCTGAGGTCGCTCCTTAAATTCCTGTTCCTAGGAGCCCCTCTTCTGCAGAGGCTCCTGTACTTTCCTCTTCCTAGCAACAATCTTTTATCTCAGCTGGGGCTGGCCAAATAATTAGCTGCTCTGTCCATTAACCCATGGGTGGCTGTTGAAGCTTAGGGTCTGTTCATCCTATCTCTCAGCCTTTTTGGAATATGGGGCCAGATCCTTGGTCAGTGTAAATCAGCACAGCTCCACTGTCCTCAGTGAAGTTACATCCATTATCCCAACTGAGTATCTGCCCCACGAGCATTATGCTTGCCGTTAAACATCATGCACCATAATACGTACATTTTCATGATCACATTAATGCTGTCTCATCTCACATCACTGTGGCTTTACCAGTCCTGAGGGTCTGATCTCTTACCCCATGCCCAGGGGTTAAAGTAAGGGGGAATGCACTGGAACGCAGTTCCGGGGCCCCCAAATTTCAGGGGCCAGAGTTCCGGGGCCCCTAAAAATAGAAAAATCCAGCAGAACACATGTTCCGCCCTGCCCTGGCTGTTGGCAGGTCCTACGCCCCACTGGTAATCACAATACTTATTGTGTGATGCAGTGTTTGCTAGTTTGTGACAATAATTGCTATAGACATAAACGCCATATAAAATTATGAATATTTTTATGGAGCGGTAAGCAATGCATTTGGTACTGAGAAGTGGTTGCTTACCTGGGCTGGGGCCTGCACATGCATGAAGGGGGCCCAGACAATATGGGAAGGGGGCCCGGAGATTAGGAGGGTTCCGGGGCCCGTCACATTATACTTTTACCATTGCCCACGCCCCTCCCATTTTGCACCTCATCAAATGATATTTCCAAAGGGGCTTGCATGGTAAAAGTCCAAATCGCACTGAAAGTCAACAGAATTTAGATCCTTTAAGCCAGCCGTTCATCTCTTTCTGAGCCTCAGCTCAAGGATGGCTGGCAAGCAGTAGGACTGAAATGTCAAAATTTCCCATTGAACAAAATGTAAAGAATTGTAATTTTAGGTCAGTCTAAATGCTTTTGACATTTTAATGCTTTTTAAAAATTGTATGTTTTTAATGTTACATCTCTCTTATGTCTATTCTTAATTTATTTTAAATTAGTTTGATATTATTTTGCTTTATATTATAATTTATAATACAATATAAAATAAATTTCAGAAGGAAAAAAAGTCACTGCGAAATGAAAAGTCAAACCATTCTGTTCCAATAAGGGCAAACCCTATCAGAACACTGTCTGCATTTTATTTTTAAATTACATTTTCTTGAAGCAGACACGTTCTTCCCGGAGAAGATATTGATTTTAACAAATCCTCATTTCCCCATGGACAAGCATTGTGCGGGAGGAATTCTGACCCAATCCAATTACCAACTGGTCATGGGACTGAGGTGACACCGCTGGGAAAGGAATGGCAAAAATCTGTCACACCAAAGCCTTTCTGGACCCATTGCCTGGCAGCTCGTGTTGTAAGTGATATCAGGGTTTCAAAATCGGGTCGCCAGAATGTTTCAAAGGGCGGCACGGCGGCTCCTGCCCCTCGCCTTCCTGCTCCACACTCTGCCACCTCTGCGAGAGCCACGCAGGTTTGGCCCCGCCGTCACGACAACAGGAGTACAGGTGGGCCAAATCTGGGTGAGCAGCCCTATAACCCTGTGAGCCGGGTCACAATTCCACAGATTTGGTCCCGTCAGGGGAGTGGGCCCAAACTTGAACAGCACTGCAGTTCCCAAGGTGGCACCATCCGGAGCGGAGAGCTCAGCCCAGCCAGTCCTGCATTGTGGGGTGGGTGCCAGGCAGGACCCAACCTCCAGGGGACAGGATCCAACCAAAAGCATCGCAGAGCCTCCACGCACAGACTATTTACTGGGTCGTGACAGGCCATAAATATTCACAAATCGGTCCTGGGTCCAAAAGATCGAGAACCTGACTCATACTAGTGTAAAAAAGGAATGAAATGCTACCATTCTGATGTGGAAGCTTTGCACGGAACAGTTACACAAGAGGGTGACTTGGGCCCAAGGAGAATAAGGACTCAAAGAAAGGAGACAGCTACAAAGGACGGGACGTCCGAACAGCGCAAGCAAGCTCTAACATGCCAGCGTCTACCATGAAAATACTGGTGTGAACATCACTGCCTTATTGAAATTAGAGATGCAGTCCCATCTAACGTATGTCCATAAGACCGAGAGGAAAGCACCCTGCCTCTCACCCACTCCATCAAAACCTTGCCCAACACAGGGCTAATTACAGGCTAAAACCCCAGTTTAGGGAGGAGTTAGGCATTTTGCAGAGAGTATCAGAACACAGGCCGAGTCCTGCTACCTGGACCCATCATTCCTGTCCTATGAACCCCAAATTCATATACAAGCTGCATTCTGGTTATCTGAAACTCTGACCACCCAGCAGTACCAGATGTCCCCAAGGGTGGAATTCACTAAATAATTGGCCGGCAATGAATAATTCAGCCTGCTCTCATTATCACTAACATCTAGCAGGATTTGGTGAGCCTGCTTGGGCTGATTAGCCCTTGCTCTGAGCAGATTTTCAACCGGGGCAGGGAATCAAGGTCTATAGCCGGTGTCTTATCTGTAAGAATTGGCGGAAGTGCTTGTTTGTAAGGGTCTGCTCTGGCTTCAGTTGGCCAAGTGATCTAGAGGTTTTAATCAGAAAACTAACCTTGTAAATACAGGATGCTCTCGCATGGAGTGAATCAGATCTATATTGTCTCTGTGGTGAGCAGAGGGGGTGGGGAAGGAAGCACATGTGTCGGAAAGATTTAACTCCAGATAGCTCTGCACAGAAAATAAACTACAAAATTGGGAGGCAGAGAATGTGGCATGCATTGCTCCTGTATAACCACCACTGGATACATTCGCTGCCGCTGAGTGACACATTTACGCAGGCCCTGCAGTGGACAGAGAATCAGGCTCCCGAATTCTTGCCACGGTGCTTTGTGGTCTGTTGCTCTTGGTATGTATATAGCCCCAGAATACGTCACAATACATTACCCTCACAGCACTCTTGCTAGGCAGTGCAGGGGCCTATTGCCCCATATTACAGATGGGGATTTCAGGCACAAAGAGGCTAACTGGCCTGCCCAGCTCACTCAGGTAGCCTGGGGTGGAATTGAATGCAAGTCTCTGGCTAGCACCCTGACAGCTGGGCCTTCCAACTTTTTTAATCACGTCACCGTAAAAATTTGTTAGTCTTCAAAAGTGTAACAGGACTCCTCCGTTTGTTCCACGTTTCCCGGCTGTAAAACATGGACACTAACTCGTGCTTCTTTAGTTAGCGCTTGGTAAAGTACTGCAGGTTACGTGAGCTCACATCCATGCACAGTAGGTTGGGCCAGGTAAGTACCTAGGTTAATAGATTATTGGACAAAGGTTATAAATCGGTACAAACTGCAGTGGCATTTGTGCCTAACTGACCACAATTCATCCCTGAAGCAATGTCACAAGAGTCCGCCAACCAGCTGAGAATCACAGTCCATGGGCCTTCATCAAGGAGGGTTTGGACCTTGTTTGCATTTGAGGTGGTGGTGAAGTTGGGTTTTACTAAAAAAACCTGAGTTGGATGAGGGATTAGTGAAGGGACAGACACACCCCTGTTGCTAACATTTGTGAATCATACACATCATTTGTTACTCAAGGTTTTCCCCTTCTTGTGTTAGGGTATTCTATGTACCCTTTTCTCAGCCAGCACAACCTCTGGTTAATTCTATCTGACCGAAAGCACATATCCCTGCCTGACCAATTACTTGAAATGTCTACACCAAAGGCAGATTTTTATCAGAGCTATTGGTTGGCAGGAGGGGGTGAGCTGAGTACAAACAACAATTTAGAAAATTCCTAACCCAGAGAGACAAAGACAATATTTGGTCTGGCTGCATCTCAAAATTCAGGGCTGCTTGACTCATAAAGACATTCAGAGCAGATGACCAGGAACTGTTGAGTTAGGAAGTGAATCTCTTCAGTTGATTGGAATTTGCACCCCTGGATATTTTCACTTCATCTGAATGCTGCCCACCTTCTTTCCAGTCTTGATAGCAAGGGGCAGATTTCAGTCCAGTAAATGAGAGCACTAGCCACCACCATGTTCCATAGCCCCAGCTTCATCTCTCTACCCAGCAGGGTGTTTGCTTTGTGAAAGAACTCCTTGAAACATGCCCCATTACCGACAATGCTATTGCAGGGGGGTTTTCAAGTTCTTTCTCAGGCTGGGCAACTGCTATTGACAACAGAACTGAAGTGAAGTGACCAACGACCTCAACTGAGCGACCGCTTACTAAGAAGTAGGGCTCAAAAAAACCCCACGACCGGAAGAAGTTTGGTTTTACCCCAGTTAATTTTCTGGCTTACTTTTGCCATTCAGCTTCCCACGGCTTTAAGTGCCACCACCAGCCCATCCCCTGATTCAACAACTAGCGATGTGTCGTCAGTAAAATCAACACCAGAGAGGTTCTTATCATCAAGGTATCTGCCTAAAATGCACATACTTAGTGCCTGGGCAAGCACACAGTCCATGATGGCGCCTACCGCCTTCTCTCCTGGAATTGTCTTCCTCCTTGACCCAGTGAATGTTAGAAGACCTAAAACAGGGGGGTTGGATGGCGTCAATGGACACTCGTCCCTCTCAGGCATCCATCCTATAATGAGCCAGATTTGGCTCAGGACAGAACGTCATGGAGGCGTGTAACGTGACCGATAGCTTCTACACTGTCCAAATAACAGTATGAGACCAAAGCAAACCATACAAACACATGGTTTGTGTGCAACATGTGGATCTATATCCAAAGCCTGGAGCTTAGTCTCCTCATGGTATGTGGGGACTGGGCCTTAAGATCCAAGGGTCTGATCTGGGGAAATTTCAACCTTCTTGGAACAAATCAACATCCTATTTCAAGGGCCAACCCCCGACCTCCTGACTCAGCTTCCACTTAGGCAAGCTGCCAAAGAACCCCCCAGCTGAGGCTGTGAGTGAAACCCCGGCCCCATTGGAAACAGTGGCAAAATGCCCATTGACTTCAGTGGGGCCAGGACGTCCCCCAATGAGAGTTGCCAGAGCTTGGCCCGAGTACAAGGATGAAATAAAAATAAAATGAGGTGCACCAGGATCGTGCCCCCGGAGAAGGTATTTCCTGACCCAGGCAGATTCCCCCACCTCCTTCGCCCCCACACCAAATACAAGATTAAAAAACAGAGCGAGTTTATCTTTACAAAAATATAGTGTCAGTGAAAAGCTGCTTTGCTTTTTTTTTTTTTTGTGAAAGGTTTATGCATCTCTGGAGGCCGCTTCAATAAAATGCATTCTGGCTCTCCAAGCATCTGACTGCAAATCAGGGGCCAGCCTTTCCCTTCCTGTGCCGACCTGCTGGAGTCTGCTGTTATTCTTGGCAGGCTGCCCTGAGGAAGAAAAATCACACCCCCCACCAGCTTGGAGCGGCTGGGAAATGCTGATGTCATGACACCTTCCAACATCCTTCAAGGTCAGAAGGGAGGATAAAAGGGGAGAGGTTTTGTTTTGTTTTTTAAAAAATGTTACCGATTGCCTTGCTCAGGCACTTCCTTTCCTGCCTCCCTGTTACACAAGATGCTGCAGACCCACATTTTAAAAAGTCAAGCATCATGGTTATCAATTCCTCCCTCCTACATCTGCAAGATGGGACTGAGCCTCCTTTCATGGACCATTGGCTGGGAAATCCACATAAATCATTCCCCACTGGCCAATCGGGCAGCAGTGGGGGGGGGGAGTCTTGATGCCAGCAAACTGCTCTACTGTAGTCCGAGCCATTCAGCTTAGTATGGCAGCCAGTGAAGGAAAACGTGAGATGAACTGGTCATGTTGTTACTTAGATTGTAAGTGCTTTGGGGCAGAGTTCATCTTTTTGTTCTGAATTTGTACAGCACCTAGCACGCTGGAGTCCTAGTCCATGAATGAGGTCCCTAGGTGCTACCACAATACAAATAAATGATACTAATACTGGTAAATAATCAAACCAACCCCCAAGCAGTCCAGTGTTACTTGAAAATATATATGTAACTAATCAGACCTTGGACTTAACTTTCCTCTGCCAAGCTATTTCACAACTTTACACTAGTTAAATCTCACCACTGCCATATCTCCTGGGACGAACAGCAGCAGGCCAGCTGTGGATGGGACTGGCTCCCTTAAAAATCAGTCAAGTTACTCCAAGTTACACCTGCTGCCAAGCTGGCCAAAGCCTTTTTATCGCTAGCGGACAGATGGGGAAATGAAGGCACGGAGCTTTTTCTTAGCAGAGTGACTTCCCCAGTGAGTCAAGCTAGAGAAAGATCTGAGGTGTTCTGCCTCCTGATTTTCTTCTCTGAGCGCATGGCCTTCCATTACAATCTCTAATATAGCTCTGTTCTAAAAGACAAGACACTGAGTTTGGTTCTAAAGGTTAAATGAGACCTGCAAAAATAGGTTATTGGTACACACCTCTAGACCGCGAGAACTAAACTCTCTTTGGGAAGGAGCTGAGAGAAGATTATGTGTATCTTCTCTGTTCAGGAACAGCCGGCTGTAGTTGCTGTAAGCACCTTTCGTGCACTAAAATTCGGGACCATAAAATGAATAGATGATCCCAGCTGCTTCTGCAAACCCAGCCCATGAAATTGGTTCAGTGCCGCGTTTATAAATATTAAAATTACATTGCTGTGCGGCAGTGGCTCCTAGAACGACTCAGCTGCATACGGCGTGTTATTTATTGTTTATTGCACCATGGAGCAGTGCTCCCGTTTTATGCACGAGCAGTCCTTCAGTGCGCTGACTTTCGGGGGGAGGGCGTGATCCATCGTGCAGAGAGACAGTAGCGTTAACAGTCAGTACAGGCCAAGCCTCAGGCTCCCTGAGGCTTGTATAGTGCAGCCAGCCTGTATGGAGCAGGCGGTTTCGATGGGCTCATCCTTCTGGGGGCCCCTCGATCACGCTAGAAAAGGGAAATCTTGGCACCATCACTCCAGACTCAGCAAGCTGCAAATCTCTCCTACGGGGGTCTACGGGCCCCCTCTGAGCCATGGGCAGACCCCAGGCAAGACCAAAGGACTCTACATTCAGACCATAACACCTCTGGAGCTCCAGAGCAATGCTCTGTCATGGCGAAAGGAGGCACTTTATTCTGACTGCTGACCACCCGTTGCCCTGAAGCCGGCGGGTGTCTGTCGCACTCCATATCTGCACCAAACAGCCACTGGGCTGCACAAGTTCTCCCCCTCAGAAGGATGCTCTCGCTTTCTCCCTTTTCCTGGCCGAATGTAAAACAAAAGATCTGAAGGAACAAACAGTCTTCTGGTGCCGACTGCCAAGCTGCGCGTCTGAACTTGTGAACCGAGGCGGCAGGCGAGGGGAGGCCGGGCAGGATCTGCGCAGCATGAGAGCAGGATGTGCAGCGACCTGTGAACCGTGAAGTTGCGAGGAAGGGTGAAATGGGAGATGCTGGGCAGGGAGCACAGGAGCCCAGCCAAGGGCTGGAGGGGGGAGAAAGTGAGGCGAGGGGTGGGGGAGGAAGCAGGCGTGGACAGCAGCAGGAGGAGACACCAGGTCAGACGAGGCGCTGGCTAAGAGGCACTGATGAGGGATGCAATGGGAAGAACCTGCAATACCGGTGGAAGAGGCCCAGACAGAGCAGCAGTCACTACTAGAGGGTCTATGGGCTTGTAAAGGGCTCCTCACTCACCCCCTTCGACTCCAGCCCTCCGTGTCCGCAAAACACCTAGACGTCCACTTCATGCTCTTTGTTTACATGTGTTCCTGTACAGACAGTCCATTCAGGCTCAGGGGCCTCTCAGTTCCAGCCCTTACACTGCACAGCCCCCTTTCCTGAGGCTCCCACATGCCCACAGGGCTGGCTTCTTGCCCCTTTTCTAATATCCGCAGCACAAACTACCACTCCGTGGCAGCTGGCTGCTCAGCTTCCCTCCACCAGCTGAGCTTTTACCTGGGAGCCTTTACAGGGCTTGGCTTGGGGAGCTGCTCGTCAGCCCCCCGTATAGGCGGTTCCATTCCCCTGATCTTTAGGGCTCACGTGCCAGGGCAGGCTAAGCTAAGTGTCTATCGGTTCTTCCTATAATTTGCCCCACAGCCTCAGAGCCACTCAGGATAAAGTGCTCTCAGCAAAGGGCCACGTTCCTAGGCGTGCTGATGCTGCAGTTCTCCCCTTCCAGCTCTCGACAAGAGCAGTGACTGAATTCTCCCTGGGCCATGCCCTTCAGGACCTCAGCACAGCTCCCAGCACACTAGCCCATGGACCACGGCAGGATCCAGAGCGTGCCCTGAGGGGTCCTGTCCGCTAACGCTCAGGAAAGAGCAGCAGGCCTGCATTCAGCACTGAAGTAGCTCAGGCCTCTCCCACACGTGCCCATCAATGGATGGCACCCTCAGACCAGAAGGGACCAGCTTCCTGAGACAAAAATGGCAGATCAGAGTCCACCGAGTCGCTGGTTGAGCTCATCACTGAGATGGCTTTTGCCATGGGATCATTCTGCTGTGCGGGACCCAGGCAACACGACAGCCATAGGATGGGAACAGAGTGTGAGCCCCTGGAGATGCCCCAAGTTTCAGACTCACGTATGTTCATTGAAAGGAGGCGAGAAAGAAAAACAGTTAGTGGCGTCACTGCACTGGAAGATGCCATTAAAATGGAGACAACACGGATGCATTCCAGAGAGCCAGATGTCCAAAGCAGCCATGTACTAAAGGAGCCATGTTCTTAATGAGCCATGTTAGGCAAAGCAGCTGGAACAGAGTTTCACAGGGGTATTTTCTGCATCCTCCCGAGGGAGGGGGGTCATTAACAACCAACCAGCTTTTCAGTTCTAGGGAAAAATAAAGGAACATTAAAACCAAACCATTGCTGGGCACTGGCGGCTCCTTGTTTTCCTGGACCCCAGGGAAAGAGCTACACAGCATCGTGGCAATTTTATTTGCCCTTGCTTTTGATTCGCAGTTTCCGTGCTGGACTCACAGGAGCCGCGGGGAAGTGCGTTTGATGACATTACAGGCACCAGAGAAGCATCACAAATATAAAAGGCGATTCACCTCTCCCTCGCTTGCCCGCCGTGGGGTGCTTCCCACAAGCCATTTGCAAAGGGACGGGTGGGGACGCAGCCCAAGCTGGGATATTCTCCTTTAGTACAGTGTTTCGACAAACACTGCCATTAGCACAATTGATGCAGGGCATCTTGCCGTGGGGCAGGGACTGGCCAGCCCCTGCCAGGATGCTGTGAGCGCAAGATAGCAAGAGGCCGGGAAGTTGCTCTCAGACTCCCCCCTCATTTCTGATGTGCGGCGCTTACATTCAGGCACGCACAAAAATACCCACACGCCTGGCTGGAACGAGCATCCCAGCTAAGGTGAGCCAGTGCCGGGGGCAGTTCTCTCCAGCAGAGAGGCAGAGGCTCATTGCTCACCAGGCAGGGATCCAGGCAAGCATTAGCCGAGGCAGAGGTGCTGACAGATGCTAGTCCCTTGCGTGATCCTTTGCACGTATGCCTCCACAGGTCACGGTGACGCGCCAGCCCCCCATTTCCAGCACTACCGACACGTCGCTGCAGTAACCTGCCACATCCCGAGCTTGTATGACATATCGACACCAGCCAAGAGCTCTTTTGTGTCTGGGGAGGGGCAGGGACCCTCTGACTGAGCCAGGCCAAGAGATCTCTCTCAGGCCTTCACTGTTCCTCTGTGGGCTTGTGTCTTTTCTTAATCAGACTGGATGGCTCCAGGGCCAGCGCTCAGCACAGAGCTTCTATGTTTGAATGAAGTCCCCTGCAACAGCAACCAAATGTTCTTCTGCCTCCGCTGGGTGGTTCCCAGTCCAGCCCCGAAAGCGCAGGTGTCCCCACGCTAAAAATACCCCTGCCATCTCTTCGTGGTGCCCTCAGGTCAAGGGAGCCGGAGGCACGTCCGTGGCATGGCGTTTCTTCTTATATGTGCGGCATCCGGCACCCAGTGGCCCCAAAGTCTCTGGAGCTGTTAGGCCGGCCTCTCCCACTGATGCTTCATTCACTCGGGCAATGTGAGCATGTCTGGACCCGGAGCAGCGCTCAGCATCGGCGGCAGGTCCCACTGGTGGGGAGCTGCGTCCTGCAGGATATGCAGGAAACCTGCACTACAATACATTGCTTCCTGCCGGCAAAGAGTCTTACAGGCCTGGGACAGAACCGACACGCCGGCAAGACACTGCTGTCCTCAGGGGAGAAGCTGCAAAGGCCGTGCCCACTCCAGCCACAGCCGAACTGGCTCTAGATGCATGCTGGGACTGATCCCCTCCCCCCCTCTTGATTCATTCACAACAAGGCCATGCTTAGTGCTGGAGAAATGTCCCATCTGCTATCTTCATGGCGGGGGCGGGGGGGTGTTGACATCCCAGCGGTTTCCTCTTCTGCCCTCACTGGAGAAAGCAGCAGTAGGGAAGGGCAGCCTGGCCCGCCTGAGCTCCGGTCCCAGCCCTGCATCAGCTTGGGTGAGCCATTTAGACCAAGGATAAAAATGAAGTGAGACTCCAAGATGGTTATCTGGGCTCCTGACTAGGTAGCCAGAAGTCCAGGGGAGGTGCCAGGGGGTTCATCACCTTTGAAGATCGGGTCTCTTATTTAGGGACCTAAATATGGACTGGGGAGCTGAGCTTTAGGCCCACGGATGGCAAATCGTGCCTTAATCTTTTTGTGCCCACTTTCCCATCTGTGAAATGGGGATGTACTGAACTGCCTCACTGGGCAGTTTGGGTCAGCTCAGTAACACACTGATGCAAGTACTTATCCGACCCCCGGCCTCCTAGTAGCCAAGAACTTCACAAGAGTTGCCGTATTTCTCCTCAGCGCACCCCTGGGGGGCTAGGCTGGGCTCCTACCTGAGACTGCTCATAGGTCATACGGGGTGCCTGTGGCAGATCAGGGACTTGAACACAGATCTCCCAAGTGAGCATCTCGTGCTTTGCGGAGCGTCATCCTCTGTACGTGCCGTGCACATTGAGGTGTCAGGCGCTGCACGGAGGCCAAGAATTACTGTCACCTTTGGTTTTCCAGCTGAAGAGACCCTGGGTCAGCTGCCTGGATTGGCAAAACCTGGCCCACATTAAACAGCTGCTACAAGGAATCAGAGGAGCCGGCCCAGATTTCTTCCTAACTCTTCAAACTCTCTGCCAAGAGGTGAACTTTTTTGCATGGTTTTAAATCAGTTTCACCCATAGGAAAACAGAAGCTGCAATTATGCCAAGAAAGGGACTGGAAGGGTTGTCTGGGCTGGCTGGATGAGCTGGAAGCGCCTGGGCATCCTCTGCCAATATGCTACTGTGCGCCATGCTCCTGAAAGACTCCGTTCCCAAGTGCCCCATACACAGCAACAGCACACCGGCTGGGTTGTGAAATACAGGCGTTACCTCTACAGAGGGGTATGACTGTCCATAGCCAGGGCATGTATGCAGGGATAAACTCAAGTGTGGCAGGAGGCCGATGCAGTCTGAGGTACATCAGAAACCATCTCTGTATACATTTAGATGGCCATTGCTGTGCCATCAAGGCATGAGCTAGATACAGGACATTCACTCTAGGCTTTCATCTACCTCGGCTGTTTCATGTAGCACATGCTGGCTGGGTCACAACACGAAAGGACTCCACGTGTGAAACTAAACTAGCTCTTTGTTGAGAGGCCAAAAGACAGAGATGCTGCAATTCCAGCTAGCATTCTAGCCATGTGTACACAGACTGACTTCCTGGTGCCTCCTCCGAACTCTTCCATTCTACCACTTGTGCTCCCCACTCCCAGTCCCATCCTAGTTGCTACCTAGGCAGATGATCCCTCAAAAAGAAAGTGCAACATAAAGCAAGCTTAGGGTCTGATCCTGTGAGGGCCCACTTCCATCCACTTGCTCAGAACTCTGCTGGATCAGGCTATGGCTTGCCAGTGAAGTGCCAAGGACCAGTTGCGAGGGTCTTACCTTTGGTAAAAAGAAAGGTGCTGGTACTCAGCCAGGGACCGGGGCCACCAGTGGTGGTGGCAGGAGCCGGGGCCTCATTGCTGTGAAAAAAAGGTGCCAGTACACCTGAGTACCATCACAAAAAAAGCCCTGGTCTTACCCAGGTATATATCTCCCAAATCTGTGGAGGGACTGGGCATCTGCAATGCTCATGGAAATCAACAGGTCTGGAAGCACTCAGAACCGCCGCTCACAGTGTGATGGCTCTGTAAAGCAGGACACAACAGCTCCCTTCAGCCCCTTTCCCACTGCACTTCCGTTTCACCTGGCCAGGTAAGCAGAAGGATAAAAATCATGTGCCTCAGAATAATTAAATGGATCCATGACGTTACTAGTGAGTTACAGTTTAAATCAGTCAGACAGAAAGCATTTTAAAAATCTAAATAGGCCTTTTCTCAAGTTTGTTTTGCTTTTTGTACTTCACAGGGGTTGGACGTTGAAAGCATTTTCACTTTCTGTTTGCAACCAATTTCACTTCCTGAATCTCCAGCATTTTGGATTGCAAATTCTTTAGGGTATTTCTAAAATCTAGTTCATTGAAATTAAATCTTGGAACCACTTCAGTGCCTCTAGATTTGAATGAAAATCCCCAATTTGTTGTTCTTCATTTGTCTGATTGTGCCCTTCGACTGCAAATTTCTCAAAACAGGGATGGTCCCTCCTTGAAGGCATGGAGAGCACACAGCACACTGTGCAAGCCACCAGGACTGGTTAGAAAATGGGGAAAAGATTTCACAAAAATGTTCTCAATCATTTCAAAATGGACCCATTTTCCATAATAGTTTTTAAGCTCAAATATTTATCAAAATTATTTTTGAATAATATTTACCAAAAACTGTTTTTTTACTGAAAACTGGGTATTCAGCAAACAAAAGTTTTTAAAAATGAATATTATTATGAAATTGCATGAAATTTCTTGAAAAATAGACCATTTTAATAATATCAATGATTTTTTGCTTGAAGTTCTACTAAGAAATGGCATTTTTCTTTAAAAGAAAAGGGGTGGGTGTGATTTTCAACCAACTCTAATGTGACTTTTTTCTAAGAGGATGAGAGTTAAGATGAAGGGTCCATCTTTTTGTTCTCTGTTTGTCCAGCCCCAACACAATGATCCATGCCCGGAGCACCTCTGTGCTACTGTAGTACAAATAAATAATATGTTTTGTAAGACCAAACCAGCTGTCCTACCAAAACATATATATTGACTCTAATGCCGTTGGACAGGGTCCCTTCAAAGATTTTTAGTTTGAAGAAAAGTCCAACTTTCAAAGGAAAAAAACCCAAAAAGTTATCAGCTGCTGAGTGCTGCCTGGACGTGAGAAAGCCATTGATCTTGCTTTGCAGGCTACGCAGTGGACAGATGGATGGACAGGGAGCTGCATGGATATCATATTGGCTTCATACAATACGTTTATGGCTCTGGCTGCAAAACCTTCTGAGAAATCCATTGGTGTGATTTATTGCATTTCTGATGCGTATGAATCCATTTCTGTTCCACTGACCAGCCCTAAAGACAGCATCTGTAATATGTCAAAGTCAGAGGGTTTTTGTTTTTTTTAAATCAGACAAAGGAGAGAGAGGTGGGGAGATTGTCTCACGGCAGATTTCCTTTTCATGTTGTCTTTTGAAAGCCGAAGGAATCCTTTTGCAAAAGAACAGCCTTTCTCCTCTCCCTCGGGCACAGCCCTGGTGCTTGCTCTAGTGCTGTTCCCATTGAGAGATGAAAAAGTGGAGAGGCAATAAACCTTGTTTTAAACATACATCCTGTCTTTCCCACCAGAGCCAGTTAGGGATGGCCCAGCCTCCCTCCGTTTCCCAAGGTGTTTACCCTGGCAAGTCCTTAGTGGACTTGTGTAAGTGCATCCCCCTTTACCTGTCAGTGGGAACAACTCAACCCTGGCCTAGGTTGAATTAGAAGCCAGGATTTCTTCCCAACCACGTCTCCATGATGCCCCCTTCCATCCTCCGCACAGGCTGCCTGGGCCAAGTTAAATAATGTGCACAGTAGAAAACACCCAGATGTGGTGGTAACCTGCAACAGAGGTTTTGTCGGGGTGGGGAGGTTCTTCTAAGTCCTCTGCTCTCCACCAGCACTGGTTCAATCATTCATTGGTGCAAAGACAGAGGCCCTATGTCCCACCAAACTCCTGAAAGAGCTTTCCCAGATGTCATGCAGCGGGTCCTAAAAATACGTCATAGCAGAGAGCACGCCAGGTCCTGCTGGCAGGTGATTCAGGTGGTGTACAGCAGAGGGTCATGATGAGCGATGGATGGTGCAATGAATCACGGCTCA
Organism: Pelusios castaneus; assembly: GCA_007922175.1. NCBI lineage: Eukaryota > Metazoa > Chordata > Testudines > Pelomedusidae > Pelusios > Pelusios castaneus. Next base: position 26,387,993 of record ML685783.1, read on the forward strand.
GGTCACAACAGAACGGATGGGAAGAGCTGTGGATATATTATTCCAGTCGCAGCCATGGGAAATCTTCCCACGTAGAGCCACTCCTGGTAGGGCGGAAGGTGTCGTGGAGAATTGTCCAGCAGCCGAAGGAACACTCGCCTGATGAGATTGACGGCAGGCAAACCAAGCAGCGAGAATATGAAACACTTCTTCATGCAGGGCATAATCAGCCTGTGGTTCGTGGCTCCTGGAGCTTGGACTGAGGCTGGAATTTTACGATGGGCCGGATAATTCTACAGCCAACGACATTTGGAGTGGCAAGCTAGGATAAACCCAATTCAACCTGATCACTACAGGGGTCAGGAGGTCAGGACAACTAGCTAGAACCATGATGGGAGCAGATTGTTTTTTCTTACTCCTTTTCTCTTCACCTGCTTTCTTTCTTCCTCCTCCCTCTTCACCACTACCTGGTCTAGGAATAGATAGACTGAACACCTGATCTGCTGTGCTGACTCCAAGCTCTGAGCAGATGCAGGAGGACATACTGGGCCAGATTTTGAGGTGTGTGAGCGTGCAGGCATTTGTGCACTTAACTGCATGAAAAGACCCACTAAAATGCATTCCCGATAACATGGGAAGCTCAATCATTTGTGCACCTTGAGCTCTGGGGGCAGAAAGCAGATCACCAGGGATCCACTTGGCTCGGGAGCATCTGAGCTGGTCTACTTGTTGTTTGCAAAATACACAGCATAAATTCATGGGCTTCCCTACACCAAGGATCACCATCCTCCTCCCACTAACAACTACTGCAGGACCCTCTCCACGAGCAGGAGCGGCTCTGAAACTGGTTAGCTTTGGCAGGTCTAGAAAACCCTGGCCCGGTCCATCGTAATTGTGGCCCTAACTGGCACAGGGCAGGTCCAAAAAACGTAGTCCTTCCCTTGGCAACACCACAGGTCTGCCTTGTGGGCACTGGAAGGACATTCCTGGAGGTCCAGCTGCCAACGATCACATGGCGGGTGAGCTGTAACAGCACTGCCCTTCTACTGCCTCTTCCCTGTGAGCATCTCAAAGGGCCTTGTGGGTATTACTGCATTCAGACCCACTGGGAAGCAGGCACCACCCCATTTGACAGACGGAAACTGAGTCAGAGAGAGACCCATAGTCCCCCAGAGATCAGGGTCGAAACCAAGCCGAGAACTCAAATCGCCTGTGCTTTAATCACTGCACAAAGCTGCCTCCTAGCCTACACTGAGCATGTTACAAAGTCTGCCAGGCCAGTGCGTCACATGAGGAAAAACTGCAGCTACCCTAAAACACTGGTCAACACCACCCATTTTGGTGCGAGAGGTGAAAAATCCCCACTTTAAATCCAAATTCCACTCAGCAGGGAAAACCGCGATGTCAGTGCCCAAAGCCCAGGGGCTTTTTTAAAGGTAGGTCGGAGGGAAATACACAGACCAAAGGAGAGGAGTCCAGGGGCCCAGTCTGAATCCTCCTCCCACAGGCAAAGCACGGCTAGCGGACAGAGCTGGGATCCAAGTGCCGTCATTCCTTGATGGCAAGCGGGACATTGAGCTGGGCGGCTCGCCAGCTCGCCCCACCACAAGGGGCCGGCGGCATTGGGGGGTGGAAAGAGGTTGAGACAGCAGGGGAAACTCTTTAGAAGGACGCTAGCTTTAAAGACGGCTAAACTCAAGAGTTCTCCGAGTCAGCCACAGCAAACTACAAGAAAGCTAAATTCCCATGGATAAACGGGAAGCTCCCAGATGTCGAGCTTGGGAAAAGGTGGAGAGGAAAAGGGGTCCGGAGGTTAGAGCAGGGTTCAAGTCCTTGCTTTGCCACGGGAAGGCAGCAATGGCCACCCTGTGTGTCCCCCATCCCCCTCATTCCCCCCCTGCAGACACCTGTTCCTGCAGCAATCCCCCATCAATTGGGGGCTCCCCATAAGTTACAAATCACTCTGGGGAAGGGGTCCTTAATTTGGTGCGTTTGTTTCAGCCTTAGCAGGGGTGGGTGCCTTGGAGCTTGAAAATCATCTCCAAAACGTGTGTTGCAGTTGATGGACGGCCCCTCGTGCTCCCCTGCTTCTGCCCTCACATCATAGCTGGCCCCTTCGCAGCCCCACATCTGTGCTAAAGCCCCCTCTTCCCCTTTCCAGCCCTGCTATTGATGCCGGAGGAGCAGACTGACCCAATATCCACAAGGGCCGTGGGGAACGCTGCTGCTCCTTCCTCCCTCCTGTGAGATGGTAACGGCTCCTCCCACTCCCCCACTCTCCTCCTCTAAAACGCCTCTCCGCTCCGCAGTGGGCACCGCCAACCTCTGCAGCAGCTCTGATTTGCTGCCCGTCTCCAGGAGGCGGGGAAGGCAACCAATCAGAGAGGGTTTTCCCGCTGGCACAGCTGAAATTAATTCAGGAGCAGGCTTAGCACGTGATTTGCCAATGCTGGTTTTAGTCCGGTCCCCATCATAAGACCAAGGCACGGCTGGTGCATCTGGTCAGCTGCGGAGAAGCCCCGGGTTGGAATAGCAGGAGGAAAAGATGCCCTGGCAGTGATCCAAGGCTGGAAGAGCAGGATGCAGCATGTCAAGAGAAAGATGCAATAATCAGGCTGCAGCTGCACAGGGGAGGTTGCACACAGTTCCCCTCAAACAGCGTCTGAAACTTTTTACTGTTATGAGCGTTAATGTCACTCAAAGGACATTTTTTGCTTCTGGAGCAAACGTGGTGATTGACAGGTGTCCTTCCAGCTTTGGAAAAATCAGTTGCCTCGATTTTGTTTCTGTGCCAGCTTTGGCAAACTCCGCACACCTCTGTGGGCCAAGAATCAGCACATTCAACTCAGACCCCCTTTTTCTGAGGCCCTGCACATGTACACAGCAAGAGACGGATGGTTTAAGAGCCACATTTTCCTTGGAAGAGGAAACAAACAATCGCGCACTGATTGCCCGTTATCGGCCTGAGGCCCATGTCAACACCTCATTGAGGCTGCAGATTCTCAGGGAAGGAAATCCGGAAATGCAGAAAGGGAGATGGCCCAAGCAGTGGTAACCCAGCCATTGTGTCTCCTGGGCCATTACAGAAACACATGGAAAAAACCTGCTGAGCACAGGAATCATGAAAGCAGAGCAGCCTCATGGTCCACCTTAGCCTATCTCTGGCAGGCACTTCACTGGATGCTCTGGTGATGCTAAGACCAGGTGCTGCAGAGAAAGGGGTAAGAAACCCCATAATGGACAATTACAAAATAACGTGCTCATGGGAAAGTTTCTTCCTGACCCAACCCACCGCCCAGAGAGGCTTCTGACTCACTAGATTTATGTCCACAGAAAGACTATGAACTCCACCCTGCACGCTCATTCTCTGCATTGACCGCTCACCCAGACCCCCTGCTCCACCTTCCCCACCCCGCCCCGCACAGTTAAATTCACCCCTGGACAGAAGGTCCGTGCATCACTGAAGTGCTGTTGGGAAGACTGAGGTAGCCTAGAGGCCTTGGGCAGTCTCTCTACTGACCGGTAACCTCAGCCAGTGGGAGGGGAGATGAGAAGAGGGCTCATTTTGAAGCCTCAAGGGGCAGGCTGGGCACACGTCCTTGTCTATCATTACAGGCCAGAAGCTGTTGCCGTCAGCATTGTTCTCATGCCAAGCTATAGAGCATCATGAGTTCTGCAAACACAGGATTCCCCTCCTCCCCCTTGCTGCTTCTTGGCCCGAGATGCGCAAGACTTCACCGTCACTGCAAACCAGCTCAGGCCGTGGTCCGCGGCTGGGGATTGACCCCAAACAATCCAAACGCCAGACACTGAAGCCCACGGGTTGGAGGATAGGCCTGCAACTGTGTTTTAAAACAAAGACCATATGGTTACAGTAATACGACCAGCTTGTATGCCATAAAATGACTAAGTGTGAGAAGACAGGAAGACTCCCAGTGGGGTTAAAGCAGGCCCCAGCCTGGCCTTTGAGCATCAAATGGCAATTTTTTATTCAGCCAGCTCTCTGCCTTCCCAGCAGCCAAATAATTAAATATTCATGTGTTTCCGCTGCCCCTTAAGAAAGCAATAAGTCAAATTTTAAGGGTTGGGGGGGATTAAAATTCCCCAAAGGCAACAGAAATTAGAGTAAATTTCCAGATCTCTCTCCCCCCCACCCCTTCAATTTATGAATGAAAATATGCTTTTGCCTTGGCATTTGCAGATTTCCTAGATACACATGGGTAAGAAGGGGGGGAATCCTGGAATTATGAGGCTCCAGGACCAATTAGGCCTGTTTACGTTGACGTAAAGTCTGGGCAAATTCCCCACCCCTGCTTTGAGCATATTTATGAAATTACTCCTGCTGACATTGACAGATGCCGAAGGGAGAGTCCCAATGTACAAATAACCAGCCAGTGCTACTTGGATTTATTTTAGCAACAGCTCACACCATTCTTGAGGCAGCCGGTTCTTATAAAAGAAAAAAAAAATCCCTCGACTCATATATTCCCACCACTACCACCCATTTTCAAACATTTTCCTTCATTGCCATTTTCTGGGAAGAGAGGCCCTGAAATTCGTGGCTTTATGACTGTTCTGCCCCCGACAATGGACACCTCCGGAAGCCAGTGTCTCTCCTGCTGCAAGATGGAGCCCAAACTCAGCCAGAGGAGAGTCAGAGAGATCACATTCTCCTGGCATGGTGGGATTTCCCCAGTGACATGGCCGAAGTAGGTGCCTCCCTTATGCAGAGACAAAGAAGCCTGCTCCCCTCCGCCACCCCTGCCCTTGGAGGGAACGACTCACTGAGGAAGAAAAACAAAGAGGCTGCCTCTGACACTGGACAAGGAGAGAATTCTCTTCTCGTCAAGCGTCTCAGAAATCCCCACAGCCGTTATGGTTATTAGGTAACTCAGTCTTGCAGCCTAGATTATGACCGCCTACCTGAAGGCCTTTCAACGCTCTCATTGACATTAATGGCAAAACCCCCATTGCCCGCAACAGGAGCAGAACCAGCCCCTAGACCATACACACCCGTACGTTTATCCTCTCTGCTAAGCACCATCCACACCACTGGAGAGAGATACAAAGGCTGAGCAACTCCCTTGTGAGCTAGGTCTGTGTAATCCCCTCATTTCACAAAAGCGGAGACTGCAGTAAGGAGAGGCAAAGGGACTTGCCTAAGGCCACGGAAGTCAGTAGCAGGGATGGGACTAAAAGCCAGCCCCCCACAGCTCCCATCAGCAGAATGATAGTATGTGCGACAGCTTCTGTGAGTGTAACGAGGACTGCGTGAGCACATTCCCTCTCATCATCCATCACTGATGGAGGAAAAGCATTAAGGACACACAGACCTTTTCTTCTTCCTGCCTGATTCTCTCCAATGGGCATTTACAGGCCCCCTAAGCCAGTGTTCATGTGACAGCAGGTACCAAGAAAGCTGCTATGTGGTCTGCTGGGGACATCCACATAACCTCTCCCTCCAATGCCAAGATAGTGCATAAGTTGCCGCTGTATGGCAGGAGGACCGCTGGCCAGTGTGGATATGGTTACACATAAAAAACGTACAGGCCGCTTACGCCTATAAAATCAGACCACATACGTGGCTGGGCTCTTTCTGTCCTTCTGATCAGTAGATGCTCTACTGGACCCTTGTAAAATCCTGCCAGACTCAAGGGAATGATAAAGCAGGATCTAGACTTTGGGTCCCCCTGTATGGATTAAATAGGGATCTGCTGACATGTTCTTGAGCTGTGAGGAGGCTGATGGATCCCAGGTCCATGAGAGGTGGCCTGGCTCTATCTTGGGGACAGGGGCATGGTCTCTGCCCCACAGATCTTACAATCTAACTAAACGAGACAGACAAAGGGGAGGGGAAAAGAGAGACCCAGAAAAGAGAAACACATTCCCTAGAAACCACGTTTCTTGAGTGCTGGCCCTGTGTCCTACCCACTTGACCCCCATGCAGGTGGTCATGGTGAAAAAGAGAGGGTATGGGGTAGGCCAGAAGCTTTTTAGCAAGGAAGGGAGGATGGATTTTTGGCTGGATTGGCTCCAGTCCCCAGTCACTCTTAATGAGGCTCAGCAGAATTCGATTTGGGTTTTTTTTAATCATTTGATGGATAACATCCATCTTTATTTTTAATCCACTGCCTGCCCTGATTCACAGTTTCAGGAAATGATATGGGGGAGTCATACTGTGCTCCTTCTACACCCCACGAACCAGCAAAGTGACTGGCAAAGAGCAAACATGACTCTGGAAGGCCTGCCTAGAGTGGCCTCACAGGAGAAGCCAGTCAGAGCCCAGCAGCTCCCGATAAAAGGAGCTGCAGGGCCTTTTCAGGTCAGTTCCCGGCTGCGACCAGACAGGGCCAAGGGAGCCTGACAAGTAGCCAGTGTTTATGGCAGGCTGAATTTACATTGGCCTTGCAGAGAGATGAGGACGTTGACCCCCAGATACAGCTGCAGACAGAAGGGCCCAGTAGGAAAAGGCCCAAGGAAATAGCAGTGAAGGACTGAAGCTGAGCACTGAGTGGCTGCTGTGTCCCTAAGGGTGGAACCGGCAACCGTGGGCACGTTCTGGTTCTCCTATGGCCACTGGTAAAATGGCATAAGCCACAAAAAGGGGACGGAGCTCATTTGGGAACCTAACAAAGTGCCGAATTTAAAGGGCCCAGAAGTGGGGCTCAAGACCCTAGTGAGGGCAGACAGACTGTTTATTGATTGGACTAATATCCTGAAAGACGTTTATTTGGACTTTCTGATTTGGAAGGAGATCCGAGCCACTGAAGACCCAACCACGTCATCTGGCACACCACAGCAGTCCCCAGGAATGAGAAAAGCACTGAGACCACACCCTGTCATGAGGAGGCATGCCCCCCACAACGGGGAGGATCAGACAATAATTAGCCAACAGCAGCAGACATTGAGATTGAAATTGTGACAGCTTCACCATTAAGACACATGCTATGACAGTGTCAAAGTTTACATATTAAATAAACTTCAACCATACTCAAGAGGTCTCAAGTGGCAGTTTTCTTCCTTCGTCCACCTGTACATTTCGATTATCGATCAATGGAAATGGTTTTTCCTTTGGTTTGTGCGTGGACAGTGAAATAGACATTTGCCAACAGCAACCGATAAAAATCTAATCCTTACGAAGCTCGTTTTAATCCATCACTGCTCTGAGACTTTTCTCTCCTCTCCCTCCGTTCACTCATTCCTAGAGTAACAAACCTTAGCCGAACATACCAGTCTCTTAGCACGCTGGAAACCGTGAGGGAAAAAGTTATGGCCAGAAAACCCACAGTAAAGATTCCTTCCATAAAGAGAAGCTATTTGAATCTGAGATCTCGCCCTTAAGACACCAGCCCATCTACAGAAAGGGGCTCTGTCTGACACAGGAATATTTGATATGAACCTTAAAATTCCAGAGATTAGCTAAACCCCTCTCACAGCTTAATCTGGTACCGCCAGCCACTCTGGGATACAGCTGGCATGAGAGGCCTCCGCTGCGTGACTGCAATCCCAGCCAGTCAGGCTCAGCTGGGTCCACCCCCTGCCTCCCTGGTGCGGATGGCCGCTGCAGCAATCTGGGCGAGAATGATGGCCTCAAGAAACTCAGGGGGATTTGAGGGATGGGTGAGGAGGCACATGGGGTGTAGAGAGGATGCACGTTAATTACAGCTTGCTGAGATCATTGGCCGACGATGGGGAATGCACCACCGGGCAGCTGTATGAATGGGACAATTTGACTTCAGGTCTCTGACAGCAGAGGGGTTCCTCAGACAGAGAGCCCACCATGGGGGAGGCTGCAGCAGTAGGAAAGTTATTTTGACCTCCCCTGCACTAAAGGCCATGCAGCCCTTCCCCCACCCCCACATCTCCTGAAGGGGCCTGGACAGGGTAGTCAAGGGAGACCCTGACTCACTATCTCTCCTCGCTAGTTTCTGGAAGAGCAGCTGGCATGTGCCCTGCAAAGCGGCAGCGCAGGGCACAGCTGGCAGAGACAGGCTTATTCATTCCACCATGGCACCAGTACTAGACAAGCTCCCTGTTGTCAGCATTAGAGCAAATCAAGAGAGATTTCACTCACAGTGATGCACTAAAGGCCCTTCTTTCCCATCAGCTCCCTTCCCACTGGCAGAGGCAAGGGGGGTGTGCAATGCCGACGGGAACTTAGAGGAAGTGGGTAGGAGAAAGGGTCAAGACTCTGGGGTGTCTTTAGAAATAAACGGTCAGTTTCCACCACGGATGGAGATCACCCATATCCCAATCGTTGTATTCTGTCGTTTGCATGGCATGCTATTAGTCCCTATGATTTACGTTCAGACAGTGCTCAGAGAAACAACGTGGACATGGATGCACTATGGAGGAGAGGTGTCCTGGCTGCGGGAACCTACATTATCTTAAGCTTCCGCTCAGATTCCTCACGGTTTTGCACTAATGCTGACAAAAGGAGGATTTCTGCCAGTGGAAACCCAGGAAAGGTTCTGTTACAGAAGGGATCAACGGGCTCGGTAGCTTTCTGTGGAAAAGCTGCTAATACTCTGTGGTTTCAATCTCTTTCCTAAGAAATCCCAATAATGTGCCATCCTTGGCACTGACCCATTCATAGACAAGCCTCTACATAATTCAGACTTTAAATCTTTTTAATGGGGGGGCAGGGGAGAAAATTGGGCCTCCTTCTATCCTCTGTGCCCCCCACCTAGTATTGCAGCACAAAAAGCATGGCCTGGGAGGGGAAAGGTGATCTTAAGCTTCCTTTGCTCTGCCTGGAGTTTTGTCTGTCTGCAAACTAATGTGCTCCTCATCCTCAGTAGAAATTAGAGTAACCCGGGGCTCGCTCTTGTGTATGGCAACCAGAATATCCAAAGCAGCATGTGCCACAGATCTATTCCCTGCCACTCACCCGATGTACAAAGGAGGCATCATAGCATAGGGCTAACAGTCCATGCTGGTCCTGCCCTGCGGGAATTCTCCCCTGGTCCCATGCCCTGTGTTCACAACCACAGTAGTCTGCCAGAGCAGTGGATAGGGACAGGAGCAGAAGAGCAACTCCCATGCGGCCTTCACGTTTGGCTCAATTTGCCTGGAGTTGACAAAGGTTCCGATTATGGGGCAAGGTGGGCCCCATTACTTCCCCCGTTCAGGTTTTCTCTGCAGTGTTTGGGCTGCTAACAAGGCCAGGGAACAGTGAAATGCAAGCATTGCAAATGAAAGAGACAAGAACATTCTGGGATGATAGCGCCACGGCAGGTAAAAACGCCAAAGTGTGGCCCTAAACTACAGGAGCTTGAAGGCTATTTACCCCTTTTCAGATCTGATTAACCTCGTCTGCAAACACATCCTTCACGGTGAATAGGGGGACGTGTTGCATGCGAAAATGTAACAGTAGCTAATTTATTCCCCACCTCTGCCCCACTCCTTTTCCAAGAAAAGGTCTTTACACTCACATTTATTTTGACAGGTCAGGTAATCCTTGTTCCACTGCAGAATCATGTTTATGTCTCTGATGTCAGGCCAATAGCCCTCTGGGTAGGGTCGATAGCAGCTCAGAGCCAGTCTTATCACTACAGATTCAGTCTGGATAACCTCACCAGACCTGCCAGGTTGAGTTTATTCCCCTCTCGCTGATGTACTCACCCCCCCCCCCCTCCTGATCTCATAGACTCTGAGGTCAGAAGGGACCAATATGATCATCCAGTCGAACCTCCCGCACAATGCAGGCCACAGAACCTCACCCACCCACTCCTGTAATAAACCTCTAACCTATGACTGAGCAATTAAAGTCCTCAAAAAACGATTTAGAGACTTTAAGGTACAGAGAATCCACCAGCGAGTGAGCCTTGCCCTGTGCTACAGAGGAAGGCAAAAAATCCTCAGAGCCTTTGCCAATCTGCCCTGGGGGGAATATTCCTTCCCAATCCCAAACATGGCCATCAGTTAAATCCTGAGCGTGTGGGCAAGACTCACCAGCCAGACACCCAAGAAAGAAGTCTCTGTAATAACTCAGAACCCATCCCATCAATCGTCCCATTGGCATATCCACCACCAGAAGCCAACGATCAATCAATTGTCAAACTACGCTGTCCCACTACACCATCCCCTCCATAAATTTATCAAGCTCAGTTTTGAAAGCAGCTAGGATTTCCCCCCCACTGCTCCCTTGAAAGGCTATTCCAGAACGTCGCTCCTCTTGTGTACAGAAACCTGCATCTAATCTGAGGTCTGAACTTTCTGTTGGCCAGTGTGTCCCCCTTTGTTCTTGTGTCCACATAACCATTTTTTCTTGTTTGCCGGCTCAGGCAGGCTTTGGAAGATGTGGGATTGCGCAGCGGGTACATTTACACTTGGACCGCTGCCACAGTAGTGCATCGGTCACAACAGCGACTGTAGGAAGGAAGAATTCTTCCATCAACCTAGCACCATCCACATTGGGGGTTCGCTGCATCTCAAGGGGGTATGGATTTTTCCCACCCCTCAGTTCATTGTTAAGCTAAATAGAGAGGCTGGCTGGGTATAATTTGGAGGTTTCAGCTTTTTCCATCCTCCATTTCCTTGATTTATAAAAAACAACAGATTCAAAGCAACAACCCAAGCCAGGAAATCATGTGGCCTCAGACAGAACTGGCTACAGAAGCGAGATTTCCCGCCACACTGGGATTGGAGAGGTAGGGGGCGAGGAGGCTGCCTGCCTTCTTCTAACACGATAACCCTCCTGTGCCTGCTGTTTTTCATCTTTGCCCTGCAAAATCAGAGGCTCGGGTGTCCTCCCCAGAATGAGGAAACAACCCCTTTGCTTTGCCTAGGTTTCAGATTTATTATGCAGGGGCAGACAGAGAAGGGCGAGCGACTCAGTGAAAGGCACAATTCATGGTGCTCTCATCCCAGTCTTGTCTGAGAGCCAGCTCACAGTCCAAGGTGAAATAGTTTTGTTCCCGGCGGCAAGCGTGACTTTTAGTGAGCAGTCATCCACCTAGCCTCCCCGACATGATTCAGAACAAGTAGCACCAGTGCCGGGACAGTGTGTGCCCAGAGACTGGCTTGCAGGGCCCCAAAGAGGCAGGGAGTCAAGCACCCATGGGGCAGAGATGGAAGGCCTTCCGTGCAGCAGTCTGCCCCAGGCGGGTGGCGAGACAGGGACTTGTTTTATACAGCAGCCTCTGTCCCTTCCACACTGGCCACAAACAGCCACCACGCTGAAGAAGTGGGAGCAAAGAGATCGAGGTGATTATGGAAAAACAAATGAGCCTCTACAGCCAAGTCCGTGAGCTCACCAGCTCTGAGCGGCCACACTGGAACAGGGACCCCTTGTTCTGCCAGCTACAGGGACCAATGCAGGAAGATAAATGATCACTCAAAGCTCTCCCAAAGACATTTGTCCAGTCCCCTCAGCAGCCCTTACGGGGCTGGAAGGTTTGCTCAGTGCCTGAGCTTTAGGAGTGCCGGACGGGACAAGCTGCTGGAAAACTCCACCTGAGCTACCTGCAATCCAGTCTCTCGCTCCAAGGGCGAACCTGGGGAGACAGGCGGAGATCCCTGACAGCTCCGATAAATGGCTTGCCCGGCGACCCATGAACAGCTCTTTTCAGAGGCTCTCCTGGAAAGTGTTTCTGTTGGCACTGTGGCCAGCCGCTGGTCCTAGCGCTACGACTCTCGTGCGGCCGGAGCAGCTGGAAGCGCTCATTAATCAACGGGCCGTGCCAATGCGGGAGGAACGATCGCTTCCTTCTTGCCTCTCGTGGGTCACAACCCAAGGCCTGTTGAAGTCAGCGGGAATCTCTCCCGGGATTGGATCCCCCGCAGTTCCAAAAGGCTTGCTCAAGCTGAGTGCCCCTTGACACCCGCAGGAGACCGAGGGAAGGACGCGGACCTGAGTTACAGCCCCCAGGCAGGCTCATTCTGAACACGGAAACAGGCTTCAAACCTTTGTGCCGTCTTTAAAGAGGAGAGACACACAGCTGGGGCTCACAACAACTCGCCCTTCGCTGTTCTCACCCCATCCAACAGGAGCCATTTATGGATTCCGGACCGGACCCTCCCTCTCATGCAAAGCAGTGCTGCGGATTGCCACCAGCCACGGCGCTGGCCCTGGGTGGGTTCTTAGCCAGTCGCAATTCAGCCTAGCCAGTCGGGGGCACAGATGGGCCCCCAAACCTTCAAGCACCTTCCATTTTCGTGGGGGTCTCCCTTCTCCTATGAGCTGAGCAGCGGCTCCCAGCTCAGTCACCTTCCTCCAGCTTTGCTCGGCCCTGCATCACGGCCCCAGGATCCAGCAGTGCCACCAGCTGCCCCAGCCGCAGCTTCGTCCCTCATGCTGCCTTTAAACCCAGGGCAGCAACCCTATCACTGCCATTCTCCCTCCTGCACCCCGCTCTGACCGCAGGTCCTCAGTGCCCGGGCCAGCTTCCACCGCTGAGAAAAGCAACATGCAGGGATGTAACAGGAAGCAAAGGCCCCTCTGCATCCACCAACAGGGATTCAAAGCCATCCAGCACAGGGCACTGCCGAGTAACAGGGCCTGCTCCCACCCCTCCACCAAATCTGGGCACAGGCAATAGAATTGGAGGCGGAGAGTTGAACTCGGGTCTCGGAAACCCAGACTATTTGAAACTCTGGGCATGTGGGGAGCGCAGGGCAGATGGCTGGCGTGGACAGTGGGGGTTGTCTCTAGAGTTGCTGGGACCGAATTACTCTGGAGCAGGATTTTTAACTCCCTTGTTATTCCCTGGCCTGTTTTACGACCTGGAATGTTTTTGTGAATGGACTATTGTAACCCGAGAGCCGCAAAGGAAGACAGCGGACAGACTGGAGCAGATGGAGAATGTTCCCCTTTCCCTGGGTGAGGACGGGAAGGTCAGAGAGGATACAGGAGCTATGAGTGACGTGACCAGGTGCTTATGGCCGTCACTGCTCCAAGGTTACACAGACGTGGAGAAATAAGAGCTGGAAGAGACCTATGAGGTCATTCACTCCATCCCCTTCCAAAGAGGGCAGGATTGGCCTTACAATGCATTGCCTAGCTCTCCAGCCAAGCCAGCTCTAAAGGTTTCTCCCTTAGAAGAACGCTGCCCAGGCTGTTAGCAAATGTTCATCTCACTGGAACGCCAATGAAGCCAGTAAATTAGCTGCAACGGGTTGAAATTGTTCCCCAGAGAACCCACCCAAGGCAGTAGAACTACAGCCAGAATGAATCTGGCCCAGTGTTCTTCAGTCAGAGTCATTTGCCTGCATCTGCCACACAACTCCCTGCACAAATGCAAACATCCGCCCCATTAAATAGCTTTTTTTGTTTCTTTGTTTTACTTGCAAGCCATACCCCTGCGTGGGGCCACCAGATGGGCAATACATGGACAAATGCCAATGGCCCACTGGCGTCAGAGTGATTTTCCAGGTACAGGTAGTTGTGTAGGGTAGGGAGCAAACCTGGAACACCCCTTCGATACCTTGCACACACCTTGACTTCCCCAGATCACAGGAGACTCCACAAATGCCTCTGCTCCTGCATTCTCACAGACAAAAGGCCAACATCCCCCCAGCGGTGGGGAGGGCAGCGAACCCCACGTGGCACAGAAGGGACGTGCGCGGTTCCCTAAACACTCTGCCCCCTGGCTGTTGGCGGTTGGGAAATGTGCAATGGGAGAACAGCAACACACTCCGAAAGGCTTTGCCCATCAGAGTCAGGCCGGCTGGAAAATTCCAGCTACTCCAGAGGAGCTTGTCATCCTTGCTGGATGATGTGGGAGGCACTATGGCTGGAGACAGGAGGCCAGGACGCAGCTAAGATGGGCTTTACCAGCCCCCCAACTGGAAAACCCGCATTTGAAAGCTGGAATCATTCTACCTGCACCCTGGCACCCAGCCCCAGGTTTTTCTGCAGCAGCTCCCAGCAGGAAACGGGTCGCACACTGCCATGAGACACGTAGCAGGAAAATGGGAGATGGGGGCGGGGGGAGCAAAGGATTTGTGAAGGAACAAGTTCAGCCTGGAATTCAATGCCTAACAATCGGAAGACAGTCTGCCCTGCCTTCTCCATCTGTCTAAGAGAGATGACACATTTGCTGGCTTCATATCACCAGAATTCCTTTATTAGAGCAAATGTCCTGAGCAGCACCCCCAGGACAGCATGAATGTGGAGTCCAGATGCCCCAGGGGTGGGCAGATTAGAAGGAGCCGATGCATAGGGAGGGATGGGTGACAGCCAGCCAGCCTTGTCTGCTAAGCTTTCCCAAAACAAACGGGTCCTGTGGCACTTTTAAAGACTAACACATGTATTTATTGCATGAGCTTTCGTGGGAGAAAATCCCACTTCGTTACTCTGTTTTATGGGCTTCCTCCATTTGGGTATCAGTGCTGGTCCCAATTAGCAGGAAGTTTCCCGGATTCCTGTCTCTTGGCTCAGGGCAGGGACAAGTTGGCGAATTGTGCTTATTAAGACATTTAAAGGGCCTTTCACCCAGAAGCCTTTCTTTTCCCCTTGTCAATGTAACCACTAATTCCTTCTAAATGGTCTGCCCTGTGCGCAGGATGAGACAAAGCCTTTAATGTTTGCCTGAAAAGGCTTGTATCACAGGCGCTGGAACGGCAAAGGAAAGTGAAATGAAAGGAAGGTAGCCGTCTCCAAGGGGAAATCAAACGCAGGGGCTGCCAGATGAGTGCGGCTGGAACACAGCCTGCTGCCGAAGCCCTCCCAGCTCATCTGGAAATCAAACAGACAGAAAGCAGCCTGGAGGGCGCTTTGCACCACATCAATAGAGAGCTGGGTGGCGGAGCGCAGTGCCCTTTCACCTCAGGCCGGCTGGGTTCAAACCCTAGCCCTCTGCTCTTGGTACTGAATGAATCTGGGCGTCTCCGGTTAGCCCTCATTGCAGGCACAACAAAACCCGGGGCTAATTCCACATGACTGGCTCCTTCTGCTCCGAGAAGGGTGAGAATTAAAAGAGGAAGGAACTGTGGCCAGTGAGGACGGTCCAGCTATATGGGGGCCATGGATAGACTGGGCCAGGCTAGGAGAGCGGCCCCGTAACAGATCAGGAGAGGGTCCCTGGCAAAGATTGGGCAAGTGAGGAAACATTTGTACCAGGTTTGTCTCCCACTTCCATGAGCGCTGAGCACTCTTACTCCACAACAGTGAAGACGCATTCCAAATCCCATAGGCTCAAAGCCCAGCCCCCCGTACAGGCCTCATGTTGTCACTGACCCCCGAGTCGCGGTCCTAACGAAACAAGGAAGGCCAGACCTCCAAGGACAATCCTCCCTGTGTCGGCCCTCCCCACCAGCTGTTTCCCTGCAGCGTCCAGGGCTTTATATGAAATATAGCCAGGTTTTTTAAAATTACGTTATTTTTCTGCAAATGGCTACTGAATCGCCTCGGCCAAACCCGTCCTGGAGGCATCATCCAGGCGCGGTGGCATCAATGGAGTGGCGCTGGGAAGGAATCTGGCTCTTAATGTCTAGTAATGACCTTACCGTCTCTTTGCAAGCCAGTTAGCAAGCTTGCTAAGTTTTCATAAACTCCTTGTATCATAGGCAATTAACAGCCGCCTGCATCCACTGTATTCGTCCACATTTCCAGAGGGGTAGCCGTGTTAGTCTGTGTGCAGCGAAAAACAACGAGAGTCCTGTGGCACTTTACAGACTAACAGATTTTCTTCAGCATAAGCTTTCGTGGGCTATAACCCACTTCGTCAGATGCAGCTGACAAAGTGGTTTATAGCCCACGAAAGCTTATGCCGAAGAAAATCTGTTAGTCTATAAGGTGCCACTGGACTCGCGTTGTTTTTTGTATTCGTCCAGTTGCACTAGGGATTCTTAAAATGCCAGGCTGGGTTTATCATGCCGGAGAAGATCAACATCTCCCCAGACACACCTGGCTGCAGAGACCGTTAAAGACTTCTTAGCACTTCATTCCTGTAAGAAAAAGGATGCTCAGAGAAAGTCTTTCCAAACACTGTCTCAGGGCTCCTATTCCCAGCCTGAGGTTATCTCTGCATACAGGCCTGATGGATGAAACAGATGGTGACAGCACATATAAAAGCCATCGGCTCATTCAGGGTGGAGGAGAGAAAGACCAATCAAGCAGAGCAAGAAGGGGGAAGCAAAAACAGATTTGCAGAATTCTGGTAACCAAATGGTGATTCAGCAGCCGCCAGAATGCAGAGGAGCTTGAAAGACGGCTGCAATTTGCTACAGGTTCACAGAATTGTATTTGTTTTCATTTCTCAAAAAGAAATAAAAAAGTAGTTTCCAGATTCCAAGATGGGGAAAAAAGAAACCAAGGCAAAGTCCCTCGATTGCACAAAGATTAGAAGGAGTACATGGATCCTTCCATGCATGCGTTACTGGCTGCTTTACATTCAGCCCGTAATTAAACATCTGTATGTGCTTTAATGTACAATTTAGAGTTTCTCTAAAGGGAGTTTTCCCAAAGTGTCATGGAAATTTGGATTAACATTGTCACAGTTTCAGGGTAATGGCAGCTACATCCACACGCCACCCCACCCCACCCCCACCATGGTCCACTCCAGGAAGACCCAGTAAGGTCTCCAGCCATCACCTATCTCTTGTCCCACTGCCTGCATCTCTCAGGGGATACACAGCCCCCTGCCTCAGCAGCAAGGCAATTTGTCTAACAGACAGCACCTGTGCTCTGTTTTCTCTCCAAAGTCTAGGAACAACGTGCTGCCAGCAGTCACCACTTAATACATAGCTCCTTCTAAGCAAGCACCTTTATTCGTAAAGTAACAGCATCACAAAGAAAATATAAAACAGATTCAAACACACTAGGTCCTTTCCACGTCTACAATTCTATGATCAATGTTACATGGCCCATTTTGCATGGGGCCACGATTGGCAGAAGCCCCTGTCCACTCTCTGGATCAGAAGGAAGGACGGCCCTGTGTTGGTTCCAGCTCATTCTTTATATAAAAGGTCCTTTCTTTGTCTCCCAGTCTCTGGAAAACCCAGCTGGAACTGGTATATGCATATGTCTCCAGGTAGCTCTCAAGAGTTGTACAGTTTCAGTGATTCACTTTAACCGCTGTTTAGTTCCTAGAGGAGCTGTAGAAAGTAACCCTGCCCCTGAGAAGAACACAATACCTAAATGGCTCATAGATCTAATACAATATGCCCCCCCAACAGACTGCATGCATTTGCAATATCTATTTTTAAAATACCTGGCAGTGATTGGCAACACTTTTTTGATCGGTGAGGATGAGGGAAGAAGGCAACAAGATTTTGGGGGTGGGGAGGGCGGGGAAGGGAATTGATTGCAGAACAAAAATTCATCAGAAGTAATACTTGTAAAAACAAACCAGCTTTTTAAAAACAATGATGTGCAAACACAGGTGTTGCCGTGTCTTCAGTTTGCACGTGTAACTGCCCCAAATGCACAATTGTGCCCTCTGCCAGATCATGCCAAATGCACAAGAGCAATTGTGCCCCCTGTGGTTTTACTTGACCCATCCATGTGCACTTGTGTCTACCTGCAGGGACTGAATTCATCACCTCTTGGAACAGTCTCTACTCCCAGAGCAAAACGGCAAGCTACAAGGAGACTTAAACAAATGTGTGGTTCAGTCACTAGAGGGGGACAAAGGTCCAAACCGTGTTGTGCAAGCAATTACCGCAATTACCCAAATTGCATCCAGATTTGTTGTGCAGTTGCATTAGCCTTCCGTACATGCTAATTTCTGCCATCATCTGGCCGTCTGCGTGTGTGTTGCCAGTGTGTCTGTGAACTTCTGCCTGCCTGGCCTACCCTGGAGGAATACATACAGCGTGTGATGACTTCTGCTTCTTCACACCAGTAAGTGTGACTCTCAGAATTCAGAGGGGGAAAACCTCCTCTTGTTGCATTCAAGGAACCCCATCCCAGCACTGAACGGCCACTGCCCAACACACGGAAGCAGTAATAGTGCCCGGAGCTGTCGCTGTATCACTAATAGTGCCATGAACTGCAGCGTGTGGGGCAGAGGTTGTCGGATGGGGTGACCTTCCTTTCATAGGCTTAGCAGCTCATTTGCTCCCTCTGCCCGCCACTAACACAGGGCTGCTAGCTGCGAAAGACCACAGGGTGAAGTGGGGTGCTCCAGCAGAGCGGGTTGATTTTGTATTTCACTTGATCCCAGTGACAAAGCTACATTTACACTGATGTCAGCTGGAAGAGAGTGAAGGTCAGTGTAGCTGCTGAGCACTGAATCACCACGAAGGACCCAGACAATTCTGCTTCATGCTGATGGGAGCTAATTGAGAAGCAGAGCCCCTTGTGGCTCTTCCTTCCCCTCCTTCAGGGTCCTCCTGGCCTTTCTCCCCCTACCCTAAACATTCCTCCAGCAACGTTCCCACCTGATTGCTGGAGTGCTCTAGCAAAAGAGAGGCAGGTGACCATTTGGGGTGTCCCAGGGCTGCCCCTCTCTTCCTTGGAAGTGGCGGCTATTGAGAGACACGGCCCATCTTCATACATAGCTAGAGCTCAGCAAATCTGTGGCTATCCGCTTTATATTGGCAGATCATGCTTGCAGGTCAGCTGTGGATACAAAGATGTGGAAGGAGGTTTACAGTTCTAGGGAGGGAACTCACGTGCACTTAATCCTGAATATCCCACTGTATTCCTCCACGGGCATTATCCTGCGCCTCATTTCTCCTCCTCGCGCACACAGCTTCACATCAATGGAGGTCACGCCCAGCCTCTCAGCACCTTTACATGCAAAAATAAAACCCCTGCGAGATCCCAGTACCAGCAACGCACAACCTGTCTGCTCCTGGAACTCGCACAATCGGCAGCCACAGGGCTGGGATGGCACATCTCCAAGATGGCCACAGGCAAGATCCCGCACGCAGGAAAATGCTGGGCCTTGCGCTAGGGTCAGCGAACTAGTTCACAAAGAGAAGAGCCCCAGCCAGGGGAATGCGCAGCTTCCGGAGTTTGAAGTTGGGGAGAACCACTCAATGGGATCTCAGCAGCCAGGGTGGTGCATAACATCATAGGATCCTAGAAGATACAGGTTGGAAGGGACCTCAGGGGTCACCTAGTCCAATCTACTGGATTAGATTAAATTAAATTAAATCATCCCAGCCAAGCTTTTGCTGCCAGGCCTTTAAAACCTCTACGGATGGAGATTCCACCACCTCCCTGGGGAACCCATTCCTGTGCTTCACCACCTTCTTAGGGAAAAAGATTTTCCTAATAGCCAACTGAGACTCTGCCCCCCACCTCACTGCAACTTGAGACCATTTCTCCTCGTTCTGTCATCAGCTACCACTGAGAACAGCCTGGCCCCATCCTCCCTCTAACCCCCCCCCCATCAGGTAGTTGAAGGCCGCTATCAAATCCCCCCTCATTTTTTTCTTCTGCAGACTAAAGCAGCCCAGTTCCTTCAACCTCCTCTCATAAGTCATAGGACCTCCCTCAGACAAAGCAAGTTGGGCTTTCTGTAGGGTGAGCCACTTTTAGTGGCTCTCAGGAGTACTGCCTTGAGGGAGTAAAACAAACACCAAATACATGGTTTCCATCATGGGCACTCCCACTTTAAAAATTGTTCCTGCATTCCTCACTCCTCTGGCTGGCGGACTCTAGTCGGGGCCCTGGGTTCTAAACTCTCACAGATGTTTGATGAGTCGCATCGTGTTTGAGACTTTTCTTAAAGCCCCAGCTCCTGGAGTCCTGTGATGATGATGTAAGTTTCATCTTTCATTCGTAAGAGAACACCAATTCTATCCCTTCTGGTTGCAGAAAAAAGCTTGAAATCTAAGCCACCCCCCTCCCCCCCCACATTCCAAGACTCAAACCCAGAACTGCCTCCAAATTCTTGTTTTGTTTTTAAATCTCGTGATTTTTATGCCAGTCTCCTGATGCTCTTGGGGCCCATAAGTTTTCAGCTATTCCTGGCTGGCCATACTGGTGGGGTATCACCATCCCCTGGGTGTTCTAGTGCCCTGCAGCTCCGGTGGACAGTCTTTTGCAGGGCAGGGAAACAGGCAGCTCTGACCCTGAAGAATATAATGCCAGCGGCCAGCCCATGTCTCCGCCCTTCCTGTTCTATCCCAAAGACTGATGCCAGCAGAGCCCAGAGCTAGGCAAACATTCTGGGGAATCGCGCTGAGATGCAACACTCAGGATGTGCGCCAGCTGGTCGCCAGACAAATGAGCCGAAGATACACAGAAGCAATCGGCAAAGTCTCCTCCTCCAGGGACAGAATAACAGGGAAGCAAAATAAAGAACCAGCAACCTCCCCAGTGGAGGCTTCAATCCAGCTCAGAGCCCCACTTCCCAAGCTGCCAATTCAGAGCCCTGCAGTTGGCCAAGGAAAGGAGCTGCAGAGTTGGAGTTAACTCCTTGCCTACCTGGCCTCTTGCTCCAATCACACTTCGCTGCTCATGTCATGGGAAAAGTGGTTCTTATGGCCGGCAAGGGCTCCTTACTGTTGGAAGCCTGTAGGACACACGCCCCCAATTTGTGTATCCCAACTTCAATGTGCTGAACGAGCGCTGTCTGGCTCCAAGCACAGGGTGCCTGTAGGACTCTGGGGGCTCTTGGGCAGTTCTCTGAGCCGCTCACTCAGACAAGGGTCAGGGGGCATGGGGACCCCGAGCAGGTGACAGATTCCCAAGTGGGTGGGCCCAGGGAACTCGGTCTGACATGAGCTCTGAGGTTAAGGTGAAATACATGAGCAGCTCTACAAACCGGGGTGGGTCGTATTTTAGACACACCCCCATCCTTCACAGTGTAGTCAAGTTTAGGAGTTAGCTATCGTTCAGCCTCTAATTGACCATTTAGCATGCAGGGGTTTGGGAGGCTTCAGCCTCCAGACAGCGATAATATTATGAGCGGTCCCAGGAGAAGGGGCCCAGGGAGCCCCTAAGAGCCAGCCGGCCTAAAAACATTTACTTTGATAGCAGAGCAAACAAAATATTGTAACACAGCTAAAAAAAGAGAGAGAGAAATGTCCAGCCCTCACATTTCCTTCTCCTTATGGAGGATCCCAAATACAGCCAATAGTGAGTCAGCAATCTGACATGTTCCATATCCCATAGTCCGGCTACCGACTTTTCTAATAGATTACACTAATGCCCCCTGTATCTTATCCATCCTGATGCGTCTCCCCGGCTATTTTCCTCATTAACCCCTCTCCCGTGTCTTGGCGGGGGACGGGGGCCCACTTAATTTGTTACTTATTTACCTCACTATCATTAGCATTTATGTCAAAGAGTGGCCACGGTATTTCTGTGATGAATATGCGTGCGTTTCACCAGTACTTATTCCCTACCTGATCTGGCAACATCATTCATTGGGTATCACCTTCCCCCGTTTTACTGAAACGCACTGAACCTCGCACTCATCAGCATCGTTGCTGCCATATTACTCTCACGTCAAGCTTTGGGCCTTGCTGTTTGCGCTGCGGCGTTAATCAATAACTGCTCTTACCTCTCGTGATACCTGCCAGGCACAAGAATGACCCTAGGGCAGTCATTAGGGAGGGTGAGTAGCAAGGGCCAAGGCTGTTCTCCCAGGGCAATCAGGGTTAAAACTGCGATCAGGCCCCCTCCTCCAATTACTGGGCAAGCACACGCTGGTGGTTTAATATTAACTGAAGCGTGACAGCAGCATTTCAGCCCAACTGTCTCGAAGGAACTGTTAGTTCTCACACAGAACTCCTTTCTCCAAGGGGCAGGCTCGGCAGACAGAACAAAACCTGACTGCAGGCGGCTACAGCGTGTGCCCTGGGACATGAAACGAAAGCACATAAGCACAGCCGGGCAGAGGGGAACAATTCTAAATAATCCACTGTGCGGTTCAGCTAATCAAGCAGATAGCTCCGTGTATGTGTGCACTCACCGGCATGCTTTTGCAGGGGGAAGTGTGAGTCTGCTTATAACAGGTGGCCAACCAGCCAGGCAGATAGTCAATACCTAATTTGTGGTCTCGCCTTTTAGCAATTTCCCATTCGTTTCAGGAAAGGGATTGGATTCCCATATCCGCAAGAAGATCGAAGTGTCTTCTGCATCTGTACCCCCCCCCTTGGACTCTCATTCAATCAGGGGGACAATACGGACGCATGCTAAAAGCAGAAAGGCTGTGGTGCAGAATATCCTCCCAGGCAAGTAAACTGCAATAATGGGACGCCAAGCCAGATGCAGAAATGTGGGGCTAATGACCTCCATAGTTGTAACCTTCAAGCCAGCTTTGGCGCCGGGCTATTTTGTTAGGAAAAAACACCTTCAATCGGCTGGATGGCTCAGAAATCAGTCATGGGACATGGTATGATTCACCTCTAGGTCACCAGTTCAAATCCAGCTGAGGTCAGAGACAACCTGAGGTTGCCACAGTGGAACGACTGGCCGTGTGAACAGTCGAATTCCAAAGGGGTAGCCGTGTTAGTCTATTGTAGAAAAACAACAGAGTCACCAGCCCCATGCAGCACTCCTCCTCAATCTATTACTGTCTGCAGCCCTGTGGCCTCATCTCCGTCATCCGTCTCTCATCTTCTCCCCCAAATACTGATGCTGGTTACCTCCATGATGGCCTTAAAATGCAACCATTCCCACCAGGAATCTTCATCCAGGTTTTGAGCCTCTCACTCCAATGGCTGTTCCTGTTCTTCCCAATGCGCAGCCCCCAGATCCAACCAAAACTGTTGCAAAATTTGTCAGGAGTCAGCCCCCTTCACAAGCCCCCTTGCTGTCTCCTAGATCAAAGTTAAGCTCCCTGTTCTCATCTGCAAGGCCCTCAGCTCCTTCCTACTCAAGCTGAGTGGAAAATTTTCATCAAACCAGTCTTCTGTCGGAAATGCCATTTCAATAAACCCAACATTTTGGAGGAAAGTGTACGGCGTTCGAGGATAGTTCATTGTGAAAATGAGGGGAGGGGGGAAAATGCCATCACATCTCATTGCAGCCATTTCAGAATGAAAACGCCATGGGTTTTCGCTTTGAAAAGACTTTTCGTTTCAACATGTACTAGACAATGTTTTTAAAAATAACAAAGGGTTGAAATCAAGCCAAAAATGTTTCAAGTATCCGGAAACAGGATTTGTCTTTGGACTCTCCTGAGTCAGGGTAAAACGTTTTTCACAAGATAGATCCATTTGCTGACTACCTCTGCTTCCTACTCTCGTGTCTTCTTTGGGTGCCCCCATCACCCAGCTGGCTCAAACCAAATTCACCCACTGGCTGTGTCTACACTGACTGGCGAGGGTGAAGTCTGTATTCACCAGGAGGGGCCATTCTATCTAAGGTAGCAAAGTGGAGATTGCAGAACAGCAGCAAGGCGGGCTCAGCCAGTGCTCTCTGGTGAGTGATGTATAATCCAGGCTATCACGGCATGACTGTGGACAGAAATTTAGGAAGCTACTTCTAGTGTGACTTAGTGGCTGTGATCCCTTAGCTCAGGCAATAGCCGCTCATGGCTTTAGATCCTAAAGGTTCAATTCCCACAAAAGGCACATCCCACACCCTGTTCACAACATATATCTCCTCCCTGTAGGCCTTTCCCCAAACTCCCTCCAAGGAGGCTTCTCAGCCATAGTGGCCAACATGTTCTCAAAATATTGTGCAACTGGGAGTATGCTGGATGCACACAGGGGCACCAGCTAAGATTGGGGATGCTGACAGATGGGGAAAGGGATGGGCCCTGCCCCAGAAGAGTTTGCTTTCTGAATTGGCAAAGGTGGGCAGGGAAGGTGCAGTGCGGAGAAGGGATGTACCTTCCGCTTAACCCTTACCTGACTTCTCCTCCTGTTGGAAGGGCCCAGGTCTGCTCTGTTATATGCCAGAGCACTCCCACTGAAATCCATGGGGCTGCACAGGTGTAACGGAAGGTGGGACCTCACCCTGCACTCTCTGGCACTGGGAATCCTCATCGCTGGTTGTTTCACAAAGTTCCAGGCATGTCTGCGGTGCTTTGCAGATGCTATACAACACAGAGATGGGGAAACGGAGGCAGGCGACAGCTCAGCAACTTGCCCAGCCCCACAAAGCAAGTCCGTGGCAAAGCCAGGATCCTAAATCCCAGCCTTGCTTTAACTGCAAAACCAGCCATCTGTTCTCCTGACCTGTCCTCGCAGAGGGCGCATCCCTTGCAGGGGTGATGTACACAGGCCATACAGAGAATGCTCCCGTGGAAGCTGACTGGCTGTTAGCAGAGGGGATGGAAAGGGACGATTCCTTCCCTGGCTCAGTACCATCTGGCATTTGCCACGGAGCGCTAGTGTGAGAGTCTAACAACCCTCTTTTCACGCTGTGCACACAGACCGCAGGAAATACCCAATTGTCACCCCCCAGCCAGATAAATATTTGAGAAAGGAACGCAAGGTTTGGGGCTCAAACAAAGGGGCGAGCACGCAAAGGGAACATGTTTGCAGCACACGCAGGGGAATGGCTGACTGCATACAACGTTCTCTGTTGCCCTCTACTGGCTCACAGGCTGGGACACAGGGAGACCCGTGTGACAAGAACTGCTGGAGCACAGGAAGACAGCTGGGAGAGAATCCCTGCTCCAGAGAGCTTAAATCCTAAACAGACAAAGGGTGGGAGGGGAAACTGAGTCAGAGAGAAAGGAAGTGACTTGCCCATGCCCACGCAGCAGAGCTGGGACTAAACGTGGGGGCCCTTCACACTGGGCCAAGCTGGGCCTCTGACCCATTGCCAGCAAGATGGAAAACCACTCCACACTGCAGGAAGAAGCTGCCAGGAAGAAAACTGGCACTCAAAGGTCTTGGGATGGGATGGCTATGCTCTGGTGGGGACCTGCCTCCTGAAGGGCATCAGAAGGCCGGAGGAGCCACCAGAGGGAAGAACCAGGGTCAATCTCCATACACCCCGGAGACGGGCAGGGTCCCCATCACAAACAAATCAATGCTGGGAGCTCAGAAGCCAAGAACTAGGAAGGCAGAGTCCAAAGCCGGCTAACCAGAAAGTTGCAGTTGGAATCAGGGCACTATGGGTTTTAACCTTAAAAGACTGCCTGGTTCACTGGCGAAGAGTCAGCCCCGGGCACTGCCTGTTCTTGCTGCCCCCACTTATAAGCCCTTGGCTGCACACCACCCTCCGGGCACCCGGGAATATCCGGGCTCCAGTTAGAGACAGCTGCATTCAGCTGGCTAGGACCCAAAGTAGAGGGGGGGCCCTGTTGGGTGACAGGCTGGGGGCTGTGCATGTTCAGGTAGCTCCGGCCCCTGCCAGGTGCCTGCGAAAAGCTACATCTGCAGGAGCGTTTGCCTTTGCCAGGGACTCATCTGGCTGTGCAAATTGTTCCAAAAAGAATGCAACGGCAGCACTGAACTAATAAATCTTCCTGGCTGCAAACTGCTTATAGCCCCTGCAGCCCCAGATGGAGCGGCTCCATTAACTCCCCCCCCACCTCATTTCCAATGGGGAGAAATAATTCCCAGGGGGGCGAGATCCTTCACCAGGGACATAGTCTCTAATGCCCAGCTGACATCATAGCCCATTGTGCAGGGCACTGCCTGCATGGTTAGAGACACTCCCTGTCCCCCAAAGTTGCAATCGAAATGGACGAGGGAGCCAGGTCGCAGAGAGAGGCTGGGGATCGAATACAGGTCTCCAGAGTCACCGGCTGATGCCTCTAGCACACCGATTTTCAGCCTCCCCTGCCCCATTTGTGGACCCCTAAACATTTCGAATGGAGCTTCGACATCCTTTAGAAGTCTCACTCGGAGGAAGCTGGTGAACAACAGATTGAAACCCACAGCCTTGGCATCACCTCCTCCCTTCCCCTCCGAAGGGCCACAGCTATGCAAGGGCTTTTTCCTGCTCAGCCTCTGAAACAGAGCAAAGCCTGAGCTGAGTCCTCAGGCCCCGAGACTGTAAGCCTGCCTTGCCTGCCTCATGCTTGAACTCCTTCCCGCCCAGGACTGCTACGTAGCAGGACGCAGCCGTGGGGGAGCGCGCTTAAGCCCCCAATGCACCAGACAGTGCAGAGCCCAGGGATGCCCCAGTGCAGGGATGAACCTGGCCTGTTGTTGAAAGAGAACTAGAGGCTGGGGTGTAGAAGACAGCAGCCCTCGATTTCTGTGGGAGGGGAAGGTGTTCCTCCGAGAGGGCAGCTGTCACCATGACTGCACCGAGACCCAGTTCGCCCTTCTAAGTCACTGCACCTGGAGATCACCGCAGTGAACTCTCCTGAAGGAGCTCATTAAAAAGCAAACAAACTCACTCCCTAAATCCCAGGTGCACCAGAGCCAGTTCAAGGGAAGCTGGGGCAGTGTATCTCCAGACTATATTCCCCCTTTCAGGAGCCAGATTCATCCAGCATCCCCCAAATTCTGTCTCACTTACAAACCACTTGCTCACAAAAATCAGACCTCAAAATACCAACGTGCCCCAACCCACTAGTCCTGGCAGATTGCTGACGTTCTCATCTTTACCCTAGAATTATAAAATAGACAGACTGGACTAGAACGAGGGTGCTGACATTTCAGTGTCTAGTAGATAGAGCTATATAAACGCGTAATTGTCGGGATGAAATCCAAGTCTGTCCTGACATTGCTGGTGCTTTTTACGTAGCCGGTTGTAAAACGAGGCACTCCCATTTTACAGAAAGGGAAAAATGAGGCAGAGAGCAATTGTATAGACTTGTCCGAAGTCACAAAGAGGCTGGAAGCCAGTTCTACCTGTGGTTTCCAGGCATAGGTGTTAAGGCCAGAAGGGACCGCTGTGATGATCCAGCCTGGCCTCCTACACAACACAGGGTTGAGAATTCATCCTGCGCTTTAGCCACGAGAGTATCTTTCTTCCCTGCGCCGCTGGCTAGTAAATCAGACTCCATCCCTGTAAGTGGGGACAAGAAGCTACAGCTCACCCTTACAGAGAGATTTACCTAATGGTCTGTGAGTCGCTCTGTGTGGTTGGGGTGGGGGGTAAAAAGAGTCCATTCTTTAATCTCTCTCTCTCTCTCTCTCTGCAGAAGATATTGAATTTAGATTAGATTTAATCCCCCACCTGCCAGTAAACTAGACCCTGGAGCATGTGAAGCAGGCAGTGCCGGCCCCGCTGTAACATACAAAAAAGGTTTCATGCTGACTTTTAAACGTTGGACAGAGTCATGGAAAGATAAGATCCTTTATCCTCTTAGCAGCAACCAGCTCATCCCGTAGGACTGCAAGGCCTGGGAGAAGACCCTGCTGGTGATGCTGTGCCTAAACCGGGTGTCATCCCAGTGCTCAGAACAAGTGCCTCCTCAGGAGAGGTTGTGTGGAAGGAGAGGAAGCTGCCCACCTGCAGAGGAACGCCAATGGAGAACCGATGTCTGGGTGTCGAAGCTAGACAAATCACACTGGAAATAAGGTGCCCGTTTTTACCAGGGAAGGTGATCAACCAGTGATTGCAGTCACTGACCTATGCAACACATGGGAAGGCTGGGACTAGAAATGGGCCTGACCTGGAACCTGTACGACACACACTGCCCCAGTCATGGGCCTTTCTATCAGAGCCTGCCCTGGAGACATCCGGGGCTCCAGCGGGAGCGGCGTGCGTTGGGAGGAGATTGACATAGAAGGTTCAAGTCAAGGGAGAAAGCCTCCAGCACATGGGTGAGATGGTGGAAGGGTGCAGCAGCCACTCACGTTCAAGTGTTGAGCCTGGCACTGATGGGAGTATAGAGGGACTGACACACCTGGATCATCCCTCCTGTGCAGACCCAAACTGCCAGGTATGGTTCTTTCCTGGGGCCGCCTTCTGCTAGCCAGCAGCCAGCCCAGGAAAGATGGCATCTGTGCTGAGGGGAGGGGCAAAGGTGGCCCTTGGAAGCCGGTGGGGGAGATCCTCCCATGCACATGGACAGATTTAAGAGGAAGCAGCTGTGGGCTGGGCAGAGAGATGGAACAGGTCCAGTTCCCCCTGGAAACCAACGCCGGGCTCCACCCACAGCCCGGGCTCTGTTGGTAGCGTTGCTATACCAACCCAGCTGGGCGCACCACCTGAACCGGGGCAGGAGCAGCTGTGCTTTTCGTGGGTCTCTCGGCAGCCAGAACTAGCGTGCCTGCTCTGTGCTGGACAGGCTGGCTCATTCCCGCAGCCATGAACGTCATCCTTTCCAGGTAAGGGGGGGCCCACGGTCCAGCTGCTGGTGTGTGTCCTTCCCCTTTGTCCCCCTCCCACGGAGCCTGGTTCTCATCCCACCAGATGCAGGTCACTGAATGCCGCCCCCGCTTTCCCCTCAGTAAAAGAGGGGGCCCCAATACTGACCTACAGTCACAGGACCGGCATGAGGCTCCGTTCATCCCTGTTTCCAAAATGCCCCCGAAAGAAGGCAAGCACTCAGTGAGAGGCACGGCCAATGAGAGATGTAGCTCATCGGTGCCAAAACGGTGTGCTCTCCCCTCCAAGATTTTACTGCCCACCCCAATGACGGGAGAGAAGACCCTGCAGATTTAATCAAGTTCCAAAGGGGGAGCCGTGTTAGTCTATTGCAGAAAAACAACAGAGTCCGGGGGCACTTTTAAAGACTAACAGATTTAGTTATCGCATGAGCTTTCGTGGGAGAAAAATCCCACTTCGTCAGATGCTCTGTTACTACCGAGAAGAGCCTAGCTCCCTCCTCTTTGGAGCACCCCCTCAAGGAGGTGAAGGTTGCTATCAAATCTCCCCTCAGTCTTCTCTTCTGCAGATGCAATAAGCCGAGTTCCTTCAGTCTCTCCTTGTAAGTCATGTGCCCCAGCCCCCTAATCATTTTCGTTGCCCTCCGCTGGACTCTTTCTAATTTGTCCACATCCTTTCTGTAGTGGGAAGCCCAAAACTGGACACAGTATTCCAGATGCGGCCTCACCAGTGCCGAATAGAGGGGAATATCACATCCCTCGATCTGCTGGCAATACTCCTACTCATAGATGAGCCTTGCAGCATAGATGAGCAAGATGTTACCATGGAAAGAGAGCAAGGCAGAAGGAGGAGGGCTAGCTCTCCCCTACCTGTGCAGGGTGTTCGCCTACATTTCTCCAACTTGATTCCATTGTCTAAGTTTTTACAGGGGCCACCAATCCATCCCTTTGAATTCTGAGGGCCTGTATTACTTGAAATCATTCTGCTCCCTTTGTAGGGTGTTACAGCTCTCCTCAGCCAAGATATGTCTCTTGACACTCCTAAACCAGTCTCACCAGCCCCTACTCATTTGACTTGCTACGTCTTTGACCTCTCTCCTGTTTGTCACTCTTTTCCTGTAAGGAGGTGCCCAGAACTGAATGCAATAAAATCACTCTGCAAACATGACTGGCTGGCTACACCACACAGAAGAGACAGAAAAGCCTAGGGGCAGCAAAATGTTTAGCGACTATTCATTACAGCAAGCCTGGGAGGTGTGGGTGTTGCCTAAAACAGCAAAGAGCCTAGAGAGTCGGCACTGTTTGTAAATGATTTATTTGCAACATGAGGTCGGAGGAAGGCAGTTGCTAGAGCTCTGAGACATGAGAAATTTAAGGCCTCTAGTCTTTTGTGGCAATGAGTCAAGCTTGCCTGATGAAGACATAGAAAAAGAGAGACCAGCAGAGTCTATTAGGTGATGCACAGCTGCTGGGAGAAGGAGACAGTGAAGGCAGAGCGCAGCTGTATCTTTCCATTAATACTGCTCTTAAAAGAATTTAGGAGGGTCTTACACTGATTGCTGGGGGATTTGGGTTTCTAGATGGAATGAACTGCTGCGGATTTTAAGTTTATGAAAAGAGCATTCAATAATCGGCTTAAGCCCCCCAGTACCAGGCAGGGCCATGCAGCTGGGAGATGTGTCAAGAATGACTGTGAGGCAGCTGAGTTCAGCACAACTCCACATGGCTCAAAGAGAGGCCTGTTTTTCGCTTACCTGGAGGAGTTGCTACCGTATTGGACCACGAGAGTCTAGTTCGAGCCTCAATTGCTGTACTGTACGTATCGCATGCACCCCAGATGAGTCCAGCCAGCAGCTCAGCTTGGGGCTCAGCTGCCTCAAAGGGCAGCCACCCAAAGGGAATATCAGACACCTAGAAGCCAGACCACAGTGAGGGGCAATTCTTTAGCCACCCAGCCTCCCTCTAATAATGGATGCACATTTAAATTGCAGGTGCAAGTATTAGCACTAGGGAGGTTACTAATTCTGCTGGCAAGTCAGATCAGTGCTCATAAGGGTACCCAAAATTTGCAAATGAAAAACTGGCACCCCCATTTTGTGTGGGTACAATTGTACCAGCAAACGAAGACCCGCTTGAAAGTGCGTCCTCCAAATGAAGTGTGGTGATGGCCTCCAGGGAGCCATGCTGAGATAGCTTAAATGGGCCCAAAATGCAAAGAAGGGAGCTGACAGACTCATACTCATAGTTTTTCCTAAATAAGATAGTCCAAGCCAGCAACTAACAGCTTCAGATCACTTCACTGGTTATTCAGAAAACAAAAAACACTGTTTCCTTAAAGCTACCCCACTTTTGGCTAGCACCCAGACAGCCAAATCAAATATGATAGGGATTACTGAAAATCTTTATCCACCATGTGTAAAAAAAAGAGTTCTACCGATCCCAAAAGACTGGACACATTACCAAGAAGGTAATGAATCATTCAGCTCTAACCCAAATATACACTTAAAGCCAATGATTATTAACTAAACTATTTAAAAAGGAGAGAATTAGTTACATCATATACATACGGATGAGTTCATAAGCAGCTTCAGAGCGGAAACAACTGAATTGCAAATTCTTAAATGGCTAGCTCTCTGGCAATTACCCAAACAGTGTGGGGATCATTAGTTATTTAGAAGATCTTCTTTGTTAGAAATCCAGTCCAAAGCAGTGAAGAGTCTGCATAATTTCTTCCAGGAGAATCAGCAGGGCGATTCCAGGCTGGTACTGGGTTCCCAACCTTGTGATCCAAACTTTCCCTGACAAAGGCTGGACAAATTGGGGATAAAGACAATCAGGACCCTAGAGATATTTACTTGACAGCAGCTATCTCAGCAGGTAATCCTTGAGTGCATCATAGGTAATTACCTGTAGTTGTGAAGGAACAGCCTCTATTTCGTATCTTTGGAACTTAGCTACGTTACCATAAGGCAATCGGCAATTTACAACCATTCACAGGTATCTACTACTTAACTTCAAGGAGAGAGAAAACAATAGCGCTTATTACATTCCAGTTCCATCTAAATGTTAATCTCTATCTTTGATTTTTGACTAACAGAAGATAGGGACAGCCAGGAAGCATTGCTTACCTTGATGATCACTAACCAGGCCGTAGGTATACACAGCCGTGATTTACTTCCAGACTCTTACCGATGCAAGATTTAACCTTAAAGTCTTGACTATTTGCACTGAATGGCTCTCATTAGCATTTCAATACCTTTAAACGTGTCCTCCAAGGTTGTTATTTCGGCCTGCCAGGCTCAGCCCATCCTGGCTGTCACAGGAGGACATGAAATGACCATTCCCAAACCTTGCAAGAGGTGAGTCAGGTTTGGTTTTAACGATGGGCAAGCAGGTCAATTGGCCTTGGTGCCTACTTCCGGCCCTACTGCTGTGCCTCATGGCCATTTCTCCCCCCGCCCCACCAATTGGCTGCCAGAAAGGGCAACTTGCTTATTTATTTGGGGGGTGGGTAGGTTTTTCCCTTGGCCAATTGGGGGGCAGGGAAGAAGACACAGAAAACATTTCTACCCTCACTGCAAAACTCCAAGCTTCAGGCCTGGGTTTTTCAGATCCATGTTGCTTTTGACAGGCCTGTGATGGGCAAGGGGCTGCTCTGTAATAACTTCTGACTCCGGTAAGGGGGTGTTTGCTGTATGAAAACCTGGGGTGAATTTAAGAAAAGGCTGACTGCACAAAGGCAGGGAAGATACAGTGGCTGCAAATAGCCTCCCAGTGACTGACACTTAAGAGAGAATGCAAGAGCCATTCCCTGGGTTGTTCTATTTCTGTCCATCTGCTTGTCAAGGAGAACCCAAAAGCCCAGGGAATTCAAATAAAGCCTTGTAGGGGGTAAAAGTCATTCTTTTATCTCAGGCTCCCATTAGCAGGTGGCCAGGCCTGTGCAAACTTCTTTTAAATAAAAAAGTTTGGCTTCATTCCTACGGCTAAGATTGGTCTTTGGAGGCTGTTAGACCTCTGCTCAGAGATGCCCAAAGGGAAGTACCGTGGGTGCCAAAGCACAAGGGATCCACAGATGGTGTAGCCCAGATCTCAGCCTCAGAGCGGGACAATTAGGTGATTCCACCCCAGCAGAGATAGAAGCATAAGCCCTGACACCTGCGGGGATGCACTCATTCGATACGTCTACACACAGAGAAACATGCGG
Organism: Pelusios castaneus; assembly: GCA_007922175.1. Taxonomy (NCBI): domain Eukaryota; kingdom Metazoa; phylum Chordata; order Testudines; family Pelomedusidae; genus Pelusios; species Pelusios castaneus. The sequence continues at coordinate 26,420,217 of ML685783.1, forward strand.
CATTGAATCGCTGAGTCCAAGCCAGCTGATACAGGCTTGGGCTGTGGGGCTAAAACCAGCAGAGCAGATGTTCAGGCTCAAGCTGGAGTCAGGGGGCTGAGACCCTCCTGCTTCCCAGACTCTCAGAGCAGGGGCTGCAGCGTCGTCTTAGCAGTTTTATAGTCTGGCAAGCTCAAGTCGGCTGATGCAGGCCAGCTGCACCATGCCCCAGGGCTTTTATTGCAGTGTAGACAGAGAGCAGAGAGAAGACAGGGTATAGTCAGCCCTGGAGCTGTGACATATCCCATTAGGGAATCCCTTAAAGCCATGCTTGTCCTTGTGCATGCTGGAACCCCTCAACTGCCTACCCCATAAGGCCCAGCACGGTCACAGACAGAAACAGCAGGGGGGAAAGGGAATCAGCTTCAAGGCAAGAGAAGGCAGTGTGGGAGGAAAATAGGGAGACAGGAGGAACTGACTCAGCTGGTATATTTATGGCTTTCCATCCACAATTGGGGGGAGCCATTATGGACTGAACCAGTACAACTATCAAATGCGCGTTACAACAAACTCTTGTAACTGACGCTTGTAAAACACCTGGGAGAGTTTTTGGGTCTAGCTGGAAGCTCAAGGCAATCTGAGCAACAGCATCTGACCCCTGCCTTATCAGTTAGTGTAAACACAGGGCCTCAGCGTGCCCTGCTGCTGGGAAACAGCGCTAGCTGGTTCAAAGGCAGTCTAGACAAGTGGCCCAACATTTAAAGTTCCCAGCTGTCGCCGTAGGCTCTTGAGCAACAAACCATTCTCCATGGGTGCGGATCTGCTTGATTCATTGAATTTCTGACTTGGGTTGCTCCTTTTGTGGTTGACCAACAAGAGACACCCAAAAAAAGACGCAAGTTCGCACGTGTGCATGAAGCACTCAGACGCACAGTTGTCCAAACTGTGCGAGCAAAATGCCTCATTCCGCACACACAAAGGTGGGGTTCACAAAAGAGAGAAGGCCTGCAAAACTCTGAACTCAAAGCAGGGTCATAACAAGGTTGACGATGAAGAAACCCAACGTGCCACTCTTTGCTCCCCTACCAGAGACGGCCAAGTAAGGATCATGGAGAACACAGTAGCCAATGCAGAGAAATATTTCGGCCAGTTCTGCACACTGATGGCCGCCTACACCCGGAAGACGGCTAAGCTGCGGGACAAGTCAGATCTCCTGGTGAAGCAGCTCATTGACTATGCGAACACCGAGAACCCTGAGCTGCGAAGCACCATGAAGAGCTTTGCTGAGGAGCTAGCCAAAGTGCAGGACTATAGGCAGGCTGAGGTAAGAAGCTGCCCAGACCGTGCAACCGCAACGTCAGGATTGAGATCCCAGCTAGGAAGGTGCACAGATATGGGGCGGGCATTGAGGGAGCAAGGGGCCTGTACGTTAGCAAGACAAGAAACACCAACTATTTCAATTGTCTGTCGAGACATGGTGCTAGCCACTGTCCTAAGATGCTCACTGCTGTTTTCTTTGCTCCAGGTATGAGGGGGTCGGTCCGTGCATGCTTCTTCCTCCTTTCCAGGCTGGAAGGGAGGAACCAAGCAAAGAAGGGAGAACTTTGGGGGTGCATCTATCCCTTATCCAAGTGGAAAAGCTCTGCATCACCCCCAGTTTCTTCTTCACAAGGGATTATGGGACATTCTTTGGTTTCTGTTTGGGGGAGACTCTCCCTCCCTCCCCCCCCCCACACCCTTTTTCTTGTTCCTTCTTCCGTGTCTTTTAGTGCCTTGTGTGTTAGGGAGGGGATAGCGGGTTTGAGGCCTTTCCCCTCTTGGGTGTCTGGTTTGGCTCCAGCTCAGCAGCAGCTGAGTCATGTTGCCATCTGCAAGATATTCAGAGGCCTGCCCTACACGAACATGTTAATGACTGCTCACCCTGTTCCTCTTTTGAGGTCTCTGCTCTAATTGGCATTTCAGCCGAGAGATCAAGGACTGGATGATCTGGTTGCTGGGAGGTTAGGATTGATCACAGAGCAGAGGGCAGTCACAATGTCACTGTCTGGTGGCTAGAGGCCAGTCCCATTTGTACACAGTCGTTATAGCTCTGCCGTACCGTGTGTGTGAATGTCCCCTTCAGGTGGAGAGGCTGGAAACCAAGGTGGTTGAGCCGCTGAAACGGTACGGAACCCAGTTCAAGCAGACACAGGTAAACGCCGTATACAGGTAACCGGTAACCCCCCCATAGTTACTGGCCATGCCAGGTGTCTTATCATGCACTTCTGATCCTCCAGGCAGAGATCAAGAGGGTCAACAAAGTGCGAAACAATGAGATAAAGCAACTGGAGAAACTGGAGAGGCTGCGGCAGAAGTCACCCTCAGACCGACACACCATTGTATCCTTCATGCCACGTTACAAACACAGCTCCCAGTTTTAGTGCTGGTTCAGGCAGCGGTAGCTGGGCCGGTCAGTGTCACCAAGGTAGGAAGCCAGGGGTCAGAGGCTCGGGGTTCAATGTGGTTTCTTCCAAGCCTTCAGAGCCATGGAATCTATTGGAAATAGATCTGTGGCAGGAACCCACCCACCCCAGCACAGGAAAGCTCAGATTGTTGCAAGCTAACCACAGGCTCCCCTGGGAGCTCGCTGAAGCTCAGATAAATGAGCCACATACAAGGCAATTGAGGGTCAGGTGACAAGCCGCCAACTTTTCTTGTCCTCCCCACCACCCCTGGCCCAAAACCACTTCCTTATAAAACTGCAAACATGAAAGGGGAGCTTTCACACGCACTGCATTGCAATGCGAAGCTGGTCACAGCACCTCAAATTCCTTCCCATGCTCTGCTTCTTTGGGGGTTCAGATGCTAACTGTTCTAAGTGCATCTCGACATCAGCACTCCCTGAAAGAGGAGTGACTGGAATCAGGGTAATGATTTCCCAGGGAAACGCACCTTATTAGATTGCTTCTTGCATTGGATTAGCTGTGTCAGTCCCAGGATATGAGAAAGACATGGAGGGAGAAGGTAACTGGAATGTCTAAACCGAATGCAAGGTGGGTCAGTTTGGAACCCAGATCTGAAGAACAGTTTGGTGTCAGCTTGAATATTTGTCCTTGCCACTGACAAATGTTGGGGCAATGAAAGATACGACCTCACCCATCTTGCCTCTCTCCTGTTATTAGAGACTTGCCGAGTGGGAGAGCTTGAGATTTCCCTTTGCCTGATTAAAATATTTTAAACGAGCAATCCCGTCCACAACTTTTCAAAGAAGGCAATTCTCAGCTGAGAATGCCAAAGGCCCTCAAAGGGGAAAGAAGTAGTTTGACATCTTTAAGGCTCAGATGCTGAGCAAGGAGTTTCAGCTTCTTTTGGAAACAAAACATCCCATCAGGTGACTAGCTTGGCCCAGGAGTGGATGTGGCTGTCTTTTGTAGATTCATGCTGACTGGGAAAAACAGCCCCCCTGCTCAGCTTCCTAGACTGGGCACCACAGAGTCTCACACGCGCCTGTGTCCAAGAGGCCAGGTGCAAAAAGCACTCTGGTTTGTGCTCCCCCTCTGCACATGCACGGAACTGCTCGGCACTTTTCAACGCCATTTTTCAACTCTATTTTTCATAAACCTTTGTGGGTTTTCCAGCTGCTACAGAGGTATGTGGAAGTTTGTGAGTTTTGAAAACGACTCCTCACAGACTTATTTTGTGGAGGAGGGACAAACAAAAAACAAAAACCATAAATATTTTATAACAAAATCATTTTTTACCAGTTCTTCCATTAGCTCAATCATTGCACTAAATGTAAGAGCATCTACAAAACAAACAAGGAGTCTGGGGGCACGATTTTAAAAGTGCCCCCAGACTCCGTCTTTGTTTTGCTGAAGGAGACTAACACGGCTATCCCTCTGGAGCTTCTACAAAGTGGTTGTTTGCACAGAGAGGTGGTCTTTTAGACAAGGTAATGTCCTCCTGGCACAGATCACTCTGCAAGTCGCAATGGGTGGGCTGATACAAGGGCCAGATGGGCAATATTTGAAAGCCACTCCAACAGTCACAGGCAAAATTCTGCCTATGTTGACAGTACGGTAGATTATCATCACATTTCCCTGAAAGTGAAAATAGTCTTTTTGAAACGCAACCAGGGCAGTCCATATAAGAACACAAGACTCCTTCCTGCCCACAAGCAATTGACAGTAACTGCTCCGTTCAGAACATCATTCTGGGCTTGGCTGGTCACATGGACACCCAGATCAGTGTATCTATAAACTACTTCTCACTAGACTGTTCCTTGACTATTGCTTTCAGTCCCAGGTAAGCAAAAATTTCCCCAGATATAACATTGGCCTGTGCCCAAGGTACAATTTCAAGCAGTGGACAGTGAAAGTGTGTCAGGATAAAGCATAGGTGAGCGTTAAAGAGACACACTCCACTCAGGGTGGGACACTGGGGAACATTCTAAAAACCCTCCTGGGGGATTTACAGCACAGCCTGAAACTGGTGCATTCAAGACCCACCTTTTACCAATAGCGTGACAATCTCATCCTTGTCGATCTAGAGACTGCAGGCTCACTGGAGCAAGGACTCTGACTGGTTAAAAATTCCCCGTCAAAATTGTTTTTTTTTTAATGAAAAATGGGGTTTTCAATTACACAAAGTTTTTGGGCAAAGCGTCTGCTTTCTGCAGAAAACGTAGACTTTTTGTTCAAACAAGCAAAACCTTTTTGACTGAAAATGTTCAAGGCTTTTTGGTTTGTTTTTTTAAAATGAAAACTAAAAATTTTCCATGGAAAAAAAGACCATCTCTATTCCAGCAGTCTCTCTCCTTCCCACCGTATGTGCAGAGTCTGTCACAATGGCACCTGATCTCAGCTGGCGTGTCTAGGGATTCATGCATCACCTACACTGATTTTAGACCAGTGTCAGTGACGTTGGTGGAGTGACTCCTGCCTGACGCCAGCGGGGAATGAGAATTGTGTCTGAGGTCTCATCAGAAAAGGCAGCAGAATCATTAGCCCTGTGTTTATTCACTACTGCTTGGGTGCAGCAGGACTGGAAAGGGTTAACATGTTGCTGTATCACCTTCCAGGGCTGGGTGAATGCTTGCCCTTCAATTCTGTATTGAAAGGAGAAAAGAAGAATGACTCAGGACCCGCTCAGCTGGCGAATAATTAGCTCACAAAGCATGGAAGTACACCAGCCCCTGGAGGAAAGGGAAGACTCCCTGCCTACATTACTCACCATCCCTTCTGCCTTTTCCCTACCTAAGATCCCCCGCCAGGCTGGCTTCATTTCACCTCCCAGCTGCTTTTCTTATCAGCACACTGATGCTCCATGCTCTGCTGGGCCAGATCTTACGCCACATGTTTAGTACCTGAAATAGCCCTGGCACAAGTCTCATCCATTTTCCTGTAATGACATTTAGTGCTGATGGATTTGCTCCTTTCCTCCTCTCTCTCTCTAGCTACAGGAGGGATTTCTTGAAAGCCAAAGAACCCTTTGTACTGGAAGGAAAAATAGTATTAGGGCTCCCTGAGGGTGTCTGCCTTGGTGATACCTTTGACTCCCCTCCACCCCCATCCTTCTGATTGCATGTTGTGCACTCTCCAGCCACCTTAATCCCTCTCCTAGAGTAACCAGGTAATTATAACACTTCTTACATAGGGCTTTTCCACGGTAGATCTCAAAGCACTTTACAAAGGAAAGTCAGTGCCATTATTCCCATTTTACAGAAAGTAGGGAAACTCACGTGCAAAGACAGGCAAAGTGACAGGACCAAGACCACGCAGCAGCTCAGTGGCAGAGCCAAGAAGAGAACCCAGGAGTCCTGGCTCTCAATCCCCAGCTTTAGCAACTAGATCAGTGTTCATAGGCAAGATATCACCTCTCCTAGGAATAGAAACTGGGAGACCTGATTCCTGATGCCCTGCCTCCTCCACAGACATTGTCGGTTCAGGACCTGGTAACACCTCATACGACGTTTTAAGCAACATTTTAGCTAGAAGCAACCCTGCCTTTGTAATAGCATTGTACTTCTCTAGCTTCACATACTTTACTAAGGATATGTGCATGAGGCCAGGTATCAGCTGCTTACAGGCAGAATTCAGAGCTTTCTAGCACACAGGTCTAGGAACATGTCCACACGCAGCCCTGGCACCTAACTGGCCATGTGCATGTACAAATCTGCCTGCGTGAGGCCAGCGCACACCCAAAATGGGCCTCTGCTTTTTAAACTTCAGACTCTCGAACTATCTGCACCCCCTGTTTGTTCCCCACCTGAAGAAGGAAATGGTTGCAAAGTCATGTACAGAGAATTAGGGGGAATCAGAGGTGGGCGGGGAATAAGCAGGAGGAACAGATGAGGAGCTCTTAGAAAAGTAAGAAGATCCTATGGTCATGCTGACACTCCGCGGATAAAAATCACAGGGAGGGAACAAATACAGAGCACACCTGCCAGATAGGCTGGATTGTTTCACAAGGAAAAGTGCCAGCTAGGTACACCCCTGCTGTCACGCTGCCAGATTCAATGGAGTTTCCTCGGGATGAATTTGGCCTAGACCTCGCTCAAAGGGCTTTAAGCTTATATGAAACGACGGCCATAATAAGGGTTTCTTCCCCAGACAGCATGCATGCTCCACTGCCCCCTGCCGGTTAATGTCAGAGCTGCTAAAACGCATGGACACCTGTCACCGTCACAGGGTGAAACAGAACCGGGACATAAGTGTGGGTGGGAGCGTGTATGTCAGAGAGAAATCAAGTCACCCCCAGTGGCTGCAGCCCCAGAAAATACACTAGGTGAATTTCAAAAGAAGCCTTTTACCTGATCATGCTATTGGCTTTGTGATGGTAACCTCGAAGATTTCCTGGTCTGCACCCCAGGCAGAATCAATGCAGGGCTGCGTCAGAGCGAGGGGAGTTTGAGTTCTGTAATCAGGCCCTTGAACACCAAATTCAGCCGAGGCATTTACACTGCAGTAGGGTGAACGGCTCCCTTTCTAAGGCTGCTCAGTGGAACAGAAGCCCTACCATTGCTCCACAAGGATTAGTGAACCTGCTGGTTTAGGACCAGAGTTTACCTGGACGCCGTCATTCATCCAACCACCTCCACACCAGGACAAATAGGGTTATGGATTTGACTGGTGGGGACTACGTCTGGGTCTCACAGCTGGTCCCTGTGCTGACTGCCTGGGCTCTCTACCTTCTGGATCTATTCGCTCCCTGTTACCAGAGTCTCTGAGCAATCCACAATCTTTAATGTCTATTCCCACAATCCCTGTGAGGTATCCCCATTGTACAGGTGGGGAACTGAGGCATAGAGATGACAGATGATTTGCCCAAGGTCTCACTGAACCGGCCTTCCTCTCTGAAGACTCAGCTTTGTAATTCAATACTCTGCTTCCACTAAGCCGCCTTTGTGCTCTGCTATCCATGCGGATGACCCCTTCTGGCTCCCAAGGGGCAGGCATCATATAATGCTGTTTCTCTCTTGGGATGTTTTTCAGGCTGAATCTAACGTGCATAAAGCCTCAATAGATGCCAGCCGCACCACGCAGCAGCTGGAGGAAACCATTGACGAGTTCCAGAAACAGAAACTGAAAGACATCCAGGTAAAGTGCACCGCGGAGGGTTCAGAGAAGAAATGAGTCAAGGTCTGGGACACCTGCCCTACAGTGAAAGCCAGAATCTATTGAACTTATCAAAGAGGGGGTTGAGTGGTTACTTAATCGCAGGCTAGAATATCCACCTGGGGAACAGACAGAGCAGACTTCTCTTCTAGCAATGAGACCAAAGAATATAGCAAGATCATGTGACTACAAATTGACGTTAGGCAGATTCAGGCTAGAAATAAGTCGCACTTTTTTTTTTAAACTGTGAGGGTAATTCTAGCTATTGGAGCAAATCACCTAGGAATGTGGTAAATCCTCCATCCCTGGAAACTGTTAAATCATGACTGGACGTTTCTTTTTGAAAGCTCTGCTCTAACTCAAACAGAAGCTCTGGCTTTGGTGCAGGAATCTCTGGACGAGGGTCTCTGGTCTGTGTTACCCAAGGGGCCAAACTAGATGATCAAAATGGTCCCTTCTGGTCTTAAAAGTCCCTAAATCGTCGCTGGTCTCAGCTGGTTTGGGGCTACATTTGGCCTGGAGAAGGTGGTCTTTTAGGAACAGTTTTGACCCTGTCTAGTGACCACACCTTGGAGCTGGGGTTTGTTCCTCTTTTTCCCGTGCATTTCCTTCCCCATCTCTCACTACAGCCACACTCCTTAGGCCAAGCAGAGCAAATGGAACTGCTCCAGGAATGTCATGCCTGGGCCACCAAAGGAGCACTTAAGTGACATTCGTGCTGAGAAGAGGCAGGGTACCTGCTGCCTTCCATACACGACTTCTCTTTCAAGGGCGTCCAATAATTAGGAGCAGGAAGGGGCTGGCTACCTAACACCCCACCCCCACATTCCTTTCTTGCAGAAGATTTTCTTGGACTTTGTCACCATCGAGATGGTTTTCCATGCCAAGGCTCTTGAAGTCTATTCCAGCGCCTTCCAGAACCTGGACAGTTACGACTTGGAAAGAGATATGGAGGTAGGTGGGTTTGAACCGCACCGTTCCACCGAAACGCTTGTGTGGCCGTAACTATCGGCAGCGTTACAGCATGGCGCCAACAGTCATTCGCTCCCAACGCCTCTTAGAAGTAGGCATGATCATCCCTATTGTACGGATGGGGAAACTGAGGCACACTGTGGCGACACGACTTGTGACCTTGGCTGACGAGTCTGTGGAAGAGCGCCCGGGAATCCAGAGTCCCAGCCCTGAGCTTTGGCCACTGGATCAGATGTAAATCCCTCTCTCCTCACATATCACCCCCATCTCTGAGTACAGCGTGTCGCTCACAGGTCTGTTTGGGAAGGAGGTTAGAGTTTAGTGAGCAATTTTTATTCCGGAGGTGATTTTCCATCACGCAGGATCAGCTCAGACAAAAGAGCCTCATCAAATCCACCCCTCCACGAGAAGATGTACCCCGCATTAAACCAATGCAACGCCAGCTGCGTGTGCACATCGCTGAAGGGCTGCCGCGTGTCTGGCCTGGCCAATACAGGGATGGTTAGTGGCCGATTGTGCCCAGCCTGTGCACAAAGCACCTGGCACAGACGCAGCTGCAGTGGGTTCCTGGGTATGTCGACTGCTCATTGCTAGTAACCGGTCTGAAGGAACCAGGGTCATGGTTTGACCCAGCCGGCAATACGAGGAAGGTTAGCACACGGCACTTCCTGAAGGGCTAGGGTTACCCCCAAGGCACTGCTCACCCCTATGTACACCAATGCTTTGATATGATTAAATCAGGCTGAACTCTCCAATCCGCACTCACTCCCAGCTGCATTTAGCCGTCTGCTCTTTTGTACCCCAGCAGCTAGGGAGGTCACAGGAACCGAGTTTGCACAACTCCCTCGCCTTGCTGTTTTTAGTGGCTTGCACATTCCACGACGGCGCTTCTTCACTGCTCTGTATTGCGTACACAGTGCCTGGCATCGACCCTAACCACTGGCGTGTTGCCTTGCTAGGATTTCAGAGCAAAGATCCACATTGCTTCCGGAAATTATGATGCCAGGCCAGTGAGCGCCACAAACCCTTCCTCCACCCTGCCGTGGTCCACCAGCAGCCAGGTGAGAGAGACGCAGCAATACTGTATTTCTACTTTCCCAACCTGCATTGGTCTTGTTTCTTTAGATCGGGGTCGGCAACCCCGAGGACGTGCGCCAAACACGGCACGCGCGCCCTTTCGGAGCAGCACGCAGGGCAACCGGCCCTGCAGCTGTTCTCCCCTGCTGGCCCCGACCCCTACTGGGGCGGGGGGGCCACAAGACCCACTTCCACAGAGGATGGCAACTACCTACGTAATGGGGCAGAGCAAAACCTGTCTATATGCACAGCTTGAGTTCCAGCTTGGTTTGCTTTCGTTTACAGGGACTACACCCTGCTTAGAAGTCTGTACCACACAGCTAGTAGCTGAATCATGTAACTAGGAAACTATACGGTTACAGGCCCAAATTTCAAAGTGAAGATTCAGATCTAAGTGCCCCAAAATCTGAAGCGTGTTGTAGAGGGGGGAGTTTGGTTTGGATCCCCTCTCCCGTGATTCTTAGCAGTTGCCTTAAAGCCAGATTTCAGCCTCACCAGTGCAATTGTGGAATAACCTCCCCTAAAGGGAATTTATAGCAACATAGAGCAGACCAGAATTGGAATGGGAGGCTGTATAATCGCTGTCTATGGCTTCATTTCCAGAGTGTTAAGAGCACTCTACAGAGGCAGGAGGACAGCGAAGATGACGTCGAAGAGAATGCCGTGCAGGATTTCAGCGATACAGAATATACACAGATTAGACGGTAATTGGACAGTGGAACTCACCAGCCACGCTCAGGAGAGCTGGATGTATTTATTCTTAATTCCCCTGTGTCTTCCTTTATTGAACCTTAGCTTTTCCGTGAGGACAAGGAATGCTCAATGAGGTTCTTCAGAAGTTTAGAATCTAGCCCTAAATGTGCAGTCCCCATGCACTGAGGTGGCTCCGTTCTGAGACTGATTCTTAGTACTAGAGGAGATTAAAGATTTATTTGCAAGTTGAACGTCCCCCGGGATAGCGTGCGGGGCAGGCAGCTGAGTGGCATACTACAATCCAGCAACAAACTTCAGGCTACACGTCACTGAGCGAACGAGTTCCAGAAGAACAAACAAAACCCAATGGGAAAGCAAATTTGTACCCCCCGTCTTCGTGTGTCTCCTCCCATAACTGGGTGGGACCTCCCAAGAAACAAATCCTCCTCTCTCTACTCAAAATAGCCACCTTAAAGGCAGGGATGAACCTCTTACTAAGGAGATAGACAAGGTCCGCAGCTCACGTCCAGCTAACGTGCGTCTTTCCAATGGGCACACCCAGTAGCATGCAGGACGTGATAGGCTATAGAGAGACCATGTCAGAAGTGTAACAATATTTCCCCATGACTTTAATTGTCCCGACTGATTTACTAACAGCGTTTATCTCAGTGCGCATTACCATACAGGTGTTAGTCATTCGCTCTTCGCTGCAACTGGCTACTTCCATGTGATTATAATAAACAGTTGTGTTTATCTGTGCCTGCCTCTATTTTAGCGCTGGAGAAAGGTATCACATTGCTAGCCCTGCAGAATGAATGCTAGCCCTTAGCAGCATCAATGCGAGCTTTCCTCGCACATGCACCAGCATTCTTTAGCCCTTCTGGCTCCAAGGCCCATCTCAATGGCCAGTCCAGTCCATGGCATCAGTCCAGATTGCTAGCTATCGAGCCAACCACGGCCGATTGTTGGGCTGTTTTCTGTAACAGGGACCTCTGTTCAGTAGGAACTGGACTGAGACCATCCATCATTGTGACCACCCTGGTGCCGCAGTAACATTTAGTTACATGCAGGCTGCTCCTTTCACCGGTTGCCCCAAATCAATCTTCTGTTGCACCCCTAATGACCTCAAGCACCACCTAAGAGGCGGCGGGGAGGCTCGGCGTTGGTGCAGGAGAGTGCGGGAGATGAGAAAGCGGGGAAAGGCAGCCCAAGGAGCCATAGCTGGCAAACTAAAGTCAGACAAACCCTGACTGGAAATAAGGCAAGTTTTAAGAGGCTGATTAGTCAAAAAGCAAACTCTCGAGGGCAGGGAGGGACTCTCCAGCCTGAATGCCTTTTGGAGAGAGAGGCTTTCGTCAGACAAGTTATGAGGCTCCACACAGCAGCAGCAGGACGAATTCCCCTGGCCTGCGTTATGTGGAAGGTCAGACCCGATGACCTATGGTCTCTTCTGGCCCTTAAGATCTAGGCATTTGTGAATTTCTTTGGAGGCAGATTTCAGCTCTTCTGACTTTGATTACGATGTTGGAAAAACAGGGGGGGAGGGTAATTGTCCAACCTATGAGTCTCTGCTGACAGAGGGACATGTATCACAATGGGAGGGGGGCACTATAGAACCATTCCAGTTTAAATCCCTTCCTGGTTCTCCATTGGTCCAGCTGATAGGAAGCAGGTGTTTATGGGGGCTAGTTACTTTCTGTAGCAGTCTCATTATCAGGGGCTTGGCATCTCTCTCTTGTACCCTCCCACCATTTCTCCCAGATCCCCAACTCAGAACCCTTTTCTCCCACCAATCACCCCTTTGCTGCAACTAGCCTGGCATCATCACAAATTCAGCATCCCCAGGGTTAGCGCTGAGCGCCGGCGGCTGGATCTGCTGCAAGGGCTAAGGCTATCTCAGGTTGACGCTGGGTGAGCTAACCAGGGCAGGGCCAGGCGAGTGCTGGGGTGGAATCGGTCCTTCCTACGCTCGGAGCCAAACCGGGGCTTTGCCTGCATGAAAAGGGAAGCAGGTTCTGCAGGATGTAAGTGACACAGGTCCGGGAACAAACCTCCCCCCATTCACATTGCCTCTGCCCAGCGACGAGGAAGAGGATGGAACAGTCTGCCCTGGATTTGGCCAGAGTGGGCCCAGACCACGGATGAGGCAAGCTGGAACTCAGGTGTGCTGCCACCGACTATTGAGCCAAATGCCACGGAGCAAGGTGTGACGCAGGCGGCGCAAGACCCCTCCGTGGCACCAGAATCACCCTCCCGTTGCTGTAGCATCACCCTCTTTAACGGATTTATTCCTAGGGCAGCCCCGTGAGGTAGGGCGGCGCTCGTGACCCAGTGCATAGATCTGAGACACAGAGGGCTCAAGCGACTTGCCCAAGTCACAGAGGAAGTTTGTGGTGGAGAAAAGACTCAAGCTCAGGTTCTCCAAGCCCTAGCCTAATCCCCAAACCACTCTCGCATTAGCCCTTTCGCTTGTGACTTTTGAGGGCTTCCACCCGGGAAGTCCTGCATTAAAGGCTCCCAGGGGCATGTTATAAACCTGAATTAGTGGGACCTGGGCTGATAGGTTCAGTGCATTTCCTAGTCCATGCATAAGAGTCCACACTGAATAGTAAGTCTGCACCTGGATCTCACAGCCACGCACTACACAGGCCTTCCGACTTGTCTCCGCAGCTTGAGCTGCGTCCACACTGCAAAATGAAAGGAGTTGGAGTCGACTCGCAGCTCTGACCCCACCCTCCAGTCGGCTCCTGCGTGGTTGCTGACCCTAGTCAGGCTGATTTGTGTGTGGACAGAAAGCGGCTTGGGCTCAAACCAGAGCGAGAGCTCAGGCTTAGTGTGCCGTGTAGAGGTACCCCCACTGACTTCGGTCAGCGTTGGATCATTCTCAGAACAGAGCAGTTACTGCAATCGAAGATTCCTCTGCTCCCTAGCGTAGTCACAGCACCACCAGCTGGTGAGGGGAGAGCACACAGCTGTTAGCTTTCCCCATGGCGACAGCATTTCCACGGTGCCTGCAGAACTGAGCCAGAGAGATCCTTTTTGGATACAGCCCCGGGAGGCACGCACCTGGCCTCCTGCAACGTCAGTCGGCTGAATGTCCCAGCACAATGCACGTGCCTCCAAAGAGTAATGAGCGCCGTTGATTTTTCCCTTTCAGCCACACGCTCCCCGCCGCCCCTTCCATCAAGCTGCAAATATGCTTTCAGTACAATAAACACCGCTGCTTGGTCTATGGAACAAATGCTTAGCACCAGCCATTGTCCACTGAGGTGGGAAGGGGGCCCATGCTGATTTAATGACGGTGATTTAAGCAATTTTGATCCATTTTTTTTATGGTGCATTTACAGTTAGGAAAAGACTCAAGAAGGAAAGGGAGGGGACCCACCACGGAGCACTTAAGAGGGGCTAGAGACGCGTCAGGGCTCTTGCAAGCTCCTCACCTTGGTGTGTTGCCAACAAAGGTCCAATTCTCACAGCCTGAGCCCTACAGAGTAAGATCTCCACTCAGCATGTAATCATCTACCTCTCCCCTGCGGATCACAGCCTCTCAGCGCTCGGCTCCAGCTTTGACTCCTTGCCCAGCTAGTAACAATAGGGTACGGGAACACCTGCCCCTAACAGCTCCCTAGTGCAGCAGGAACCTGGCTAAATAAACGCTGGTGTCAAAGCAACCATCCAGGACCTGGATAAGGCCCTGCACTGATGCCTATGCTGCCGGGGTAGAACAGAGGACACCAGGCAATGATTGTCTCTGGCACCTGGATTAGCGCGAGCGTCACGTTCATTACCTGCATGGCCGCCTGCCTGAGGGTCAAACGTCACTGCCTCTTCAGGAAAAACAGCAGCATCGAGGGACCTCCGTGTCCAGCGACAGGAAAATGAGCTGCAGGCGCAGTCTCTGAGGAGATTAAGAAGAGAAAATGCCACATAAATGCCCACGTTGAAAAGGGAAAGAGCAGAGTCACCCCCTGGGGGCCCTGTATGTTGGTCAGCATGAGGCAGCCGGTAGCATCTGCTCCGGTCCACACACTATGGGGCTCTTTGCTTCGGGGCTCTGGTTTCTGCCAAATGGGATTTATTTTGTCAGCTCATTCGAAGATGGGGGCCGCTTATAGCTGACCTCTGCTAGCCCCACTGAGCTGGGCCCCTATACAGGCAGCATCTTGCAAATCCAGGGCCGTAAACTGATACCTAGATAATGCTTCGGAATTGGGAACTTCCCATCCTCCAGGGAAGTGGTGGTGCCAGGGGGGACGACTTCACCCCAGCTGTTTAACAGCACACAGCATCAGACTTTACTGCAGGAAATCAAATTGAAATGGGGGGGGAGGGCGGGTCAGGAGAAAATAGCCCTTGTAGCCCAGTTCATAATGCCCATGGAAGTGAAACACAGCTGCCCCTTGGGAACGAATGAAAAGGGAGGGATTTAAGAATGGAGTTTGCCAGAATCAGGAATTTACTAAAGACCCCTCATTTTCCAGAGTGCAAGGGGGAATTTCACCCCCCAAACCCTATCAGCTTTTCACTTCTTCTTGCAGGGCAGGGTATGCAGTAACTAAAACAAACAACTATTGCCCCCTCCTCTCTCTGAATCACACCTCTCCCTTTTCTGGGCTGGCTTTGAAACAACTCCAGGGCACTAAGGAGTCGCAACACTGAAGGCAGACCTTTACAGTGGCTCTTCTGCCGTGCACGTCTGCTACAGACTTTTGAGAAGGGAGTGAGGGGGTTCCTAGCCCTCAAGAATTCTGCCACCCTGTGAACAGCTCTTCCCCACGCAGAGCATCTGACCCTTTGTCCTTAGTTGTTCTTCTGCTGGCTTGGGAAAGTCAGGTTTTAAATTAATTTCCCACGAAGCCCAGCGCTGGGCTTCTCCAGAAGAGTCCTGCTCTAGCACTCGTCACTCAGTGAAGCTGTACACTGCAATTAAACTGGCCATTCATTTCTGCAGGCTTCACCAGGCAACAGTTTTATGGGACAGTGATTGCAAAATAACTCAGAGGACAGAAGAAATTAATGCCAGCTTTACCTGGGCCACTGCCAGAAATGTCTGCATTGTGTATTTTTGGGTATCAGTTTGTACAAGATTGGCACAACCCTGGTTGTTGCTTACCACATTACAATGGTAAATTGTATTACAGTACCACCCAGAGGGGCCTTCAATCAGGATCTTGGCCTGTTGTGCTAGGTGCTGTACATACGCATGGGAAGAAGGAACAGTCTAAGTAGGTAAGACAGACACAGAGTAGGTGGGAAACTGGCACAGACAGAGCGTGCACTTTGTCCCAGGTCACCTAGCAAGTCAGAGCAGAGCTGGGACTAGGACCTCAGTCTCCTGGCTCCCAACCCAGTACCCCACACAGGGGCCATTTGGGCACTATACAACATTGAAGCAACATACTGAAAAAAGGAGGAAAAGGAATGGCCTGACCTACACCCTCCAATGGCACATGACTAACTTAAATCTAGTCCCTCAAGGTGCTTAAATACTTTCTATAGCGTATAGCAAGGCCTGCTCAAAGAGGCAGAACACAGGATTGGAAGCCAGGATCAAAAACGAAACATGTGGCCCTAGCCAGGTCACTCAGGCGCCATTTGTCAATAATCTTGTGTCTCGAGGGGTGAAATCCAGGCTCCACAGATGCCTACAGGCATTCTGAGCTGGCGAAGGCAACACATCCTCAGTGACCACAGCGAGGGGCAGAATAATTAGAGAACTGGACACTGCTCGTTAGACTTTTGCTACGGGGATAATGCTACCTGCCTCAGAGGGGCTGGGAAGGTGCATTAATTAGTGTTCAGAAGGTGCTCTGAAAAACAAAAGCACCAAACAAATTGTATTATTCCTTCACCGGGCAACAGGCCTCCTCCTATGGTTTTCTCTGTCCAATAACCACACTAGGTGCTTGCCTATATTAAAAAAAACCAACAACCCATAAGCCAGACATCAGTAAAGTTAACCAAGGACAGCTAACCCTATCTTTCTCTGCACATGACTGGGCCCCACAGGCTAGGTTCCAAAACTGGGACCCATTAAGGTTTATTGGACTCCTACAATCCTAAGCAGAGCCTTAGCTATCTCAGACCAAGCCATTTTCCTGACTGCTCGCCCAGCGCCTTAGGAGAGCCCCCAACTGCTGAATCGTTCAGTAGGAAGTAAAACACAGTTAGTGCTGTATGGCTTGTGGACTCCAGAAAAGATAAGGGCTAACCACAGAGGCCAGCTGAGACCCATTAACATACAGACAAAAGACTTCACTAGGATATAAGGAAAGCAGATTCCAGGGACACATTACCTCAGCTTACAAGAACAGCACTACACTTCCCCACCCTGGGTACAGGAAGACAAGAGTGGTCCTGCTTTATATAGGGTCTTGGACCATGCCTCCTGCCCAATTAGCTTGGGACCCGCCCACAGAAAGGCGGAGTCACCTGCACTCTGCTAAGCAAATAGAATCCCTAGCATGGATGGACTACAACTCCCAGCATCCCCTGGGAGCAAGCTAGATTAAATAGCATGCTGCAGGCCGGCCCCTGTGTGATGGCAGTGGTAAGAAGCGTGGAGGGACGCAGCTCAGCCATCCTCATCAGTGCTGGTGACCTATTTTGTCTGGCCTTCTCCTGCCAAAGGGGATAGGGTTGGGGTCTCAAGGTACTCAGGAGCTGGCTGTGTTTCTGCATCCAGGGCATTTCACGGCTGTCAGTGTGCAGAAGTTTAGCCCTAATTTTCCTCTTTTAACACATCCTCCCTGGTGATAAAGTCCAATCGACCTCAGCTAAGCACCCCCACCCAAACTGAGCACTGTCTGAGCCGATCCACTGCCCCAGGATAAAATTCATACTCCTCCACCCCCACATGAAAACAGACTCTATTTGCCAATGGGGGGGAAGGGGGAAGAGTTCTGCCTGCAGCAGCTCTGATTGGCTGTTCAGCCCCAGGAGGTGCACAACTAATCAGAGGGTTTAATTTGCTAGAGGGCAGGAGTTTCCTTAGGAGCCCCTTAAAGCTAAACCGGAGTGATTCCCGGAGCATTGGCCGCACCACACCTTGTATGGTCGAACCACTGGATTAGGATTCAGGCCACCTGACTTCTATTCCTGGCTCTGCCACTGGCCTGCTGGGTGACCTTGGGCAAGTCTGTGCCTCAGTTTCCCCATCTGTAAAAGAGGGTGAATGCTTTCCTCTGTAAAGCCGTTTGAGAGCTGTGCATGGAAAGCAACATGGGCCGTGCCCATCACTGTGGTCTCTGGGCCCCCTCCAGAGGTGTGTTACATGCTGTGACTACACGCCTGTCAGTCATTGTATTAGCCTGCTGTGCTGCGTTCTTTGACTGACTGGTTACACTGGGGAGGCCTCGTGCCCCACTTGTGAGATAGAGCTGGCCCCAGCCTCTCAGTGGGTGGGTGGGGGTGTGCACCTGCTTTGTGAGTTGTGGCCAAAGAGCCCTTTGAACATGGGGGAACCAGAAAGAGCCAGCTGAGAGGTTTGTGTGTCCTATGCTGGGACACAGCTCTGTGGGGTGTGGGCTTCCTGAGTGACTGGCAATGGGAATTCTGATAGCAGAGCAGTTCTGCTCCCCGTTATGGGGTACATCAGCATGGCCACACAGGGGTGATCCACCTAGCCCCAGATCCTGTCTGGTGACAGTGCCCAGTATCAGTGGAAATGAACTATTGAATGAGTCAGCCATGGGGGCCAGTTCCTGCTTTTGGCAGCTGGAAGTATAGGGACACCCAGATTGTGGAGTTGAGTCCCTGCTGATCGTGGCTAACCGCAATTGATGGGCCTGCCGGCTATCAACTTAGCTAGTTCTTTTTTCCCCCCTTCACACATTATACATCTGGCCTTCACAACATCCCACAGCAAGAAGTTCCACAGGTTGGCTATGCATTGGATGGAGCAGTACTTCCTTAGGTTTGTTTTAAACCTGCATTGTTTTAAAACAGTACCGACACGGGCAAGAGGTACAAGAGACTTGGGGAGGCCAAGTCTCCTCCAGCAGCTGCCGCTGGAAACTGGTTCTTGGGCTGCTCTATTCCCATCCCTACTCCGCCTCTTCCCAACCCAGCTGTGATGCTCTCTGGATTGGGGGGACGACCACTTACGATATCAGTTAACATCCATATAACAAAATTACAAGAACCCATAAGAGATAGACCACATCAGGTGACATTCGATTGGCCGGGAGCATTGCACCATAAAAAGCAGATTCAGGGCACAAGCTCCACAGCCTGTCCCCACCCTCACCACAGCCTGGCCAAGCCCAGGCATCTCCTGGGGCTCCACACCATGGCCCGGCTCTCCCCAGACTGTCCTCCTCACCTGCCCCAGGCCTGGGGCCGCCCTCTGGCCTGAAAAGTCATCAGCCCCCACCGCCGGCCAGGGGCTCTGCTCACCTGCCGCCGCATCCTGCTGCTCCCCTTTCCCTCCCCCTTGCTTAGTAGGGCCCACCCAGCTGGCCCCATTCGTAGTTAGCCCTCACTGCCACCCCCACTGTCCATGCTGCCTGGCCACAGGGAGGGATTTAAATTTTCCTCCTTTTCTTCCGCCCTGGGCTAAGTGCTGCAGGGTGGGAGGGCCAAGAGACCGGCCAGGTCCCGTGGCGTGGGGCACTGACTGGCACATTCGGGGGCCTGTGCCCCTTGCCAGCAATACCCCTGAGAAAGGTTATAATTTGCTAAGCATGATGATATTGTTTATAAGTATGTGTCATTGCGTTGTGTGTGTTCGCTGTATCCGTAGTTAACTTGTGCAGCGTTTCTGGGCGATAACCCAGCCAGGACGGCCGGGCTGCAGCACTAGCCGGCTTAATGGCCTATTAGGGAAACTCGCAGGTACCATGAGCCCATGGGGAGGAGTCAGGGTTACACCTGCTGAGTCACCAGGACTTTATCATGTGACCGTGGGCTCTCTCTTATTTCTGTACATTTCCACCAGCAGCATGGCGAAGACCAGGGGATGTAAAAGGCTGCACCGCAGCCATTTGTCTTCAGTCAGTCTTTATTCTTCAACTTTTAGCTATCTCTTGATCAACTCATCTGCAGCCAAAGGTGTGAAACAAAGGACTGAGCCCCATCCAGGTCCTGGCTTACACCAGAGGGGCGGTACAAGTCTGAAAACTCCACAATTCTACCAAACACCTGATCTATATGGGTTCTTAAATCATTTGTATGTACGTGATTGCTTTACTCATTTAACATGTCTCTTTTCGTTTGTTTCGTTCCTTTTACAATAAGCTTTCGTTTTAGTTACTGCTGGATTGGCTGGGAGCGTGGTGGGTAAGAGCCGAACTTAGAATGATCTGCTAACGCGGCTGACCCTTCAGAGTCAGGAGAACCCTTTTGGTAAAGAGCGTGGAGTTTTAAATAACTTCTCTCTTTCTCAGACCAAGAGGCTGACTGGGAGCCAGATGCTGAAATGCAGTAAAGAGGGCTGTGTATATTTTGTTTTAGCTCTTGATAACTAGTGATAGACATTAGAAGCACTGTTTGTGGATGGGTGGGAAATCTGACAACAGCGTCACCCACCAGCACTCGGAAAATCTGCTCTCTTTTTGCAGGCTGCCCGGACACTGGCATTTTCAGGTGGTCTGCCCTAGGCACAGTGGGTAACACCAGCTCTGCCTTTTCTTGCCTTCAGTCCAGCTCTCTTCCCAAGGTCCCACACATGCATCTTGGCCTCTCCCCCCAGGGCTGCTGATGCTGGAACAACTCAGCTAGGCTAGAGCCAGCGATGGGATCTCAGGGAGGGGGCTGAGCCAGCACCTGGGCTTCCTATTCACGGCATGGGGCGAAATGGGTGTTTAAGAACAGGATCCACCCTATTTCCATCCCATTTCTGAGGGGCTTCATCAGGCTTGGCTGGAAGGTGACTGCAGTATACAGTACCATAGCATCGTTCTGTAACTAATGGGTTATCCCCAGAATGACGGTTGGAAGGAATAACGCAACTGTGAAATGAGATCAAGTGATCTGAAGGAGGAGAGCAGCATGGAGACAGTTTACACGCACAGGACCCTAGGATTGTCTACACAGGGCCAGCTAGGAAAGTTCATCTGAATTAACTAAAGAGGTGAATTTGAAGTGAACTAATCAGACTACTCTAAAACTCCTGTGTGAACACCCTCATTCAGAATTAGCAAGGCCTTAAAGCAGTTTAATTAAATTCACTCCCATGCTGAATTCAATTAAACCACATTAAGGCCACTTTAATTCTCATGGATCAAATCCACACAGGGCTTTGATGGAATTTAAGAAAGCCATTTCAGATTCATACTCTTAGTTAATTTGGACTAATTTTCTCAGATGGGCCCTGTGTAGACAAGCCCTTAGAAAGAACTCTGATGCTGAGACCTCTGAACTTTGATCCTGTTGATGTGACTCTCACAAATTGGGGACTGGCTAATTCTGTCCCCATGACGTGCTGTTTTGAGACCACCACAGAGGGTGTTGGGTTTTTTATTATTATTATTATTATTAAATGCAGTCACTGATTCAGAGAAATTTACAATAGGTTCACCCACCACATGTGGGTTCTTTTCCAAAAGAAAACAAAATGTTCTGAGCAGCAAATAAAAGAAGTCTTCACATTCAAAGCAACACAGAGTGAAAATAGCACGAATCCTTTGCGGGAGGCTGCTTGTGAGAGCTGTGGGAGTCATTGCCAATCTCAGTACATGGCCCCTCTCCCAGTTCTCTTTGTTCTATAATAAACAGACAACTTTTGCTTCATAGCCCAAGTTGCTCTGGGAGGGGCTGTTTCCTTCAGAAGTTTGGCTCGTGTGAGGAAGTTTCCCTCTTTTGTAAAACACCTAAACCTTTGCTTAATTTTACGTGTGCACGTACCCTCCACTGAAGTCAGAGTCACTAACTCCTCTGACCTCGGTGTCGCCATTCTTTATTTCTAATGTAGTTATATGTGATCAGTAAAAGAGAGGGAATGCCAAATTTGTGTGGACCACAGGTACCTTGAGGCTAGGACTAAAATGAGTCATCTTTGGGAGTGCTAGACACCCACCTCTCTCCTACTGCTAGAAATTGAAACAAGACCGTGTCCTTCCACACTGGGGGCCCGGCCTTGGGCTTGCATTGGAATCCACACACAGCTGCCTGTGATTTACCTCCACTGGGGGTCAATAAAATATAGTCTTCATAAGCCTAATGCTTAGTGAAGGACAGGACTGAGCTGGGGTTTGAATTAGGAGAAAGGACATGCGTAAGGTAGTCTGTCCTGCATTATACAAGACCCCACCGAGCCCTGCTTGTAAATTACATTGGTGGGACCCAGCAGATTGCATCCATCACCTGAGCAAAGTGCAGCTCAGATGCACTGAGGAGTCAGCCCATTCCCCTGCTAGTTTCAGCTATTTGCTGCTTCCCATTAAGAAACAAACAAAGCTGTTCCATAAAACCAGGGTCATCGGCAGAGGGTGGCCTTTTGTCTTCCAATTAAAAAACACACAAGCACCAAAAAATCCCGTGGGTGTGGGTGTCTTATTCTGATGGCTAAATAATAGAACGGGGTTTGTTCAGCAGAAAGGAATCCTTCAGCTGTGAAATCAAAATACGCCTGGGAAGCGACTTAAAGGGAGAAATAATAACCATACCGCTGCATGGTTCCTGGAGGGGTAGGAAGCACAGAGCTTTAACTAGAGTGGAAAGCCTCAGTGATCCCTCCCTTCTCCCCTCACTGGCTGAAGACTGAGAAGAATCATGACTGTAAAGTCCTCTCTCTGAGTTTTCAAATTAACAGCAGGAGCACGGCATTCCTGCTTTGACTGCAGGAGGAGTGCGGTAAGTGGCCCCAGCTTCTTGTCCACCTCTAGATCAGAAACTGCTTCTCCACCAGCGTTTTTGCTGCTAGGTTCTTCCTTCCTAGGGCCTGCCGCAGCTTCTCCACCAGCTGAAAGCGGAACAGAGCATATGGAGAGCAGCAGGGTAGGGCAAAGCCAGAACCCACCCTAGAAGCACCCTATAAACCCTGCGGGCTGACCGAGCCCTTTGAAGGCCGTGTCTAAACTGTCAGACAGCAGCCCGCACTGAAATGATAATCTGATCGGAAACGACATTTTGCCTTTGATTCCCGGCGTGAAGCGGTTCTGACCATTCACATAGCTGGACTCAGCCACGCGGGGGAAACTCACCAAGGGGAGGGTTTCAATTGGGAGGAGGTTCCAAGTAGCTTTTAGAAACGAGTCAAAACATGGAGGGGCATAAATGGACATGATGCAGTCCGTGACTAGCTGCGCCAGCGTGTGAGATTTGCACAGGAGGGCAGCATTCGGGCACCTGCTTGTTGTAGAAAATCTAGCGCTTGACCCGAGTGCCTGGCTCACACTTTACCTTCTGCACAGCAAACGTGATGATCGCTGCCAGCACAAAGTCCTGCGTGCCCAGGTCGATGACGGAGAAGAGCAGGGTGTCGAAGAGCAGCAAAGCCAGCTCGTTGTTGTAGAAGAGAGTCCTGCTGAACAAGGCGCTGTCGTCTGGGGGCAGGAAGAAGCGGCTTAGAGCCCTGTTTTAGGGACCAAAAACAGGAGCCTGGGAGACCACAAGACGCTGGCTGCTGTTCAACTTTTGTGGCTGGCATGATAGAGGCGCATGGCCCTAGACGCAGAGATTGAAGGCATGATCCCAGCCCTAGCTACAGCGCAGGGAATCTGCCCCACTGTGCGCCTCCTTTTCTACTGGGTAACAGCTGATTTTCCTGGCTGCGTCCATTGTCCAAGGAAGGAGAGGCAGAGTGGAGATCACAGCTCCTGGGCTAAAAGCTGCGGAGAGTCCTTTCACCCTCCCTGGCCTGGCACTGTCCCACGGCTCCCCTGGCCGAGGCAGGGAAAATACCACCTTTTGTCTCAATGTGACAGGAGCCCCCGGCTCCTGTAGCACCCACTCCAGCAGGAAGGGAGAATTTTAAAAATGCACCAGCTGCATCTGAACCCCAGTGACAGATGGGGCAGGTGGCTGAGTCAGTGACAGCAAGCAGAACCCTGCTGAGAGAGCCAAGGTCCTCTGTCAGCAGTAAGGGGTAAAAGCACCCTTGGCAGGGCTCAAATCCTACCTCTCAATGGCCCCAAGCAAAGGACTCAGTCCTGTACAAGGGGGTGGACAAAATTGGCTCACAGCTAGGCATCAGCAATTTTACTTTTGGTCACCAGAGAGCATTCCTTCATTACATTTCTGTAGTGGAGTTAAGTGACAGGCTACTAAAACTGGTCACCATGGTGACCAGAAACATACATTTGCCGAGGCTTGCTTACAAGGAAAGGTGTTTAGCCCTGGAAGCTGCAGGCGGAAGAGGAAGCTGAGAGACACCTGGGAGCAAGGTCTTGGACATCTTTGGAGCTGGTATCATGTCTCTACATGGGAATGCAAGTTTGAAGTCTTTCACCATCCCACCCCTTCCCAACAGGTGGAGAT
Source organism: Pelusios castaneus (assembly GCA_007922175.1). Taxonomy (NCBI): domain Eukaryota; kingdom Metazoa; phylum Chordata; order Testudines; family Pelomedusidae; genus Pelusios; species Pelusios castaneus. Next base: position 26,443,952 of record ML685783.1, read on the forward strand.
CTGGCACCCTGTCTCCACCCAGAGCCAACTCTGCCTGCGTCAGAATAAGACATAGCCCAGCAGTGGAAAAAAGAGCAGTGATTGCACAGCCTTGGGGATGAAAGTAGGACATTTCCAGTTTGCACATGGCAGCTAACACCCCATGTCCCCATCTGCAGTCCCAACTTGCTGTCCATCAGCATTTAAAGGACAAGGAGTCATCCCATCTGAGTACAGAAGCTCCCAAGGAGAGAGCGTTGAGTTACCTGTGTACAGAACAGACATGTCCAGTGGCTCCTGGAACTCCATGTCCATGATACGCTCCAGGAAGAACTTGTCCTTCACGACGTAGTCCATATCTCTGTATGCCTGGGGGAGAAATGCTAGCATCGTCGGTGGGGTTACGAGAAGCAGCACTTTGGGACCCAGACTCTCAGCAATGCCTAGAGACCCCAGAGAGCAGGGTGCCGTGATGCTAGGGTATTGATCATCCAAGTGAGAGAGTGCTGGCCCCCAAAGAGGACACAGGCTCCCTAGACAGGACAAAGGAGGCATTTACCCCATTTTACAGGTGGGCAACTGGGATCACAGATTAAGGCCCAGATTCTCTAAGGTATTTAGGCTCCTAACCCAGGGGAGTTAGGAGCCTAAGTCACCCAGGGAGTCCGTGACAAAATTGGGTAGTGCACCCAGATTTCCTGCTCAAGGCCTGTTCCCTGAGAGCAGGAGGATCTTTTTCATTCCAAGGGTTCCCAGGATTAGGTACCATTGTAAGGAAGGCAGCAGGGTGCTAGCGAATGGGCACTTCCCCCGTGTTCGGAGTTACTGTGCACAGAGTGCACTGGGGCAAATCCTGCTGTCAGGGTCAGGCACACAGCTCCTGTGGGCTGCTGCAGGAGGCAGAGCAGAGGATGGGGTTTGGCCCCTAATCTGCAAATTTGATTGGACACCACCTACAAATCCCATGGGGCTGCACTCCCTGACCTGCTTCACGTGACCTTCATCACAGCCTGCCGGGAGTCGGTCAGAAGAAGGGACCAGCACAGCTGAGCAATCCCAGCCTGGCCCCACTGAACTGAACCTCACCAGGGCTCTTTGGGCACTGGGACCACAATCTCCCTCCCATCCATCCATCCTCGCCATGGGCTGAACATCCTGCTAGACCCAGCATTGGATGTCAGACCTGAACGCTATGCTGGGATCACCCCCAGGGCTTTGTGTTCTCCTCAAGCACCATTCATCGGATAATGTCCATTAATTAAGCCCCAGAGCTCTCCTGCAAGAAAGGGATGATCACCTGCATTTTACAGCTGGGGAAACTGAGGCACAGAGAGGGACAGCATCTTGCCTCCGGTCACATAGTGAGTCAGTGGCAGAGACAGGGAATGAACCCAGGCCCAGGCTCTTGCTCCAACCACTAATCCTTACTAAAACCTTAGGGCGGATAACCCAAACCTTGGAAAAGGCGAAGAACAGACTCACGTGTTCGAGGAAGGAGCTGAGAAATCGGTTCAAGGTGTAATAGTTCTTTAGTCTTTGTTCATGTAGCTCGACCCTGACTCTCTCGCCTCGCGGGCCCTGCAAAGAAAGTTCCCAGAAGCACTTTCAGCTCACGGCGGGCGCCCAGGGAGCCGAGCTCTCCACTGCTGAAGAAAAATAACTTGTCTGCATTCAAATTCTCACTTTGGCGGCAGGGATACTGGCTCAATTTTCACCTGCTGCTTTGGAGCCTTCCCTTTGCACGGCAGAAAGACGACTGGGGAGATTTAAGTTGTGAACCACATATGCCAAGATGTAGTTACAAATAGCTGGGCGGCCTTTGGTCCTTAGAGAAATGAAATCCAAGGGGCTGGCAAGCATGCACTTTCACCCAGGAGAGACTGAGTGCTGTGGTGAGAGGGTGGAGCTGTGTAAAACTCTTCAAATGGGGAATCACAGAAAGAATTTACTCATTTGACTTGAATTCAAACGAACACAAACATCAGCTCAGCTGGCCAAGTTTTACTGGTTCTGAGCTTCAGAATCTGACTTGGGCAAGACCTTTTCTGTCCCAGCATCTGCATCTGTTCAGACTTTCTAGTGCGTAACAGAACTGGCTGTACAAACTGTGGACAAACCCAGGACCACCGGCACCAAAATCTCAAGACCCTATGCCACTTGGATTAAAGGAGTACGGCTCAGATCCTCAAAGGTATTTAGCTTAGTTGATTTCGATGGAAGTTAGGAGCCTAAATATCTTTGAGGATCTGGGCTGAATTCAAGAGCTGAGAAGACAGGACCAGCCAGAAGGAAGACCTGACCAGTCACCAGTATAGTGGTGAGTTATTAGTGTGCGACAACCATCTCTGGGGTTTTGCCCTGAAAATTGTGCGCTGTTCTCGGTTAGGGTGAGTCTTGGAGCAGGGCTTGTGTCGTTTCGACTAGGCTGTTTGGTGATGAGGAGCAATAGAAGGGACAACACATTTGACACAAAGGCACAGTTAAAGTTCCAGGCTGCTCCAGTTTTTTCTAGCACCACCACGAGGAAAGGGCTGGATTGATCATCATCTCTCTTTTGAGGGGATTATATTGGAAAGGGTTCCAATTTTTCCCATCCCCCATCCCACGCAGTCCCTCTGGAGATAATAGTCACAGAGTTCAGCAGCTTTCCTCCTCTCCTGTCTGAGAAACCGTGAGTGTGGAGGATTTGAAACCAAGCCTTGAAAAAAGAGCACGAAGAAGCCAACAGTAAGACATTGGTGTCGCCCTGCGAAGGGGAAGATACCTCCATCAAGGGCTGCGTTATCTTGTCGTACAGCTGCCTGACTCTGTCTGTGAGAAGCACCTCAAAGGTTTGAACATCAGAGTTGGCCTCCAGGCCTCTTCGAGGGCACAGATTCTCCTGCCGGGGAGACAAGTGAGGTATAAGTGGGGAAAGGCAAGAATACCGTCTCACATCTCAGTAGGGCCATACGTCTCCAGTCCTCTACAGCATGACTCCAGGTCGCATCACCCACCATTAAAGGCAAAGATGAAGGTCTACGCATTACAGAAAAGATAAATGAGACAGATACGGTCAGACTGTTCCTTATGGTATAGTCTGCGACAGCCCCTAAAAAGGGGGCAGCCCTACGGGGGCAGAGACAGGATGGCTTGAGGAGGCATGGCTAGAAAGTAAGACAGACCAAGGAGGCTGGATTACCTCCTCTTTCCGGAGGCAGGCATGCATGGCATCCATGCCCACGTCAGCATGGCCGTGCACGCTCCGCCCATGGATGTAGAAGCCGTAGCATCCATGCGTCAGGATGAAGACGGACACCTGCAAGGACGGAGAATAGGACCAGGAGGATGAGATCGGGCGCCTTGCTCATTACATTTCTGGAAGCCAAGCTCAGGAATCTGCAGCGTGCCCAGACTCCTATGCCTCATGATCATTCCCCCTCCTCAAAATGCCCGTCAGCTGCGACGGACCCACAGAGCTGCTGGGAATATACAGAGCAGACAGGGAAGACATCTGTGGTTACATCAAATCTTATACACTCAGAGCAGCTGCCCATGGTAGCGAGTCAAACCAGAGCAAACAGGAGTGAGGGAAACAAAGGGAAGGAGAGAGAGTTACTAACTCATTTCCTCCCTGCATTCAGACCTGTTCCCACTCACTTGGTTTCATGGACCAAGAGCATTAAGAAACCAAAGAGGTTTTCTGATGGTAAATCCGAGAATAACTGAAGATACAAAGTGGATTCATAGTCACACCACCAGCACAGGAGGGGCTTAACAAGAAAGCCGATACGCTGTATACGTACCCTGTGGATGGGAGTTCTTCACAATCCCCTCCCCTCATCCATTCAGGGCCAGACTATTAGCTGGCCTCTACTTTGGGTCAGCGTGAAATTCACCTGCACGCCACAGAACATGCACACCTGCATCAGCCTGCCTCACTGCCCCATGTGCATGCATAGTGCAAGATGTGCAAATGTAAGGTTGCTGGATTTTGTGCCTGGATTTTGTGCTCACATCTCAGGGGAGCCTGTCTGGAAACCAAGCCCTTTCCTTGTCAGGTGGAAAGTAAATTAGAATCTTAGAATACTCCATTTTAGTGAATGAGGGGGTTAATAAGGAGACACAGAAATGACATTGTTCTACAGTACGATTTTCATCTTAACAGTGGCCCTTTAAATGTTCACTTGGCCTAAATTGGTGCAGCTCCATCGATTTTAATGTGGCGCTGGTTCCGTGCATGTGATCTGTCACTAACAGGGCAAGACTCACGTTGCTCACGGAGCAGAGGTCTACGAACTGACGAATCTTGTCCTCCACAAACCGCTCATAGAGGCCTATGAAAAACACCACCTGCAGAAAAAAGCAGCGTGCAGCCGTGCAGTCATTACTTAGCAGACGTTTCACATAATACATCCTGGGAAGCAACTAGGCAATAGAGAGTTTCCTTTCCTCCCACCTCTTCGTTTTTGTCCTTCTCCGTGTCTCGCAGGGAAACGCTGGCCAACAGACACAAGTTCAAGTCCCACACAAATTCCTGGGCTCAAAGCCAGTGCTGATGGGCAGTCCGATGTTTCAGACCGTAATCCGAGACTGGATGATGACCCAATAGGTCTTCTCCTTGTCCCGCCCCATCATTCTTTACAGCACAGCAATAGAGGAATGAAGGAACCCTAGTTAAAGGCACCGTCCTTCAGACGAGAGCCTAAACTAGTGGTTCCCAACCTTTTTGGCTCAAGGGCCACAGCGATCATTTTTACAACCCTGAAGGGCCACCAGTCTCTGCCAGTGTTCCCTCCCCCCTCCACTGCAGCCAGACAGACGCAGTTCAGCAAGGAGGCTGTGTCCTCACTGATTTCCCATCGCCCTGACTCCTGTAGCCACGTGCACTCCATCTGGGTCCCTAGGCAATGGCTCTCCTTCTGCAGCAAGGGGGGGGGGGGGAAGAGCAGCAGGTCTCTTAGAAAGACCCCGTGGGCCACGGGCTGGGAACCACTGAGCTAAACTCTTTCTTCTGTCCACCTTTGTTCTGCCTGGGCGGAGAGTAAACTCACAGCCATAGGAGAGCTTTGAGACCTGGCTGAGCCTCTCTTATTTCAGAAAGGGCCCGATCCTCAGTGCTCTTGGCCCCTTTCACACCCAAAGCATCCCCCATGGCCAGGCAAAGAATAACCTGCACAATCGCCAGCGCCAGCCAGAGTGACGCAGCAATCCCAAATCGAAGGATTGGGCTCCAGGCAGCAAGGTAGGCATCGGCACCAGGGTGCAGATTCAGGTTCAGGTCTCGTGATGCGATGTTCTTCAAGCCCACAACCTGGAATAAGAACGGGTGAGCTAAATCAGAAGCCCTATATGAGGCGAGCTCTCTAGGAGCCGTGAGGCCCCTGAGCACATTGCAGGCATGAATAAATGATAACTGATCAAAGCAAATCCTGGAAAGTTACAGTAAACCCAGACTGTTCCCTGAAATCCTAACCCTTCTGCGAAAGAGTCTCCAGTACATATGGCATTCAGGTCCCAGGGTGATGGGCAGGGTATAGACAGATTCTTGCTTCCTTAGCTTGTGGGGCCAAATTTTCAACCAGCCTCTAAATCAGTGCCTACAATTTTGTGTGCACGATTTTTTTCACATGTAAAAACTGCCACGTTTGCCCAGGCAAATTGTGCTAAATTAATTCCCTAATTTGCAAGCGCAAATGCTATTTGAGTGCCCAAATGTGAGTTGTTGCAAAGGCAGAGATGGCTTCTGGAAAGGAATTGATCAACCCACAGGATCCATCTCTCACGTGCCAAATTTTGCTCGGGTTTGAACGGTCCATACTCAGAGGACCACACGACGTAGACTCATGAAATCACTCTCCTTAAGTAGGAGGCATTTCATGAATGACTGTACAGAACAGACAACTAATCAGGCCTCCACTCATGTGGCTTTGTCTTTTCTGTACCAGAGACCACAACCTGGTTGAATCTCTCTCTCCGCAGCACACAGAGACATCTGCTGGCTGAATAATATGACTGCTAGCCCATCTCGTTCCACAGAGGGCAAGTCGCAGAGATGCTGTGTGGAAACCTTTCTGCCTCATTGCAGACAGTCAGGCGGGTTGGGATTAAAATATGAAACACGTCTGGCTCCTCCTCCCTGAGCCCTGGCCCAAAGTTCAGTTGAAACCCCAAACAAGCCTCCAATTCCCCTCTGCGATCAGAGCTGCAGGCAGATCCACAGAGGGGTGGGCAGCGCTTTTCCAGTGTCAAATCCAGAGTTACGTACTCAGAGAGTGCCAGAATGATGGCGGGGCCAATGTCAGATCTCTGAGGTTACTCACTTCCTCCAGGTGTCCGTCTCTCCACCTCCCACGTACCTCCAGGAGCAGTAACACTGCGAACAGCTGCACTGACGGATTCAATTTCCTATGAGTCTGGATTTCGTTCCACTCGTTGGCGATCAGGAAGGTTCTCCAAGCGCTCACAGAGGAAGTGGCCCTCTGCCCTCCTAAGGGGAAAACACCACACTGATTTCAACTGGCTTGGTTCTGAAAACCGACATGGGCTCCTAGGACACAGAGCTCTGCACAGTTGCGTTTCCAGGAGCCTCGCTTCCATTAATGTACTACTCTCAATATGAAATAGTTGTGATCAGAGGTGAGCTGGCTCCCAAAATAGCCACCTGCCAAGCTGCCGCTGATTTCCCAGAAGTGCAGAGGATCTGGAAGTGCTTTATAAATGCTAATTAGCAAAGTCAGCATCAACGCAGCCGTGTGCCATACACCAGGGATTATAACCCCCACATACCAGGGAGGAAAGGTTGACATTTTTTCAAAACAGGTTTCTCTTTCTGGACACTGGGCTTTTGAATCCTTGGGCAGGATTTTCAGATGCTCACCTAAGCCACTTAGGCATGAGTCAATGGGACTGTGTTTCTCAGTCTCTTCTGCCCGGCTTGTAAAAGGGATTTAAGTCATAGTGGCAGTCAGGACTGCCCCACCCCACCTAGGAGGCTCCTAAATCTCTTTTGGAAAAATGAGACGTAGGCGTCGCAGCACTGAGCGCAGCCTCCCTGGAAACGAAGCACGGGGGGTGAAATCCAGGTTGGGTAAAATTCCCATTGACTTCTCAGCCCAGGTGAAAATGAGCAGCTAAAAATGGAGGTGACCCACGGCAACTTCTGAAAATTGGGCCACAAAAGCATGATTGCAGCGTGGGGCTGATATAACATCAGCCGTGAGGGGCAGCAGCACGGGTCTAGCCATCGAACACAGACCTGGGCTCTACTCGGGCTGGACAGCCCCTCTTCCACCTGCGACGCTGCATCTTCGCTACTGTTACTGGAGCGAGCTAAATCAAAGCAAGCTCGGGTGTGGCCATACATGCTGCAGCTGCAGGTAGACACACCCTGACATCACTGAGGTAACGCTGTGAGTCCCCCATCCCCGTCCCCCCCAGCCCGCCAGGACGCTCAGAGTCCATCTCACTAGACCCCATCGCCTTCCCCTCTTGCTAAGTGAAGAGGGGCCAAAGAGCACCCCGTTTGTCTTGCTGAATGTTGGCGTTGTGTACAATCCTTACGTTGTACATAAAGTAGGTCCTCAGAGCCCCTGTGCCATAACAGATGTTCCCAACTGGGTCAGTTCAGAGGGTGGGACAGCATCTGGGGGGCTACAATGGAGGAAGGGAATCAGAGAGGAGAAATCCTGGGGGAGAATCAGTCAGAAGAGGTCTCCGGGGAAAGCTGCAGGGTTCTCTTTGCAGGCTGTCTTTGGAAGAGGGAGGAACTATCAGGAGGCCTGTGAAGGGGTTAGCCAGATGTCCTTCCTCAGACGGCAGGGCGTTGCCCGAGACTGTATCAGTCTATTAAGTGGTTTATGGTGTTGGAAGCTGTGACGTGCATGGGGGTTTCAAATGTCAGAAATTAACCTGATGCGGACCATTTGCACAAAGACAGACTGTTTGGACTACTTCCGGCGACTTGGTAGGAAGAAAACTGAGGCAGGCGTGTCTGTCGTGCCACGGCTTGCTGCAGGAGTTAGCGCCAAGCAGGGCTGCTCTGCGACAGGGTGGTTTATAAACACAGAGGGTGCTGAGCAGGAAAGGGTTAATTGACCTGTGGATGCTTTGAATGCTGGCTTCTCTTTTGGCTTTTCCCAGTCTATCAGGAAGATAGAGATTGAGAGCTGGGTGACCAGGAGATGAAGCAGGTCCACAGCCTGAAATAAAAGCAGCCAGAACGGTTTAGCTCATTACCACATGCAGAGCCAGTCAGCATCGCAGTCGCATGAGGCCATTGCTACAGGGCCAACTCTACCATAGCCAGTGGGGACCTTCTGCGGAGCCATTTTTGCGGGGAGTTTAGGGGGAGAGGGTGGTGGTGTAAAACTCAAGCCTTCTCCCTCTGCTCAGGAAGGAGAGGCAGGCCCTGGGGCCGAGGAGAGGTGCAGGCAGCATGGATTCTCCCACAGTGCCGCGGGAGGGCCATGGGCAATGGAGTTCAGCACACGGTGACCCACGCTGCCGCAGCAACGTGCACGCCTCTGGCGAGCTACCCACAACCCAGCTGCCAAGCGCGGTGGCCGCAGAGCAAATAGCCTGTCTGAGCCAGGCCTGGCTTTAGCAACGGGAGTTGCTGGCAGAAACAGAGAAGCGATGAGAACCTGCCAGGTCTCAGGAGAAAGAGGCTTTTTCCAGACTTCAGACAGGCCGGAGTCGCAAAGAAAATGCCATTGCCTGTGTTTTGGCTTCTAACCTATTCTGAGGGGGGGGTTGAAACTCTTTTGCGACACTCTCCCACTCCCCCCCCGCCCCGGGCAGGCTGCCCCACAGCAGGCAGTTCTGTCCTCCTCTGCCTCCCATCCTTCACTCTTCTCCCCCACCCCACGCCCTCCTCCCTACCTTTAATGCAAAAGCACAGGACAAGTAGATAACAAAGTTGGTTTCTAGTTGACTGCCTGCAGGGGGGATCATAACCTCAACCGCTGAGGTCTGCTGCCCCTGGGGGATTAAATGAACTTAAGTTGGGGAAGATGAGGGGAAGAAATCTTGTCATTTCCTGCAGATCAAGACTGACAAAATTCGGGGTCATACCCTCCACCCACCGGCAGAGAACTGCGGCTCTAGACTACCTCATAGATTCCCCAGCGCTTTGCTGGCAGGTTTTGAATATCCCAAGCAACTGGGCTTCCATCGTGTGCTACCAGGAACCTTTCCACAGACCCATTCATCTCCCTGGAGGAAAGAGACACCAGTTGTCTCTGTGTTCTGAGCCAGCTTCAACCCTCAGCAATCTGGATGGGCTTGATCCTGTCCCTCTCCACTGACTCTCCCCATCCCCAGAGGCCAGGGTGTAAAGAAGTGTGGACCCTGGAGATTTCAAGTGTGATTTGATAGCAGATCTATCAAGCACCCAACCAGCCCAATCTAAGCTGCAGTAGCTAGGAACTTAGCAGCACAGGACCATTCAGGAAAGAACCAGGCAAAGTGTATCAAGGAATACAATGACTCACCTTGAAAACTATGAGCCAATAAATCCCAATTCCCAAGGCGACCATGAAGAAGGCGTTAGCCAGAGCCCCAGCAAAGAAGGCAAAGAACTTGACTAAAATCTGTGGAAGGAAACAGGAAAACGGACGAATGTTGGGAGGAGAAAAACCTTTGGTACGTGTGTTGGTTTGACCCTTGACCTTTGCCCTGGGGTCAACTGCAGGAACTGTGAATCCTTTTTACATCCAGAGTGATCTCCAAAGAGCTTTCTAGATCATGGAACAATTCCAGCATGGGCGTCACTGAGCCCAGCACCTACTGATATCAGCGGGAGCTGCGCCTACTTTTGCTATGGGTGAATGTGGTCCTAAACATAGCAATCATTCTCCCCAGTAAGGAAACCTGTGTTAGATCAAGCAGTTCCCACCCCTTCCACGTATCCGATCAATCACAGAGCAGCTCTCAGATAGCTTGATGACATCATCTCAAAAACCGCTGGATCAGCAATTCTAGCTGTTGGATGGCCATGTGGAGAGTCAATGGGGGTGCCTCTCTCCCAAAATGACATGGAGGAATTTCCTCACTTTCTAGTGCTTTCCATCCAAGGATCTCAGACACTTTACAGACATTAATGAATAAATCTTCTGCCTCCCTGTGGGGTTCGTGCTATTATTCCCATTTTACAAAGGGCAACAATGAGCCAGGGACGGGTTAGAGCCAGGAGTAGGAACCTGTATTTGAATTTCCAGGTTTCTGTTGTAGCCACAACTTTGTATACGGAGCTCTTAGCCCTGCCTTTGTGTTCATCTACATCAGGTTTTAACCCCAAACCAGACAGCAATTCTAAGCAAGCTTCAAAGAAATTAAATTATTCAGAGGAGAGAGGAGAACCACAGGAAAGAGTAGCTCTCCAAACCCAGGGAGCTGCATGGAAACGGGGTGTGGAGTAGATCAGGAATGGATGCACACAGTGGGAGCAGGGGAAGTGCAGTAGATGGTCTTGGAATCTGGGTGGTCATGGAATCTGGATAGAACAAAATCAGTGGAGCTGAGAAGGAGTTAGATAGTGGAGGCCATTCTGAACTTACTATCAAGGATATGTTCTGAAGCCTAGACCGCCGCACCCAACTGTTGGTCTTCAGCAAGGCGTACAGGGCTGCCAGAGAGCCCAGGATGGCAAGCGCTATCTGTCAGAGAAAGAAGTCATTCTTTCCAGAACTCAGAGGAGAAGGCAAGCAGTGGGAGGTTCAGAATCACATCTTCACCTGCCCACCCCAGGCTGGACACCCGCTCTTCGGGCTACATGGTCATGGTGGTGCCTTTTGGCCTTAAAATCTATGAATAGGGGTAATAGATGGCTCAAAATCCAGCTTGCATGGACTCATCAGCATACATGAGTCCTGTGCACACATAAGTCAGCGTTGCATATGATGTTCAGAAAGCTAATGGGTATTCTTATGCAAAAACTACTGCGTTTTCAGGTCCCTGGCCTCAGGTTTTCCCTTGCACGCTGATTATCATGAACAGACTCCAACCCTGGTCCCTGTGGGACCTCATGGGGTGTCCTAACTGTGTGTCATTTTTTTCTTGAAGGCAGAATACATGCAGTTCCCCACATCTCCAGCATTTTCTCCATGCCCCAGAACAGCCTCACCCTCTCCTCCAGGCTCTTCCCCAACATCTGGATGGCCCGGTGGAAGCCCAGTGGCCCATGGAGCAGCATGTGCAAATGATTACTACTCACATCTGTGTCTCGCTGAGATGTTCCAGGACTCCACGTGTACGACACTGCAAATGATACCTGCCAGGGAAAGAAGAAACAAGTGAGTAAGGGAGGCAGCAGAGAAGCAGTCTGGGGTTAGAGCTTCAATTGCCATTACTGGCCTGGATTTTCTAGTGACTTGTGAATTTGGGGAGGGCTCAATGTTGTGATTTTCAGAGAGTGAGCTCCTGTCCTCTGAAAATTAGCTTTTTTGTAGGCTGCACACCCCAGCAATCACTAATCCCTTCAGAAATCCTGGCCCGTATGTGTTTTAACAACAATGGCGAGACCCGCTAATGTTCGGTTTGGTTCTTCCGGACCTTTCGTCTAACCAGACAATGCCTGGGAAAGTCCTGATGGAAAAAGGCTCAGTCTGCCACTAGTGCTCACAAAGACCTTGTCCATGGTAGCAAAAACATGATTCATAATTCCCCCTGGTGTCCATGGCAGAGCCAGGACATGGGGGCTTTTACCACTATGTTGTGAATGTCTGCTCCAAACAAGGTTAGACATCACTGATGTCAACAAACCAGAGCCCATCTCTGCCCTCTTGAGCCTCTAACAAAGACCAGCATATCTGGCATCGTATAACCCTCTAAGAAAGGTAGTCCTTGCCCCATGGAGCTTACAGTGTAAATGGACAAGACAGACCACGGGTCGGAGGGGAAAGAGAGGTACAGAGAGGAGAAAGTAAGTTGGCCAAGATCACTGGAAGAACCAGAAACAGAAGGCAGGTCCCTTGGTTCCCAGTCCAGTGCCCTACCCACTAAACCAGTGGTTCCCAACCTGTGACCCCTGGGAACCAAAAGCAATCTGTGGCAGCTTTCAAAGTGGCCTAAAGCTCTCCTCCTACTGGCTGCAGAAGGAGCCACTGTCTAAGGACCCAGTTGGAGCACATTTCCACAGGGCTGAAGGACAGGTGCAGGCTCCTTGCTGCAGCCAGGGAGATGGGAGACTAGCAGGAGGCAGCCTCCTCACTGAACTCCTTTTGTCTGGCTGCTGTTGGGATGGGTGCCTGCTGGCCCTTCAGCGTTGTCAAATGAGATCTGTGGCCCTTCAGCCAAAAAGGCTGGGAACTGCTGCACGAGACCACAGAGCTGTTAGGTACAGGGCCCACAGAGTTATTCGCATGCCCTGAAAGACGGCATCAGTCAGCAGGTTTTCAGGATTTTGTGCCTGCGGCTGAATTAGACTTGTGTTTCCCCCTCCTCCTCACCCCAGGCTGGTTCCAGACCCACTTCTGTCACCAGCTCTGCAACAGACACCCCACTGGCAGGAGCATACAGTGCAGGAGAAAAGCTCAGCAGTCTGACGAAGGAGGCACTTGGATGTCCGAATGTCCTAAACTGCACTTCTAATGAGCGTGGGCGCAACAGAGGCAGGGCTGGGAACTTGGCCCTGTGGGGGGCAGCTGATCTCACAGGGAAGTCTAAAAGAAATGAGTAACCAGGGGTTAAAGTAAGGGGGAACGCACCGGAATGCAGTTTTGGGGCCCCCAAATTTCAGGGGCCAGAGTTCCAGGGCCCCTAAAAATAGAAAAATCCAATGGAGCGCATGTCGCTCTGCCCTGGCTGCTGGCAGGTCCTACTCCCCACCGTTCTTAATCACAACACTTATTGTGTGATGCAGTGTTTGCTAGACTGTGACAATAATTGCTATAGACAAAAGTCATATAAAATTATAAATATTTTTATGGAACGATAACCGATGCATGTGGTACTGAGAAGTGGTTGCAGATGCCTACCTGGGCTGGGGACCGCACATACATGAAGGGGGCCCAGCTAATACGGGAAGGGGGCCCGGAGATTAGCAGGGTTCTGGGGCCCATCAAATTATACTTTAACCACTGTGAGTAACCTCCCATGCTGCTTCTCAGAGACTGGCATATGGCAGTCCATGAGGAGCCACTGATCCATTCAGGTCACCACGTGGCCTCCACATCACGCTGGCGATCTCCCAGTCTAGTTCCAGCTCCGGTTGGTCCCATGCCTGGCCCAAAGCCAGCATCAGGCTGGCCTCTGAATGCACGACGGTGCATGCTCCCATCCAGCCGCTTCCCGCATGGCACAAAGGGCGAGTTCATTATATTTCCTACCTGGCTGGCAATGTGCGGGCTCCAGGAGAGGAGGAACAATTGAACTCAGCCTCAACCCTGACAACATCCAGGCTCATTCCCGGTTCTAATTATCACCTGCTGAAGCAACAGCTGCCAAGCGCTGCGGATCTCAAAGGAAAGTCAACCCAGTCTTGTTGTTTCAGCTGCTTCATTTCACATTATTTCTCCCCCCTCACTCCCCCCGTGGCAGCTCCTGCCAAGGGGATCCTGCAGTGCCACAAACTTGCCTGCGTTATTGCAGTGCTGTCTTGCTTTGCATACTTCACTGTCAACAGGAAAGTCGGCTGGTCTCCTGGGCTACTGGCTGGCAAGACAACACTGCACGAGCCAGCGTAGGAAGGAAAAAACAGAGAGGGGTTATCTGGGGGCCAGAGCAAATAGCTGGAGAGGAGAACAATGAATTTTAATGAAACCGCGGTAGGAAACGAAACGAGCGGAGTTAATCATACAGAGCAGGATGGGGAGATTAACATTTCTCTTTGCACAGAAGATGGCGAGTCTGAGCACAAGGGAGACGCGTGGAACGTGGTCTCCTTGGGGAAAGGTGATAAAGAACATTGTAGATGGGTCTCACACTGGTCTGCTGGATGGGCGCCTCCTGGTGATAGTACTGGGGAACAGCTCAAACGGCCTTTCTGTCCTGCGGCCAGTGCTGTCTTTATGGTCTTTCTCAGCCTGTTCAGGCTGAGTACTCTTTCTGCTCCCCCCTTCTGGGGTAGAGTCTAGTCCAGGCCTGCCGACTTAAAGTCAGTGGCCGCCATTTATCCCATCACTACCCACTGGGGGTCTGGGGGAGGTGGAAGGAACCTGGACCTGTCCATTTCTCCAGGCCCCACCCCAGGGACCCTAACCCCCAAAACAGCACAACAGCTCCTCTGGGCCATGTCCTGACGACCCACTGTTTCAGGATCTGGGCTCCTAGCCAAGCCCTGGCAGACTGCAGGGAGCTGTCCTTGGTCCTGGCTCCTGCAGCCAGCCCAACAGCATATCCTTCCTTCCCCACAAGCCAGGGGAAGACTACCCCAATCTGGAGCTGCTGCAGCCTTGTTTTTATACAGGCTCCTGCGCACTGATTGGCTGCTCCCTTTTTCAGGGCTTTTAACCCTTTCCCACCAGAGTGGGGAAACTACCCCTCTACAGAGGTAGGAGCTTTCAGCTGGTGAGGAACACACTAGAGTGGGTGGTGGGTTATGAATACCATTTCCTCTGGGCAAGCCAGGCAGCCTGGGAACCCAGGCTTTGGTCTCAGCGATGGGGCAATTGGCGGGTACTGCTGCAGAGTTGTCCATTCAGGTTACACGGTTACGCCTATAAATAGCTCGGCTGAGCGTTACATTCACACCAGGGGAGCTAGCCCTGGTTTGGTTCAAAACGCAGAGAGCTGGTCCAGTGGCTTGTGGAAACTTGGCACGGGGCTGTGCAAAATCCCCAGGTCAGGCAGAGAGACTGCTGCAGAGCATGCTGGGACTATGTCCTGGGATCCTAGGGGCGGGTGGATCTCCCTCAGAGCTTGGATGGGGCCCCTAAACATAGGCCCCGGGAGCAGATTCCAAGGTCTGGGTGCATATTCCACAAAGGTGCCCGGTAAGTTGGTCATATGTGGCACAGCCGGTGCTCGCCCCTTACTCTGAGGCTCTCCAGCCCCACCAGCTCTCTCTGTGGACTGACTCCTCCCCCTAGGGGTGGAGCCACGAGTCCCAGCATTCTAATTAAAGGGCCAATCCTTATATTTTTAGTTCCCAGGAACCTGACACACTGCAGGGTTCAGTCCCTTCCTGGTGCTATAGAAGAAAGATTATCGCTGCACCTCCGACTTCCATCAGACTGAATTCTTTGTGCTCCAGGCCTTGCTCTCCTACAGAGCCGGCCACGTTATACTGCATTTTCCTAGAGAAATGCCTGTAACACCCCTTCTGTATGACAACCTTGGAGGAACCAAAATGGGTGGCAGCCAACGAGGCTGCCCAATATCCGTTACCTTAGGAGCAGCCCAGCTGCCAGCGTGACAGAGGCGGGTTGACTGGATAGGTTGTCTTGCCTGCCTGAGACCCCATCCACTAGAAAGAATCTTCTTAGTGCCTGAGACCTCAGGGAGGCTGAAAGAAACAGGCAGAGAGGAGGATTAGTTGCATCTTACAGAGCCAACGTGGGGCACACAGTCAAAATGCAATCCTCAGGGATGGGCTGCAAATGTGCTGAGCCAGGAGCTACCTATTTACAAAGACACAGCAAATGCCAGCTGACCACATACAAAGAACCAGGGATGAGAACACACACAGCCCTCTGCCCCAAAACGCACTTTTATAACTGGGCCTATCATATCACACCCATCAGCCTGTCCATTGCTACCACCACTTAACTCTCACCCCAAGCTTTTCAGCAGGAGAGCTCATTACAAAAGGGAGCAGTATCATTATTCCCATTTTAGAGCTGGGGAAACTGAGGCAGAGAGAAATGAAGAGACTTCCCCAAGGTCACCCTGGAGGCCAGCACCAGAGCCAGGATTAGAATCCATATATCAGACATCCCAGGAGTAGTGGAATGCCAGAACAGCTCTGAGACTGAAATGAGAATGGCACAACATGCTTTTTTTTGATAGCAATAAATCATTTCTCCCTCCTGGATGGATTTGGTTTTCAAGCCAATTCTGCAGGCACTTTAGGCACCTGCATCGCCTTATTCCCTAGAGAGCAATCCCACAAGAGCCAACATAGACTTGCTGGAGTAAGGTTCTGAATAGGTTTAATAGTATGCAGGGTTGAGGTCTAAATTTGCTTTGATTCTTTTTGCAGAACTTCTTCATAAGGACAAATATAAACCAAGATATATCCAGGGAGGAAGCTGGAATCTGACCCAGTTATAAGAGGTGGACAATCTGTAGCAATTTTTTTTTTAAATGAGATGTGCCTGTTTTCAGATTCACAAACTTCAGCAAAAAAAGTCACATGTGATGTGAGAATTTCTGCATTTGCAAATCAAAACCAACCCACACCACTTTGAAAAAGTGGAGCCCAAAATAAAATGCATTCTCAGGGGCAAAGGACTTAATGGTATTTTGCACTTGCTTGGCCCCTTACAAATGTTGTTCTAACTATGCCAAAAAGCACCATGGTGAGGCAAATAAATATAGCATCATCCCCCATTTACAGACAGGCAATCTGAGCTTCCGAGATGTTAAGGACAAGAATTTCAGACTCCTCCAGGCACAAAAGCCGATACAAAAATGCACACTCATTTTGTGTACCAAAATTGTGTGCCATTTACCGTAATTGCACAAGCAAACATTCTAATTGTGCATGCAAGTGATTAGAAAGAGGCATAACTGATAAGCATGCCACCATTTTGCCACAAGGGTGGGCCTGAAAATCCAGACCTGCGAGACTTGCCAAGTCCTCAGCAAGTTAGTGTCAGAACCAGGATTAGAATCCAGGTCCCTTGGCTCGCCATCCCATGTCTGAGGCACTAAATTAGAGTGTTGCCAGGAAAGTCACTTAAATGTTTCCGATCTGTCTTGCTCCCTTTTTCAACAACTGGAGGCAGATCACCACTGACAGATGGGTGGGTCCTAGACATTGTTAGATGAGGTTATTCGATAGAATTCCACACCTTTCCACCCTGTCACGAGTCACCAAGGCAGACACAACTCAGATTCATCTCCTACGCAAGGAGACATAGCCATTGCTTCAGAAAAGAGCTATAGAACAAGTTCCTTCCCACTATCAGAGCCATGGCTTCTACTTCTCCTATTTTCTCATACCAAAGAAGAGAGGAGACCCCAACCTATATTGGACATGTGAGCACTCAACAAATTCATTTGCAAGTTCCACTTCTGAATTGTAACAATACCCAAATCCTTAATTGGAAAAAATGATCAAATTGAGATGAGAAATCCTAAACCCACCGGCACTGTGCTAGTGTATGAGAATCAGGCGTCACCTGTGTCTGCCGTACAAGGGCTGTGCATGGCATTCATTTGAATGGCCAGCCAGTGGCTTTACTAGCTATTTGCATGCCAATACTAATTGTGCATGCAAATTAGGCACCCAATTGGACACACATTTTTATGTAGAGTAAATTGCATTTTAAAGATCTGCAATCTCAATAGACAAATATTTCGTTAATTACACAGGGATGGGATTTTTCACCAAGCTGCGTCATTTACACAGCCGGGCAAAGTCCTCGCTGCGGGAGACAATCTTCCGGACAATGGAAGCGAGTTTCAAATTCCAGGGGCACAAGTGGTCCTGAGCAGGCTTTTCTGCATCTTTTTCAAGCAGATAAAGGTCTTAAGATTCATGACTCCGTTTTTAAAGCACTAAAGGATAATGGGCTGGAACGTATTGCTGCCACTCAATCAGTCATTGCACCAAGAAATAGGATTTGATGGGGAATAACCCACAGAACAACCAACATTGTGTGTCATCGGTGCATGAGACAAATGTAAGGTCACCGGGTTAATGCACAGAAGCGAGGGCCAACAGACCGTGTACATGGGCCAAGAAAGGAGCCTATGAGGATGCCAGATGTACAGCAACTGCAAAAGAGTTTGAACAGACACATGTGTGATGGATCAGCTCCACAAGAAGCAGCCCGCAATTAACTTGCCTTGGGTGGTCAGTGAAAACAGGTAACATTTCATCACACTGCTAAAGACATACGGGGCAGGAACGTAAAGACTTACCCCTGCATGTGTGTCCATCCCCCCCGGATACTGATTGGCCTAGCTGACAGCTGTCTGTACTGCTACCTACATTGATTCCCCTCTCCCAATTCTTTCTGATTTCCTGTGCTGAGCTCCAGATTAAGCAATTGATTTTTCTGCTCTCGTGAGGCTCCGGAAACTCACGGTCTGTCCTATCTGCAGTTGCAACGGAGCCACGTAGGACCTGATTTACCAGGACACACAGACACGTATTTCCAGTCCCATTAGAGTCAAAAGGATGCTACCTGATTGATGGGATTTCAGTAGGCATCAAGCGTAATGTTTCAAGCAGCAGCTTAGGGTAAACCCACACTACAAAATTCCGTCAACCTCAGTTCCATTGACGTGAAGCCATCGCAGTAATTAGGGGGCTCCTGCATGTGCACACTACGCTCCTTGCATCAGTGGCATGCATCCTCACCAAGTGCAGGGCATTGTGGGAAGGCTTCTATAAGGCAGCAGTTGTTGACATCAGCAATGCAGTGTCTTCCCTGACACAGCATTGACCTACGTGCGTTGCCCGAAATACTACCTACGCCTCTCCTGGCAGTGGAGTTATTCAGGCAGTACGGTGGGTGAGTTACATCCATGGGCAGAGGCAACGTGGGGAGGGATCATTCAGGGTCACAGGCCTCTTGATGTTGCTCAGGTAGATGGTGCGACCCCCTATTCTGAGCCTGAGAGCTGCACTGGGCAAGAGGAAGAGCTGGAAACTACAGGGAGTAACCCCTCTTTTCCAGGGGAAGTGGGGCTACCTTGTTGTGGGGTGACGAGCTGTTCCGGGGTTATATCCCCCTTCCCATCAGCAGGCAGGAATTCTCTCTGTCAACGGGTCGGGCGGGAGCAACATTTTAGTGTAGATGCTCACAGAGTCAGGCCGCCAGAAGCTGCCTTGCGTCAACCTAACGCTGTACATAGACAGCGGCTCAGAGAACTCAACCATGCGCTTGAGTGAAGGCTTTGCTGAATCAGGGGAGGAGAAGGTCTCTCTCTGCTCCCTGCATCTGCGAGGTCATGGTGCTGTCCTCTTGCCTCGTCAGCTGGCTAACTACCCACTCCAGCTCCATACCAGCGTCCCTTCTGTTATCCAGTGGTTCCCAACCTTTTCAGTAACATGGCACACTTCAATGAGACAATTCCACGGCACACCCACTTTTTGCAGTTGAACTGATTGCTCATAAACGTCACATTTACTTAATTTACGATGGTTACCGTCTTATTAGAGAGGTTTGCAACATAGTACACACAACAAGCTAAAAAAGGATCAAATGCATTAATGTTTCAAATCCACCGGAAAAAAAAATAGACGTCATCTGATTTTTGCCCTTTGGCCACCTGCATTTAGAATGTTCACATTCCAGAATCGAAAGACCGATCCCTCGCTTTTAATTTGATTGATTTTTCACAAGTTTTATGAATTGCAACTTTAGTTGGATAGAATATTATTTAATATGAAACAATGTTTGTTTTACATTGATTTTCATTACTGTTGTACAAAATTCCACAGCACACATGGACAGTTCTCCTGGCACACCCATTGCAAACCACTTAGCTAGTCATTAAGAATCACAGACCCCCTTTGCTGCTCCCAGGGAGCAAGGTTAGGTGCGCAGCCAGCATCAGGAACAGGTGTGGGCATCAAAGCCTTGGGGCTAATATTGCTGCTATAGGGGACTAGATTTCCCCATTTGCCTATCTGCGGGTTGGATCAGATTTTGCCTCAGGGTGCTGTCTCCTCCAAGAAGGCCAGTAAAACCCAGATCATACGCAGAACATTGTCTCTGAACATTACACTCTGTTCCCTGGCTTCACTGGAGCACGTCGCAGCCTGAAGGCTATAATTAAGAGCACAGGGCAACGTCTCTCTCCATCACCGAAGCACTGCAGTAAGTGGCACAAAAGGCCTGGGGGGAGGGAATGGGAGCTAAGCATTTTGTTCTGAAAGCTGACATTGCTGGCAGCTGGAGCCCCAGCGGCTGAGCACCCAGGGTGGGTTCAAACATCACCTTTTAGGTGCAAAGATGCTTTGCAAAGGAGGACAAATTCATCCTTGTGGGTAAATGGTCTTATCCCCATTTATCAGATGAGCGAACAAAGGGGTAGAGCCATAGGTGCCATGTGATGTCTTGAGACAATTAGGTGTTGAGCAGCAACAGTTCTTGGCATCGTGAGCTGAAATCATGGAGAGTGGGGGGCGAGGTGTCTTGCTTGCCCCGAACCCCAGAATTACAGGCTGCTGCTTTGCAACATTTTGGTCTAAGTGACTTGTCCAAAGCTACAGAAGGAGTCAGGGGCAATGGCAGGATTAGCCCCTAGGAAATCCTGACAGAGTCCTGTATGCTAACCACTACACAACACTGCCTGTCTGTGCCTTTGGGCGGCCAGCTAGCAGACTGGCTGGATTGACAGCACACGTGCGTAATTCACAGTGCAAACCGACACCTCTTTAGCCCTTGGCGGGATCCCTGCTCATTAAGGCCAGAACTGCGGAGAGTGAATGTCAAAGCAAACCTGGCAGTCGGAGTGGAACTGTTGTCTTACCAAAGTCCACTAATCCTGCCTGAGTAGTCAGCAGAACAGGTACTCGGCTAACCAGCTCCAGCACCGCTTCTCACTGTAGCTGGAAGTAGCTGGGGCTCCTCCCAAGCTAAACAGAAATATTCAGATTCACAGAGAAACGTTTGAAACTGAGATACGATCCATCCATCCAGGGAAACCAAGGGAGAATCTCACCTGGGCTGCTCAGCTGTGCTTGGGAATTCACTACAGGGACTGGCCAGAGCCATTTGTTTCCCTTCTCATTGGAGAACTGCAGGAACATCTCATAAAATACGGGTTCAGGGACTCGGCTCAGCAGGCTGGACATCTGTACAGTGCACTGCAAAAGAAAACCAGGCTACTGTAAAAAAAAAAAAAAAGGTGTGGTGCGACTCGCCCTCCCTTGCCCAGCAGTTGCTTTATTTGCATGGCAGAGACTTACTCCATATTTAAGGGAAGAAAAGACCCTATGATTTCCACTCACATTTACTGTCCTGGCACTGGGAGAATAGTTAGCCACTTAGATTAAGTGTCGAGTGAAAATCTGGCCTTCTGAGCAAAATTCTCCTCTCCTACCCAGTTCTGCATGGGGATTCTAGGGACGCAGGGCAAAGCAAGGCCGAGAAGTAGCTCATCCAAGGCCCCCATAGGAATCTGGGGCAGATCAGAGACTCGATCCCAAGTGCTGTGGCGCAGGGATTCAGACAGACACATTACAGCAGTGCCTGACTTTCAATACCATTCACAGATTAATATTTCAAAATACCCTCAACCTCCCGGGGCGAGTGTATGTTTGCTTTGGCAGAGGGGAGGAAAATAAACCACTGCCTCAGGCTCTGGGAACCCAGTGGCTTACTGTGGAATTTCATTGCAACACCTCCATGCAATTCCTGCTGCCAACACCCAGACTGGCACAGGCCGCAGGTGCCTGCTGAGCTCTGGTGCTACGGAGGGAACGGCAAGGAAGAGGCCAGTGTAACTTACCGACTGCTCGTAGGATGTCCCAAAGGAGTAGGCGGCATCAAGTGCGCTCTGACGGTCTGCACAGAGCTGGCAGGGGGAAGAGAAAAGGCACTCAGACCAGCCAGCGGTGACATGCACCAGAGATTCTTAACCCAGCTTCCTGGGACACCTCTGCATTCCTGGGGCTGCGGGGCGCTCGGGGCCACCACCAATGGAGGAGCATGCCCTTGGACAGCACTCCAGGCTAGAGGCTACATTCTGCAGGGTGATCAGAGGAAGTGCTGGACCCTCCATGGAGCAGAAAGAGGGGAAGGCAGTGGGTGGGTGTGGGATCTGCCAGGTCAGTGTTTCAGTCTGGGGGTTCATTTTCTCTCTGGCCTCTGCTCCCCCCTTGGTGACATAACCCCACAAAGTTCCCGTTAACGTTAAGGGCCGGTATGGAGAGTGATATAACAGCCATGATCTGGAGCCTTCCCCACATCTTCTGGCCAATGCTGGTTGTTCCCACTGGCAGATTTTCACTACTTTATCCTGTCTAGTTTTAGAGCTTCCACCATTTCTCTCGGGTGACTAGCAGAGCCCAATAGATCAGGGAACGCGCTCAGATCACTCAACTCCTTAGCTAGCTTTCTTATGTAGTCACACGACGCCTATTACTGCAGTACCCGAGTCCCACACACTGTTTCCACTATCTTTGCAACAAACCCCGGTGCCAACTCTGCCCGCACATTGACTCCAGTGTTACCATCACAGGTCCCGACCACATCAGCCACACCCTCAGGGGCTCATTCACCGGCACATCCACTAATGTGGTTTATGCTGTCATGTGCCAGCAATGTCCCTCTGCCAGGTACATCAGCCAAACCGGACTGTCTTTACGCAGAAGGATAAACGGACACAAACCCGACATAAAAAATGACAACATCCATAAACCTGTAGGAGAACACTTCAATCTCCATGGACACTCAGTAGCTGACCTGAAAGTTGCCAAACTTCAACAAAGAAACTACAAAAACAGACTTCAGCATGAAACTGCAGAGCTGGAGCTGATTTGCAAGCTTGACACAATCAGACTGGGTCTGAATAGGGACTTGGAATGGTTAACACACTACAAAAAGTGATTGTTCTGTTCACATGTTTATCAACAGGTGTGAATAGGCCCCATCTGCTCTCTGAACTGACTTTGCCGACACTTGCCCTCCTCCATCCTGGCATGTGTGTATAAACTTCTCCTCTGTGATTTCCACCTCATGCATCTGACGAAGTGGGTTATAGTCCACGAAAGATTATGCCGAAGAAAATCTGTTAATCTATAAGGTGCCACAGGACTCTCGTTTTTTACTGCTTCCACTGAATTTCTCCCCACAGTCCCTCCTTGGGAAGCAGTGCAGTGCCGTTAGTCCCATTTTACGGAGAGGGAAATGGGCACAGAAGGTCATACAGGCAGTCTGTGACAGAGGGACTTGAACCCAGGTCATTGTGTTACCCACTGGACCATCCTTCCTCTCTGAGGAAGCTTTAATTCTCTTCTAGTTAAACTCCATTGTCCCTTCTGAAATAACTCCCCCATCTCCTTAGTGTTGATCCCGTTCAGACATTTGCATTTATACACCAGGCTGGACGCACTGTGTAGGTTTGATCTGCACTCAGCAGTTACACTTTCCAGCTCCCTGATTATTTTGGTTGCTTCTCCGGTTTGGCATCAGTAACTCCCTGGTAATTATGGGCTGTACAAAGACATGCCGTTTCCCCCTCCGGTCTGGGATGTGCATCCTTTGCTCAGGCAACCCTCCAACTCTGCCGGCCCTTCACCCTAGCAGAGTAGGAACCCATGTCTAATGTAAAAGGAGTCCTGTGGCGCTTTTCAAGACCAACAAATGTATTTATCACATAAGCTTCTGTGGACACAACCCTGCTTCATCAGATGCATGAACTAGAAAATGTAGTATGTTAGCTCTACATGGTCCATTTCAAGCATCTGACACGGTGGGATTCCTCCCACGAAAGCTCATGCGATAAATACATTTGTGAGTCTTTAAAAGTGCCCCAGGACTCCTTGTTTGTTTTGCTGAACTAGTCTAACATGGCTACCCCGCTGGAACGTGTCTAATCTATTGTCCATTGTCATCCAGGCTTTCTGGGTTTGTCCTTCACATTAAAAATCTGTGCTGTGTTCCATATCTCTCCAGGCCCCACCGCATCATGTCTCTGTCCTGATAGTAGTTCCTCCTAATTTCACATGACCTGTGCTTTTAGTATTATGCTGGTTATGCCTCCTTCTAGGTTTTTAACGAAGCAGGGTCCTCACACCAGTCCTTCGGAAACCCAAGACTCGATGTGCTGATTGTTATCAACTCCTTTTGTTTGTGGTTTTTCAGCCTTCTTGGTCTCCTGTCCCAGCGAATTTGAATTAACGTGGAGAACAAGGGATCATGGTTGAGGAGACCCAGCGGCTCAAAAGGGGGCTGTAATACCTCTAACATTGGATAATCGAAGTAAATTAAAGTAACCCCGCGAGTCCTAGTCCCAGCAACTGAATCCCAGTAAGGAGAGAAGGAATTTAACTCACCTGCAAAGTGCCGCCTGTCACATCCTCCCAGCCTAAGAAGTTTCCTCGGGCATCGTACTTTACAACCTTAAAATGGATCTATTCAGGGTTGGAAGAGGAAGAGAATCAATGACAGAATCTTTCAGAAGTGCTGGAGAAGTCTGAGGCTTTCCCATGCACACATGCAAACAGATTGCATTTCCCACACCCTTTCCTTTAGCTAAGTGAAGGTTGGACAATGACCTCGTTCTTAGCTTCCAGTACAGCTTCTTCACTAAGATTCGTTGCAAAGAGGCAACTTGAGTTACCCAGAACTATGCGTGACTAGTCCAGGATATAACACCCCAAACTCAAGAGTTTAGATTGAAAGTGAAGACAGGGAGGTTCTGAGACATGGTAGGAACAGGGCTGGGGTAAAGGACGTGTGTATTATTTCTCATCTTTTATCAAATACAAACAACTCTGGATGTCTGTCTACAGATCGACAGTGATTTACCGTGGAGTTCTTCCCAAAGGAAAGCGGAGGCAGTGCTGTGTTGCTATAAAACAGCTTGGGAAGGTTCTGGCTTCTGAAAAAAAAATCAAATCATCTTTCTCCATGAAATCATATGTGCATTCATGTTCCACGTTATTCAGACTAGCGATAACCTAAACATACTCGGTGTCTCCCAAGCAGACTGGAGAACCAGGAGTCTGCTGCTTTTTAAAATTACCTACAGCAAAGAGCTATAGGGCTCCAGCCAGTCCATCTCCCTGCCATTGTAGGTTTGTACCCTATAGGGATTTCACTCAGGCTTTGGACACCCCAGACCAGTCTAGGTGTCAGTAGGGTCCAGAATTCGTTACCTTCTGATAGCTTCTTGGGGAGCGAACGGGTCTTATTCCCCGCTCCACCCTGGCTATCTGCGAGGTGATAGCTCCAGCAACGCTGTGGACACTTAATTGTCACAATTTTGCTGGCGTCCTCGGCAGAGAAACCCACCCAAAAAGCCATGAGGAATGAACTCTCTCCTCTCAGCCTAGAAGTGGTACTGTCTAGATTAAGGCCAAGGCAGGGAAGGTTAATATAATACAAGAGGAGCTTCCATGGCTCAGCCTGGTGAAAATGCAAATCTCATGCCTGGATGGCACAAGGATCGATTTATTCAAGGATCACGCTAGACAAGGCTGTTCGTCTCGCGTATTTTCCACATGATCATGCCACGATTTTGGCATTAGACACGCTGCAGCCAGGGAGTGTCGGTCTCCAGTGCAGTCCAGCAGGTACTCAATTCACTTCCAGCAGTGCAGTTCTGCAGGCACCGTGGGACTCACTTGGCCTTCGCATACAGGTCGTAGGCCCTGCTCTCCAGGGAGAAGGCGTTCAGAATCACCATGTTGGTTAGAAGCTCACAGGCAGTCCGGTTGCAGGAGTTCTAGGGAGGGCGCAAATAAGGCAGGGTTGTAGCAAGAGAAGAACGTGCGAGGTACCCCAATCCAATCCCTAGTGTGAGCACAGTTACGGCTTATTCCACTTCCCCGGCAGGAGGAGCTACACCTGCCTAGGCACAGTAAAATTTAGGCAAACACAATTCTCGCGTGGAGACGAGACCTTGAATCTAGTTTTCAGTCCAGGTGGCCTTGGCTTTAAAGACAAACAGACACCGACAAAATGAAAATCTCCACAGGAGAAAGCAGCATGCACTTGCCTTTTGGGGATCCTGCATCTCAGTTCTCCTTAGACCCCAGCCCGTCCCCTCTGCTGGCAGACTTATTACCTTCCAAAGAGAGAACTAGGGAACACTCCCGTGAGTACTGACTGCCCCCTCTTTTAGTGCCTCAATGTATTTTCCCACAAAACACACTGGAACGTAGGGGGATTATTCCCACGTTATGGGGGAAACCGAGGCACGGAGCAACTAAGCGATTGGCCCAAGGTCCCACAAAGCCAGGTCTCCCAAGCCACACGCTAGCGCCCTAACCACTAGACCATCCTTCCTCTCTGACAGAAGAAGAAATAGCACAAGAGGGTAGAAGCGTTACTTACATTACAAGCCAAGAAACTGCCATCAAGGAAGGTGGTCTCCCAAAGCGAGGCAGGCTGCCGGGAACTCTGCATGGAAGAGAAGGGAACACAGAGGGTCTATCCACACTGCAGTCAGAGAGGTGACATGGAAACATGCACTCGACAGCTGCAGAGTGGGTAACTCTAGCAGAGAAGCAGGCAGGAGAGCTGCAAGGTTCTGGACACGGCCATGGCTCCGCTGCTGTTGTTACCAGAGCTAGCTCGATCCAAGCTAGCTCTGGTACGTCTCCGCCTGCTGCAGGTGCGTCTCGGCAGCGGGGATGTACCGAGATGGGGAGAAGGATGGGTTCGAACCTACACAAGCGCTGCACTCTTCCACCCGGTCTGTCGCATTCAGGCTGTCCACACAGATACAGCTCAGGCCTGGAAAACAGAGGCGCATCAGCAGCTGTGGAAGGCGGCAGCTGGAGTTGTTGAGGTACTGTGCGACCCCAAATCGGAGCCTGACCTTGCTCAGGTTTTCAGGGCGGTTGGATGCACATACTCCAGGAACGAGTATGGCATCCACTGCAGTGGCGGCGAGCTCCGCTAGAGACTTAACACACTCCAGGTGGCAGAGTCTGGGCAGACAGACTAAGAAGCCCTGGTGCCTGGCCTCCGATCATCTGCGATTGCAGCTTCTGCTCTACGGCATGGCAGAAAATGCAGACAGCTTTTCGACTGGGCGTGTCTTTGACAGTAAATGACAGAGGGCCCAAGCCACAATATTTGGATAGGTGTCAAACCACCGACCCCACTCCAAGAGGTGTGAGCCGGAGCTTTGCATTGGCCCATTACAGAGCTAGCGGCCAGCTGCAAAACTCAGCTCCAAGGTCACCAGGCCTCTGAAGTCATGGGGTGTTTGGCTCCAGGATACATCAAGCTGTTTTGCAAGCATCAGCAAAGCCAGCTCCCACTCACCTTCAGGACTTTTCACCAGGGGCTCTCCGCATGGGCTGCATTGAAAGGCGTCGGTGTCGAGGAATTGGCCAGCGCCACAGTTTCCGGCACTGCTCACGGTCTGGGCAGAGCAGCAAAGAGTGCAAAGAAGCCAGGCAGCGAGCAAAGAGCAGCCCGCAAAAAAGCATGCCATTTTTACTGCGCGCCTGCAGGCGTTTGCTGAATTCCCTGCCAAAGCCCTTTGCCTCTTGCTTGCTGCAGGGAAGGAAGAGTGCTAGGCCTGCATGCGTAGACAGCAGCGTCCGTGGTTACCAAGACTGCCCACAACACAAAACCTGTTTCAGCAAGTACCTGGGGTAACTGAACTCCCCCCGCTGAGCCGTCCCGCGTCTGTGAGGGCTGGAGGCGGAACTACCAGCTCAAGGACAATCCTATCTTCGGGCTGGGGGTGCAGAAAGCAAACAGCAACAGAACTGAATAGTTCAACAGGCGGGCAACTAGCACAACGCCCTGGCAATAGGTGCCTCGGGACAGCTCCACAACCCACTAGCGGAATTCTATTGCAGGGAGCCTGGAAGGAACAGGAAGCGAGTTTAATAAAATGACAAACGTGCCTGCCTTCCCGCTCCCTGTGCCCAGGGCCAAGAACCTTGCATTTGCTTGTAATGCAGTGCAGGAGATTCGAAACCGTGCCCTAGCTTTAAACATTTAGTAACTTCACAACAAGTAGAGGGATTTATGATTAGGATTCCTCTCTGGAGGAAGGAATGTGGAAGGCTGCTGGGAATATGCCTTTCAGTGGGGGAAGTTTGGGGTGAGAAGAATAAGGGGTATTTAGCTTAGGAAAGGACTGGTTACATCTTCAAGAATTTTGCCTGTCTGCAGACAGCTGTTAGTTTGTTCTCACAGCTGCAGCAGCTGGTTCCAGAGGAGGGACACACACAAACACCGTACTCTCTCCTGGAGACTTCACTTTGGTTCTTCCTTGGTTTTAATTAATCTAAGACAGTTCTGAATGAAAGCACGTTCTGCTCTGTGTGTATCGAAGCACGAGAGGCAGGCGATGAAAGGGAGGAAAGAGAAAATGCAGCATGTTATCAAGAGAAAGTGAAGGATCGGGAATGAACTCGCTGATTCGGTCTTGTTCAGATATACACCACCTTTATTACTCTATGTACCTGAAAATCGGGACTGTTCCTATAAAATCGGGACATCTGGTCACCCTCGTTAGACTCTGCCAGCCTCATTGACTAAACATAGGTGTGTGCTCAATTTAACATATAAAAGCCCAGAAGCTTCTCTCTTGACCAGATATTGGGCCAAATCCATCCCTGCCATAATTCTGAATGAACCAGTGGCGTGGTACCAGATGTATATGGGGCCCTTCCAGTCAGTGTCACTGCTGAGTCAAACGATGCACATTTGCCCAAAGCTGGAAGTACATAGCCATGCAATTCCTGTAGTAGACACATGGTGGGGCAACAAACCTATGAAAACAGGCCAGCTCACCCAAACAAGATGATTAAAATAGCAGCTCTGTTGCCCTGGCCCGCAGCACCGTGTGTTTCTGGATACTAATTTTGCAGGGCTCCATTACCCAGCCAGAACAAGAGACTCCTACAAGGGCAGATATTCTGGCTCTATCTAGCTTAAGTTTTTGTTCTGATCCTGCTGCCCATCAACATAGCGTCTGTGAGCCTCCCATGTCAAACCAGTAGCAATAGAGAAGTCCCTGCTAAGGACACCGGAACAAATTCACTTTTTAACCCCAAGGAAGAATGTGGACCTAATTTGTACTTCCATTGCACCTTCCAGCCTAGGCTCTCAGAGCACAAACACCCATTAGCAAAAATCGCCAGCAACTGTTACCTAACCCTCGCTGCACGTCAAGTATTACTATGCCTATTTTACAGACAAGGAAACTGAGGCAGAAGGGAGGGCAAGAGATTTGATCCAGGTCACAGAGTGAGTTGGTGACAGAGAGAGGAATAGAATCTAGGAGTTCCCGGTCCCTATCACTAGATTTTTGCTTGGGCGGAGCAGATTTCCACTCTCTATCTGTAATCTAAACCAGGTTGAAAACTAGGGGACAGAGAATGAGGAAGTCACTAGATAAACCATCTATTCTACGCAATGGTTTTTCATCATCATCCCAGTGACATCCCATGGCTTCCTGTGGTTTACGCTTGCCATCCTATCCCTTTGCAATGAGTGCAGGAGGGGGTGGGCTCAAGGTATGGACGTATCTACGGTGGCTACGCTGCTCTCCATCTGGATAGTGAGATTAGCCTTCTCAGCCATCTTCTGGCAGTACTCATATGTGGACTTTCTGATCCACTCGACCGTGTTGCGCTCCGGCCGGAAGAGCATGATGTAGCATTTGAAGAGAAACAAGGCGGCCAGGGAGCTGTAGGCGGATAACAGGATAACAATGCCTTGTGCTACATTCGCCATCCTCCCTCTGCTGGAGTGCAGGACTGGGGTGACGGCAAGCCAGGTGACAAAGAAAATCATCATGGCGTAGGCAATGCCCTGGGCATCGTTGAAGTTTGCCGGCAGGGCCTGGCTTCTCATGGCGCACGCCAGTGTGCAAAAAGCAAGGAAACACAGATAGCCGTTAACGAGAGAGGAGCCAAGGCCTGCATCGCCATGGCACTCTAGGAGGATATGGGACTCCCCTGCTGGGTAAACTCTGCTGGCCTCCGGGGGGTCCAGACGGACCCACAGCACACAGATGAGACACTGGAGGAAGGGCCCCACTCCCATGATAATGAGGTAGAGTCTCCTCTGGAACTCGCTTGGCTTCCCTACAGGGCTTTCGAAGGAGCACAGAATCCGCACAGTCTTGGCAAGCACGCTGGAGAGACAGAGCGCAAAACTGACCCCAAACACTGGCTTCTGGAGTTTGCATTTGAGGCTGGTGGGCTCTCCTATGACCAAGAGAGTGCTGGAGAAAGCGCACAGGAAGCCCACCATGTTGCAGTAGAAGATTAACCCGCCGGCAGCCTTGACAATGGGGGTGTCGCCATGCCGGAGATATACGACCAGGACGGAGAGGGTGACTGCCATCCCCAGGACAGTCCAGCTGGCCAGCAAGAGGCTGATGGGTTCCAACCAGGTCAGGTAGACGTAGCTCTTTGGCCAACACGACGCGTTCCCCCTTTCTGACCATTCACTCAAAGGGCAGGGCCAACACGCCTGGACAGCTGGAAAGACAAGACACGCCTGTGTGATGGAGCCAGGGTTCCTGCTGCGCTCACTAAGAAATGGGACAGGGCTGAGCACCCAAGGTCTGGCCCAGTCAAAGCAAACCGAGCGGCCAAAGGGATTGGCTCAAACCGCATTCTTTGCCCAAGTGAAGGGTCCCTGATCCTTGATTGTGGCCCCAGGTTTCACTCTATTCATCAACAGGAGGCCTGTGACACTATGACCTGCTCATATTACTCCTTCCCACCCCCCAAACCTGGCCAGCATCCATCGGTGCACACCAGCAGAGGCAGTGTACACAGCTAAGCATCAAATCACTTTTACTGCAGTCCCAATTCCTGGCCTTTTCTCCCCAGAATTCGCACGGTGGACTCTGTCAGTGATACGTTCACAGGGGATTCCAAACAGCAATTCCCCTTGGTCAGGGAAAACACCCCAGCTCATCCAATTCTGCTGCTGTTCTAATATTCTGGGCTGGCTTCTCCTTGGACCAAGTGCCATCTTCTCTGCAGCTCCTGCTGCTACCAGGGGCCATCTCTCCTCCCCAAGAACTCACCCTCTTATTTCAAAGCTCATCTGAGATGGTCTCTTTCTGTACCTCTTAATTTCTCTGCCCCTCTGCTCTTCTCCAACCCGAACTACTCTGTTCAGTGCGTCCGCATTTCAAGCCAAGAGCAAAGAAGGCGCATTATAGAAAATAAAATTCTGTTGGCTATATATGAATGGTGGAAATGTGGCAGAAGAAAAATAGAGCGCTCATTAAGAAGAAAGATGGGAAGAGGGGAATCTAGTGTATTGGAAACACAGGCGGAAGTAGGTTCTTCACCGCCGTTGCCAGATCTACGTTACCTGAGCCATTGCTGTAAGTGCCTGCCTCACACGTCACGCAGTCGTAGCAGCAGTTCAGAGGGAGGAAGTCATGGGGTGTCTTCTTGTGGCCAGGCTGACAGCCCCGTGCGCAGGACGACCTTGGTACCTGTGTGAGAAACAGAGGGCTATTACCGCACATGGCAGCGTGGGGGCTCATGATGTGAACAGTACCCAGGTTCCACCCACAAATCCCAAACAGCGGGGGAGAGCTGGTTTCTTTAAAGGCTTAATGGACATGTTGGAGTCAGGGCTGCGACGGGGCACAGAGTTCCAGGGTTACCTGGAGTTTTGATGAAAAATGCATAATGAGGGCACAGGACACACAGGCATCTTGTATTAAATGGAACCACCTGCATTGGAGGGTCATAAAAAACAGGGGAAGAGTCCCTGGCCTGTCCTCAGCAGAGCATGAGACGGTTCCTGTATTCAACCCTTGCATGGGTTTATAGATAACTTGAAAACAGCACTACACAAACGTCTTTCCTCCCGCCACTCTTTTTCCTGGGCAGAGCCTTCTCGACCCAAGGACCTGAGTACTCTTTTGCCCAGAAGGTTGCTCACATCCCCACTGCTCTGTCTTAATTGGTGCTATCTAGGCCCACCTGCCAGCACGACTCAGCAGTCAACCTGAATGCATTGGCTGACTCAGCTGGAAAACCCTCATTTCCCAGGATCTGACAGTCTGTTACTGGGGCCTGTGGCACTGGGCTGGAAAACACAAACAGACTTTCCTTGGCAGGTCTGGAGTAAAAACTCCTGCCATGCCCTCACCTCTCTTTGGCCAGAGTGGCGCCAGGTGGTAGCATTCACCGGTTGGAGAGTCAGAACTCCATCTTCCAAGACAGTCCAGGAGAAAATGTCAAAGAGGTTCCAGTTGGGTGGGACCAGTGGAGTGTAGTTGGAAAAAACAAAGGCTTCAAACTAGAGTACAGAGGGAAAGGAAATGACCAGACACACCAGAGCGTATCAGAACAATGGCAATATTCAGGAACCACAACATCTGGACCAGAAGGAAGAGGAATTTTATCTTTTATGCACCTTGTTCCTCTGTAACACAGGGGCCGGGTTTATAGGAATTGCATTTTGGTAAAAGAACAAGCGACCTTGGTCTGAGTTTAGGGTCTGAGGTGTATGATAACTCAGCAATGGACACAATGAAAAAAACACAAAAAAACAACAGATGAATTAGATAGAAAATCTGGCTGGAAAATAATCCCAAATTTGTAATTTCACTTTTTATTTTTAAATGCCATTTCAAAGAAAAGGTTGATATTTTCATACTTCACCCTTTTCTTTGATCAACTGTAATAGGGAGATTGATCTTTTACCAGTGGATCATGCTCTGCCCTTGTAGCTAGATATACTTGAGGAATTTAATTGGTATGGGCTGGTCAAAAATGTTTGGTCCAAACAGTTTTTCAGCAAAGGTTGAACATTTTTCACAAAAGAAATTGCTTTCCATGGAAAATTTTAGTTTTTCACTGAAAAACAGGCCTTGAAACCTGAAAAGATTTTGAGTTTCAGTTGGAAATTGAAAAGCTTTGATTTGGACGTGCCAGTTTAGCAACTCATGGAAGTTGGTTGTGTAACATTCAACAGCTCCCATGATGCATTGCAATGGCTCAGGAAGAGGGGTACTACGGTGCATCATAAGAGATGTAGTCCAGCCAGCAAGCGCAGCTCAGCCCATAGAGAGGAAAAGGGGGAAGAAGCATCCAAACAAAAACACCCCTGAAGTATCACGATTACATTGACAAATGGAAATTTTTAGCTTTTGGCTGGAAAATTCTAATTTTGATTTTTTGCTCAAACATCAACATTTTTCAGGGGAGGAGGGAAGGGGAGGAAGAATTCCCAACCCTCTCTACTTGTAGGCAGTTAACAGAGCGAAGAATTTGGCCCTCCATTAAGAGCTTTACATACTTCTGACTCTTCCAGTGGGGCAAAGAGGGAAGTGACTTGTGCAAAATTCACCAAGGCAGTCAAGATTAGCAAATGGGGGGATGAAGCACCCAGACCTGAATGCTGCCTATACTATTCTCTCGAAGTAAGGATGGTTGAAGGAGGACAGTGGGTAGCTTTCTGATTCTGGATATTCTGTTTTACCCTCTTCTGCTAATATTAGCAGTTTTCTTCTGGCACATTATTTTATTTATACATATTTCTACATTGGTTTAGATCCTCAGGGCTGAACAGACTTGTACTTATCTATGGGTTGGGTTTATGGTTTTGGTTTTTTTTAACTTCCTTTCAGGCTCTCTTTAAGCACTATAAGGCCATTCTACTTTAGAAATGCATGTCTTTTTTGACCTCCTTTATCTGGAAGACTCTGTAGACAACTGGAATGCAAGTAGGTTTATGAGACTAAAGGCAGCCAGGTGAGGAAAACATGATTAAAGCAGATGGGAGATGACTTTTAGCCAGAGTATTTGAGCTCTAAAATTGACAATGCCTTTTTAAACTGAAATGCTTGAGAGAAATCTCTCTTTGCTAAACAGTCAGTGCCCAGCCAACTGAGGGTACGTCCACTCTACACAGATAGTGGCAAATTCGCCACCGTCAGATCAATTTTTCTGGATCGATTGAGTGGTCAGTAAAAACCCACTCAGTTGATCCAGAAGACGATCTAATAAAACCACCCGCTCTGATGGGGCAGTGCAGTAACGTCACTGCATAGAAGGGAAGTTACAAAGTCAACAGTTCTGCAAGCTACCCTGCCTAGTTTGCATAACTCCTGTCGACTGCCTCCGAATTTTGTCAGCAGTGCAGATCGGGTCT
Organism: Pelusios castaneus; assembly: GCA_007922175.1. NCBI lineage: Eukaryota > Metazoa > Chordata > Testudines > Pelomedusidae > Pelusios > Pelusios castaneus. The sequence goes on from ML685783.1 coordinate 26,477,809, forward strand.
GAGAAAGTTCCCAGTCAACGTCTCTAACATATCAAGGCATCACCCAGAAAAACAGAGGACAGACGTAATATTTAAAAAAAAACCCAAAAAACAGAAAACACCCACCCCCAAGCAAAATAAAATATTTTTTCCAAACAACCCATTTAAGTCTTTCTTTTATGTGTAAACTAAACAAGGCGGCACAATACATGTTTCCCATTGCAGGTCACCTCTAAACAAAACCTGTATTTACCTGATATTTAAAATCATTAGAGTTTCCCATGTGGGCACAGAGAATGTTGTTGTTTCTACAAAAGGCATCAATGGCCACCTGCAACTTGCTGAAGAAGGCAGCCAGTTGGTAGATGACATCAGCTGACGCCTGCATTTGAAGGCATGTAGCACATGCATTGATGGGATCCATGGTGCAGTTCTTTTCCTCAAAAGGAAGATGTATTTCCAGGAAGGGGAGATAGTTAAAGCATATCTGGTTCTGCAAGGAGCTACTGACCTCACAGTGATAGCAGAGTTGTCTAAACAGATACTCAAGCGTTTCCTCTCCAGAGGCCTGACTACCTAGTGTTTGGAGGTATTCCAGGAACCCAGGGACGGTTCTAGCTCTCTTGTGCAAGGACATAATGCCATCATAGTGGTGAGGTACAGAAATGAGTAATGGAGCTTTGGACCAGAAGCAACACAAAATCACTTGTTTTCCAGGGACACTTTCCAGGAGTGACATCTTGCGCAAGTTACCGGTATAGTCAAAAATGACCGTCGCATTCCCCTTAGTCCTCATGATGGTGCTGTGCAAGAGTGTTGCGTTTTCAAAGCTCTGCTCATGGATCTCGAGGCAGAACTCATCCTTGTCCTTCTGGGTGAAGTTTTTGGCTATGTCTGATATTTCCTGTTCGTTGTTCTGGATGACACTGAGCACATTCCACCCCAAAAACTGGATGAGTTCCATCAATGGCTTAACAGCCCCTTCACCATCTAAATCAACCTCCATGTTGTAAATCATCAATTGATCAGGAAGAACATAGACCTGCAACACAAGAGCCGCTTTGCTTTAACCACAACATACACCTCACTCAGCTGTTCTTTTCTGTCTAAAGTCAACACGGGGCCCCATCCTGGGAAGGACAGGAAGGCCAAGCCAGACGTAGACTATGCGATCTGATAAAATCACAGCCTCCAATGATATAGTTGCAAAGCCAAATACCTTTGGTGAATCTCCATTAAAGTCAGTGGATTGCCACCAGGAAAATGGCCCGAGCCCAGCTGCTTTCTTTCAAATCAGAACAATTTCTAACTTGCGAACACACACAAACAGATGTGTGTGCACCAATTCTCTCTCTCTCTCTCTCTCTCTCTCTCACACACACACCCCCTTACCGTTGGGAAAAACGCTGAAAAAAATATGACATTCTTCTCATTTCGCATGCTGTGAGGGGTGATGAAAGTGATAATTTGCTCCACTCCACTTTCATGGTTGTCCCAGATACGTTTGAGGTGAAAAAAACTGCACATGGACGGCATTTCACAGTGAGTAACAATCTTATAGCCCACGCGGAGGCTGCCATCTGGAACCTGTGTCCTGCTTTGCAGAGCAAACCTTATTAACTGGGCCCAGATTAAATCTTGCAAACTGGGAAGAGGGAAAAAAAATCAGTCAAGACAACACTGCATGCATCTAACACACGGTCCATTGCATCAGGATGGAGTTGAATTACACAGGTGTAAAACAATGACAATAGGGCAAAAATTGACAGTGAGCTTAGCTGGCTGCAGCCCCAGTCAGCATCATCAGAAACCAGTTATTAATGTTCTTCCACACAGGATCTGCTCCTTCCCAATCTCTCCCCAAGGTGAAAACGATATGCTAACGCTGGCATGAGAAGGCATGGGAAATTCTCTTTAATTACTATTTGTAGTTCGGTAGTATGTGGGAGTTGCAATGACAGACCAGGACCCCATTGTGAAAGATGCTGTACAAACACTGAACAAAAAGACAATCCATACTCCAAAAATCTTCCAGTCTAAAGATTCAACAGGATTTCTGCATTAGAGCCTTTCTTGTGAGTAATAAAATCAGCTGCAAAAGTTTAGTCCAAGACAAAGATGCTGGCTCTATTTCCAGATGGTAGGTAAGCATCACTGTCAAAGTTTAAGAATTATTTACATCCACTCATCTTTAATAAAGAGTTAGTAACGGATTTGTTTAAAGAGTAACTGACACGATTCAGCAAGTCACAGTGCTAAAGTGGGTGGGCGGGGGTGCACTGGAAGAACATATCCATTCAAACAGCATAAAAACTAGATTCCCTCCTCCCATTGTGCTATTGGGATGCACAGTAAAACTAAGAGACCTTTAGCATAGCCCTAAACTCCTCAGCCAAAGAGAAAAATCTGGGAAGATAAAAGGTGCTGGGAGACAAGCAAATACAATGGATTAGAAGCCAGCCTCGCAGACCGTTTACCTGAAATAGGAAGAGAAACACACATCAAATAGCCCCAAGACATAGACATCGCCTTCCTGTTCCCAGATTCCATCGCAGTCTTGAACTGACTCTTGAGAAGAAACCAGGTGTGAAACAGCCAGAAGCAGTGCCCAGCTGGTGAGAGACATCTTGAAAAGCATCCCCTGCTAGATGCTCTCCTGGATGCTATACAGCTATATAGAGAGGCTTTCCCCTACGGGCCACAGAATTTAAATAAAACCACCTGCTCTGTTCCACGTGTTCTTATCCTTCAGCCCTTCCATGATCCCAGAGCTGCAGTAGAAAAGATTTTTTTAAACTTCATAATATTCTCAGTTTGGCTGATATTCCTGAACCGCCCAGACGCCTATTGTTATGCACTAAAGCATGAAAATTGGTAGCTAGCTGACAGCTGCAGAGCTATAAATTCTAAGGCCAAAAGGAATGCTCCCATTTGAATAAATATCTAATCCATGTTGTAATTGTACTAAACTATTTAGTGACACTCTGCAGCAGCGAGTCCCAGAAGTTAATCTGAGCCAAACTCTCCTGCAAACAGGTTGGGTCTGGGATGCAGAATTCGACCCTGGGATCCCAAATTGGAAGTAAAACCACAGTAGACAATTCTTCTAGAAAATGCTTCGCTCAGCAGTTGAGGGGGTACAGTGCAGGTGTCGTGCGTTCCTGACCACCCCACTCACTCTGAACTCACACGCCATCTAAACCTGCATTGTGCATATTTTGTAGTTTATGAGAGCAGGAAACGGCCCCTTCCGGAGCTATCTCCTCACCCATTTGGCTGACCCGTAGCCTTCAGGCCATGCAAACGAGTCGGGAACTGGTCTCAAAGCCACAGACATACAGAAAAGCCAGGGAGCGGAAAAGCTCAAGCCAAACCATTTGCAAAAGGGCAAAATGATCAGAGAGGCAAATTCTGCGTTCAGTGATTTCAGAACAAAAATCTCTTCTCCGGACGGGTGTTGCTTCCGGAGAGGAACCCTCCCAGGAGCCCCCCACCTCAGATGGACAAGGGAAGATGGTCCCTCATCACAGAGAGGATGACTCTGGTGTATCTAAACTCCGTCTCATGTGCGTGGAACCTTTAGAGTGATTCTGCACAGGTCCTTCCCCCGCCCATATTACTCCTGTACATGGGGCTCTCCCTCCTGCCTAGCCCATTGAGACTCATCTCCCTTTCCACCTCTTGGCCTGAGCCCTGAGCGAGACGGCCTCATCATCCCTCCCAGTGAGCCAGGATTGTCACACTCTCGCTCGGCCCCACCCCCACATTGGAGCATGGAGCCTCTCAACCTGACCAGAGAACCTCTTATTCGGTCTTCCCTGAATGGGATTCTTACCTTAGCATCCACTAGCCCCCAAAGGGTTAATTGCACCATTACTTGGAGGAGGACCAGGAGTGTGTCCGAGACATGGGTGTAGGGTTATAAGACAAAGGCCCCCAAATGGCAGCGCTGTCGGCTGACTGATTTCACCATGTACAAGTCGTCTGTTGTCAATCTCCCACCACACAAGGTTACTAAAGAAGAGCCCGTTGGCACAATCCCAATGTGCTCAGCACCTGCTCTGCCCCATAAAAGGAGACTGACCACCCAGCAGCCTGGGTAATTAGACTCCGGTCCAGCCTTCACCTAGCAGCACTGGTTGGATTTGCTTGGATACCCCGCAGGATGCTTTTAGTGTTCCTTTCTCTCTCTGCTCCAGACGTTCCAGTGACCAGTTCTAGGTGCATCCGCAGAACCCACTGCAAGTCCTCATCCATGGTGCCAGGGACCTTTCTGAACCGTGGTGCCATGTCCTGGGGCAGTTCTTTTCCCGGCTGCCCCACTGAAAGCAATGGAGCGGCACAGGGAGCAGAATATATAGCCAATGGGGCTGGTACAAGCAGAGTACCCTCACTGCGCAAGAGGGAAAGAGCTGTGAGGTGTCTCTAAAAGCATCCCAGTGCAAGAGGGCTCACTAGTATCTGACCATGATTTCAGCTGGCTTGTCCAGTTCAGCGTGCCCCGATTCATTACTGTATCGGTGTGGGTCATGTATGGTTTCACTGGAAAATGACCACCACATTGATCATTAATAAACTTGTATGGTGTGTGCATGGGGAAATGCCCAAGGGACCATATAAATATGAAAGAAACGTAGTACTCAGGTGGGTTTATCAGATAAAGGACAAGTCAGCACTTCCTGTCAGGTGTCACAATCAGCAGCCATGTATTTGCATTTTAGCAAACACCAGCCGGGGAAGAAACCAACATGGAATTTCCTTCACCACCACAGTCCATGTCTGCTTTCTCACAGCTTGAAGGACCTTTACTTTGGGAGAGGAACCTGGTGAAGAATCCACTTCAGAGGTTCACTGAACTGTAAAACAGAGGGGGCAAAGAACCCCCACGGTTACTGTTCACCCAGAACAAAAGAACCTGAAAACTTTGGGCATTGTGGGAGGTCTTGCCCAAGGGGGTGGGCCCCCACCTTGCTGGGAGGGTAGTAAGAATCTGACCTTGAAGCAGGACTATCTTTAGAAAGTGCTTTTCACTTGTAACCATTTCTAACTCTCCTTCATACCAGAACACACTTGAAATCCTTGTTTTACTTCTAATCTAGTGCTGTGTTTGAATTGCACAGATCCTTTACCCCAGTTAAATTGACTCGGTGTGCAGCTGCTCTCTTTAGCATAGCTAACAAACCTCATCGTTCCTCTGCATGATCCAGGAGAGGGCCAGACATTGCAGAGCACACAGTTTTGAGACAATTCGGGACTGGGGAGTGTTGGGGGAGGCCACAGTGTGGCTGGGGTGAAACAAGTGGGCTTCTGGCACAAGGTCACTCATCACAGCCACTCAATGCCAGTTCTCACGGTGGCTGGGAGCATTCAGACCCAGGAGCTATGGCAGCTGGCACCCAGGGTCACAGGGTAGGCACAGACACAACCTTTCACTGGTCTGGGTTGCACCCCAAAATATGACAGGGGGCTTGAAGGATTGGCACTTAGGAAAAAAAACACTTCCCATGTAAAGTGAGCACATTTAATAAGGAATCACTGAGACACAACAAATATGGAACCCATGATGCCATTTAGACAGTCACTTAGCAAGGCAGAAATGCATGTTAAGGAGCAAAATGAGACACAGTTCAGTTACAGTCAGTATAAACAAACCGTGGGGATTGCACTCCAACCCAATGAGCTTTCAGGCTGCCCCACACTCGTGCGTGCAAACACCAGTCACCAAACAGACGCTTGCTTGAGAGAACACCACAAAATGCACTAGACTGTAGCTGCGGAGAGTTCTTCTTTCTGCCTGTATTTGAGCTTTGCATTGCATTGGCACCCCTTAACCTCCCTGTCTTTGCACAACATGGTTTTCTCAGAAGCAAAGACCAAATAAGGGTCTGTATGTCCATGACACAGCCACCTTACAGGCCAGACGATAAAGGCTTAAAGTGAAACAAATCACGGGAAGATGACTCAAGCAAGGCAGTCCTGTGAATATTGTGTTTCAGCGTGCGAGTGAACCTAGCAATCCACAGGTGCCTGCCCTGCACAGACTTAAACAGTGAATTGTGACCTATGCTAGGGCAAAGTGGTTCTCATTAAACCCCACCTGGGGCAAAGCAGGAATTTTCTGTAACATGTTTATGAGGCTTGTGTGTGCCTCAGTTTCCCTCTGCATTTTGCTTGGTTAAATTGTGACTGTTGCTCTCGGGGATAGTGCAGGTCACAAGGCGCGTGCGTGTCCGGTTGTCTGGCCCGCAGTGAGGAGGCAGGTAGGCATACCCACAGAACATCTGTGAGACTTGAACCCATTTTTCTCCAGTCTCAGACCACAGAGCAAGGCCATCCTTCTTTGGCTTAAGGCTTTCTCTGAGCCAAACCCAATCTGCCCTCAAGCTGGGCTAAGGATCTGCTCTGTTGGGGTCACAAAGCCCATGTCTGCAAACTCAAAGGTGGGGGCTGAGCGTTCTTACTGTTCACAGCTTCTCCAAAATCAGCCCAAGTCCCAAATCTCTGCAGGTCCCCCCAGCCTTGGGTTTCCCCACAATTGTGATGTTGGCCTGTCACTTGGATCCTCCTGGAACAGGCAGTCCCGCAACTGAGAGGAGACAGAACAGGGATTAAGGCAACAGCAAGTGTCAGGCTGGTCCGAGGGTCACGCTCTGAAGGGCTTGGTTCCAAAATTCTCCATAGGGTCCTCCAAGTGTTGTAAGCCTTTCCCCGTCTCCATCAGCCACTGCTTTGGGGCTTGAGCATTTGTTTGGCCTGGACTAGGCTTTGCCTTCGCCCAGCCCTGAAGAGGTCTGTCCCCAGCAAAAGCAAGCAGAACTACAAGCCATTTTAGTGCTGAAAACCCCGCGTCAACCTGTTCATTCCACCCCCTGCTTAGGTAGACATGTCCGCAGCGGTCGTGCTGGGCTCCAACTGGATGGTCAGACTGGCTCTGCTGGCCACCTTCTGGCAATATTCGTAGGTGGTTTTCTTGATCCACGCTGTCGTGTTGTGATCGGGTTTGAACAACATGACGTAGCACTTCTGGAAAAACAGAAAGGCCAGGCCGCTGAAGGAAGAGAGCAGGATGGAGACAGTGACCACCATATCAACCATTCTCTCCCTCCCCGATTCCAGAGCTGGCATCACGGAGAGCCAGACGGCAAAGAAGGTCACCATCATTAGGGATATGCCCTGGGAATCGCTGAAGATCTTAGGCAGGGAGTGGGTTTTGATGGCAGCGGTGAGGCAGCAGAAAGCCAGTAAACAGAGATACCCGATGCTGAAGGAGAAGCCGAGGCCCGTCTCGTTGAAGCACTCGATGACCAAGTAGTCTGCGTTCCTGGGGTAGGAACGCCTGACCCCAGGAGGGTCAAGAAGGAGCCACAGGAAGCAGATGATGAGTTGCAGAGCTGGGAGAATGCCCAGGACTATCAGGTAAAGGCTGGTCTGCAGCTTTGTTGGCCTTCCAAGGGGAGAGGCGAAGGCAGCCAGAATCCGGACAGATTTGGCCAGGATGCTGGCGAGGCAGAGCGTGAAGCTTAACCCGAAGGCTGGCCGGCGAAGTTTGCACTTCCAATCAGTTGGCTCGCCGACAAAGAGAAACACACTAGCAAAGGAGCCCAGCAGGCTGGCCATGTGGCAGTAAAATACGGGCCCTCCCGCAGCTTTGCCAATAGGGGTATCTCTGTGCCTCACATACAACGCCGTGACAGACGCTGTGAGGGCCAACCCCACCAGTGTTAGCAGGAGGAGCGTGATGCTGGTGATCTCAGACCAGAACAGATACACCACGGCCTTCTTCCAGCAGGAGGCCTGGCCCCTGTGAGACCACTCATCCTGGGAGCAAGACCAGCAGCTCCCGAAGGCTGAAACGTAAAACGACAAGTGTAGAGGGGTCATGTTCCCCAGACACGACACAGAGAAATCTTCCAATTCATTAATGCAATTACTGCCACTCATGCTCACTCCCCAGGCTGCTGAGGGTCCGACACCCCATTGTCCTTCCAGCTAGAAGGAATTCTCTCTGCAGCCTGGTGGGGCAGCTCCAGAACAAAGGCCCTGAGACCTAAAACCGGGAGGCTCACACAATACACATTTGAGCATCTAGCGGTGTGAGCTGCTGCGAACTGCTGCGTCTCCAGCAGCTGCCATTCACCCCAGTTGCTCTCGGGCAATCGCATAGCACTATGCATGGCTGAAAAGGCACCTTCCGCACCCCTGTAGTGGACCAGCTTGCACAGACTGCGATTATTTGAGCCTACTGGCCTTTCTAAAGGCAGCACAATGATCCAGCCCTTTCACAATCTAGCCAGCTTCTCGGCATCTGTCAGGGCCCTAGGTCACTCTGAGGCTCGGATGCCCACTGGGCCAGAAAAATAGACTCACCTGATCCATTGCTGTACGTGCCAGGGCTGCAAACGTTGCATGCGTAACAGCAATGCTGGGGCAAATCCAGGTGCAGCTTTCGCACTTCCCCTTGCTCGCAGCCTCGAGCGCAGTGAGAGGGCAGAACCTGCAATGCAAACACAGATGGTCGTGGGCAATGGAAACACAGGAGGAGCCTAAAGTCCTTTGAGGAGCCCTCTTCTCCCACAAGAAAGGAGGATTTCCATCGGCAGAGTTCCAAACCAAACACCTAAACTCACCAGCCTCTCCGGGGACCAGTTACCCTGCACCTGTCCCGGGGAAGGCTGGGCAGGTGCCGTCCTTGGGAAGCAACCACCCAAGCCAGGTTGGGGCCAGAAATCAGGGCCTGCAGCAGAGACCGTCTCCAGATGCAGCTGGGCTGGAGCAGGCTGCTTGATTGGCTACACTGGTAAGAGGAGGCAGCAATCTGGCGCTTAAGCCCAGCGACAGCGACAGGTTGGAAGCTGCTGAAAGCCCGGATAACATCTGTGTGCGCTCACTTCGGGCCGTCTTCCAGCCCAGCTTTGCCTCATTCCAGATAACCGGCTCCAGCATCTGGCCTCGGACTCTGGCTCTGATCCTAGGTTTCTATTCCTAGATACCAACTCCTGCTCTAGTCACTGGACATGACTGCCCAACTCTTGATCTCTGACAGGCTGGGATGGGGCATCCGTGGTGCACCAATCTGCCTTGACAGTTTCCTCGGCCCTTTGCCAAACGTAGCTCAGAACCGCCCTCTCCTGCGTCTCTGTTGCCCACCACACCAGTGCTCTCAATGAGTGACCTCTCTCTCATCCCCCCTGTAAGAAGGGTTTGGAAGAGGGACACCCTAATAGAGCCAAGAGGGCTGGAGAGCTGCCAGCCCTGTGCCAGACAGGAGCCCACACACAGGTGCTGGGAATCATCCAAGCCAGCTGGGCAGCATCAAAGAATTGGGTCTGATGATTCCCAGGTAGGGGATCCATCCAGCCCTCCCCAGATCCCAGGCCCCCTCATGGGATGTCGCTTGATGCTGCCCAGCTGAGTCAGGTGATTTCCCATCCCTGCCTGCCGGGCTCCTACAACATTCCCCCTTCCCTCATTCCCACCTTTCTAAGTGGGACCTCTTATAGGAGAAGGCCCAGTTCCAGGCTCAACACAGGGGGCAAGCGATGGCCTTGACTGCGATAAACATGAGTCGTGGCCTCACTCGCCTGGATAGCTGCCCCTCCCTGCAGGTCCACAGTCCTTGCCACAGGGTCATAGCTGTCGGAGGCCGCTCTCTCCAGGTCTACATCCACCTTGAGATGCCTCACTTCTCCGTCTTCGGTGATACTCCAGTAGAAGACCTCAAAGGGATTTGGATTGGCAGGCAGGAGTGGCGAATAGTTATTGACGAGAAACTGCTCAAACTGAAAGAGAGATAGGAACGAGAACAGCTGGCAACGCAAACAAACCAGAACAGACCAGAAGACACACGTCTACCAAAGCACGCTTATTTACTCTTCCCTCTAGTATTACGATAAAGAATCGATGCTATTGAAGCATCTGCTTGGGCATTTAAGACCGGAGGCGTCTGAGACCATTTGGATGAAACACAGTCCCAGCGGCACGATTCGTTTTTGCCACATTCACAAACCTGGGGAAAAAAATAATCAGCCTAATACATTTTTTGTGGTATGTTTCTAACTAGCAGCAGCCGCCGGTTGGCATGGAATCAGCATGGTCAGTTGGCTGCTCCGTGTCACAGATAAAGCCACTGACGATGGCGAATTTGCCAGATTTGATCTTTCTGGATCGACTTAGTGGTCAGTTAAGACCCACTAAGTCAATCCAGAAATCAGCTTGATCAAACCCCCCCTCCAATGGCGTAGCACTGTGTCTACAGCAGCGTTTCCCATTGGTGTAGCACAGTGAAGATGCCGCACTGAAGGGGAGTTAGGAATTCAATGAGGTGTGGACCGCAGGTGTGGACCCCGCTCAAGAAATCCATTGTGAGCGCAAAGATCATTTTGTAGAGTGAAACGGTACCTCCTTTTTATTGAAGATGGAACTGTTCCATGGCTGGGGTGGCGGATAATTCTGGGCCAGCTCTTCTATCGCTCTCCCTAGTTTTTGCATGAAGAAATCCAAGACGAAGATGACATCCAGATAAGCTAAGCGGTCCAGGCACAAATGACACATGTTAATAGCTGGAGATTCAAAGCAAACTTCTGGCTCATGGAGCCCCCAGCGGGGAGCACTGCTGTTGACTGGCAGAGGGTTATTACTGAAATCCCTGCATGGGTTCTCCAAGCGGGGGCTGGCTGCGCACCGGTAACACACTTTGCGGAACAGATACCCTACAGTTGCATTTGCATATCGGTGTGTATTTATGTCCAGCAAATAGTCAAGAAATCCAGGAACCAGGCGAGGCCTCTGGTGCAGAGACCACATTCCCTGTAAAGCCCTGTACTCTAACCCCACAAATCCAAAAGTGACCCCATCACAGCAGTGAATGATGTGTTTTTCTGTGATACGGGTTTCCTCTGGCCCTGTTAGAGCCATCATCATGGACCCCAAGGCAGCCTCATCCATCACCAACGTGACATTAGTATTGGAGGACGAGATCCTATTGACCAGTTTCTGACCGTTAAATATACTCTGCTCAGTAAAGGCAATGCATAACTCCCTTCTGTCGCTTTGTTCTAGGCCCATGATAACATCCCCGAATGCAGGGTCATACTGGTGAATGAAGCCAACCACATTCCACTGGAAAGCCCTCAGCAGTGCCAGGATGTTTCGCAAGAGGTGTCTGAAATTCATCCCAAGCCTGGAGTGGAAGATTCGAATCTTATTGAGATCAATTTGCACCTAAAAAAGAGAAAACCCTTGCGTTAGTACAACTCTGAATCGTAGCAACTTTTCCTTTTCTTAGACTAACCGGCACGATGTCTCACAAGCTGGAGGAGCAAAGAGGAACGATGTAATTAACTAACCCAGCATACACTGAAGAAGTCATTCACGGTACACTACAGAGCCAAATGGACCCAGATTTTCCCACCTGCCATCCAGCGTTCCATCTCTGCTCTGAAATTTACCAGTGTTGTGCTGGAACAGCTGAGGGCCAACATCATCTTTCAGCAAGAATAAAAGTCTCTTAAAAGGAGGGGACTACACCCAGCATTAGCTGGTTGATGATGAAAACAGCCTCCCTTGTTCTGGGCGGAGAGGCAGCAGTTATGGGACCTGACCATCCTGGTGAAGTTATGGCTGATTAATTCACTGTGACAGAGCAGAGAAGGGCTGATTTAACGGCCATAAATTGATGAGTCTGGAGAATGTTTTTAAAATCAAAGCCATCTAGAACAGCGGTCCCTAATCTGTGGCTCGGGGGCCAAAAGTGTCCCATGGGGGCTTTCAAAGTGGCCCTCGGCTCCCCTCCTGCAGGCTGGCTAAGGACCCAGGCAGAGCACCTTTCTGCGGGGCTAAAAGACCAGTGCAGGCTCCTTGTGGCAGCTAAGGAGACAGGAGATCTGCGCTCCCTTCTCCTGGTTCCAGCAGAGAGCAAAGTGCTCTGCCTGGGTCCCTAGGTGCTGGGGTCCCTGCTGGAGCCAGAGGGAGGAGAGCACTGATTTTCCATCCCCCTGGCTGCAGGTGGAGCGCACAGGGCTACAGGACACATATGGCTTCCCTGCTGCAGTCAGGGAGACAGGCGATGAGGAGGCTGCATTTCCGTCTGGCTGCAGTAGAGCGTGGGCCGGCTGGCAGAGTCTGGTGGCCCTTTAGGGTTGTAAAAATGATACCTGTGGCCTCGGCCCAAAAAGGTTGGGAACCCCTGGTCTAGAATCACTTTCATTATGAACACTCGGGACCCCCAGGCACATTAGCACTAACAAGTTCTCAACAGCTGTAACGGAGAATGCAGCGTGACCCCAGCCAGCCCGCAGACTGCATTTGTTTCACCCCACGTGAGAGGAAAGGTGGGACCAGCCATCGTCCTCTGCTGCGGGGTTGTAAGCAACAGAGGTGGCGTGTGCTCTAGAGTTAACCTCTGGTTTGGACGGATGAACACTAAGACCTTTATTGGCACTCAAAGTAACCGCGGTGAAATCAGAATTAACCCTGTCCATGAAGGAAACAGTGGGGTGGGTGTGTGTGGAGAAGTGGCTACAATGGGGCTACCGAGTGGGGTGGGAAATCGTCCTTTCCAACCGGCGTTAATGGCAGAGTCCCTTACCTGCGGCACGTTGACGAAGAGCGAGTAGCCTGGCATCACACCCGAGTAGAACAGAGTCACAATGGTTTGATCTCCTGCCCTGTGAGCCCTGTCCAGTTCATAGAGGATCTTCTCAGGGCAGTCCGGGGGCTGCTCGCAGTACGTAACCAGCTTATACCCCAAGGAGCCAGTCCGCTGTACAGCAAACCTGAACGCCTGGGCAAGGACGTACAGCTGGAGACTGGGAAGCAAAGCAGAAGACAACTGTGTAAAATCCATGCTTGGCATCAACTGTTGTATATCCCGGGGCACCATTTCTGCAGGTGAATGCAGGCTTCCTAAATAGGGCTCCCCGTGATCTCTCCTTAAGACTCTTTGCTTTTTCATTTACATGCACAAGGCCGGTGTGTCTAAGTCACAGTAGCTAAGGTAGCAAGTAACTTGTTTAGCGAGGAAGCCAGTTTTTGTACCAAGCTCCCCCTGCAAGGAAATTTAACATACAATACTAAAGATGCTAAAGGCCCTGGGACACCCTGCCCTGAATGACCACTGTGTAGTCATGTGTTAATAGTTAAAACAATCTGGTAAAAATAGCCAGCATGATGCCTCCTGCAAGGAACAGAGTCAGGCAAACAGGAGAATAGTAATTTTCTTTTACATGCAACCTTCATGTAAATGGAGACCAGACACACGGGAATTACATCCAAAATGCGGTTACTTCTGGGGTGGAAAGCAGTGAGTGGGTACATATCACATTAGGCAACAGGACTGGCAAGGGGTAATTTTGGCAAGGACAGATGGGGAACTTCTATGCATATTAAAAAAGCCAGGTTCACTGACAGTCACACAGACAAGGCAGGATTTGGGTTTATACAGGTCTCATCTGGAAAATTCAGCATGTCTGCGTCAACAGAACGAGAGCCAGGTTGGTCCCCAGTGGCCTTTGGACCTGCAACTCTAGGGCGCCCAGATGTGTCAAAGCAGAGGGTTAGGCCATTAAGTGTCTTTCCTCCCACTCTCTGGTGGCCGTCGCTGAAACAGGCATCACTCTGTAGCCACAGGGTTAAAAGTCAGTAGCGTTAGTTCATGAACAGCTTCACAGAGGAAAGAAATCACGTAACTGGGCACTTGACTTTCACCCCTGCTGAAGCAGCTTTCCCCAGAGTTGCTGGACAATCAAGGTTAGCCCAAAGCTGTAATACCTCCACAACATTGCCCTGCACCTTCCCCGCCTGCAAACTGCCGTCTGCCTTAGCCCTGCTACTCCGCTTACCGTCCCCTGACTTCTTACGTCCCAACACCCCCACTTGCACGCCCCCAGCTAAGAGAGAGCAAGGGAGCCAGCTCCGAGACTCCACGGCGTCTTACTCAAAATTGCCCAGCGCGGCATCACAGACTCTGAACAGCCCCAGCACGTAGCGGTCTCCTTCACTCGCCATGAGGGGCTCGCACTCCACCCCAGCTGCCCCGGTGGGGAGTGGCGACAGCTGGACACCCCCGAAGGCGAGCACGGCCATCAGTTTGCAAAGCCACGAGAGAGACATGCTCAGCTTCTCGCATTCAGCCCGTGCCCAAGAGCTGTGTGCAGGGAAAGAGCCTTTGTGGGAGATAAACCACAGCATTTCAATTGAGGGCAGGGCCTGACCTCAACAGGCAGGCTCTTTCCCTCCCGCTTGGGGACTGTACAGAACACGTCCCTTCTCAGCCAAATCATGAAAATCAAACGAAAAGCGAGGGGTCCGTCTTTTGATTCTAAAAAGTGAACATTCTAAACACACATGGCCAAAGGGCAAAATTGAGATGACGTGTATTTTTCCCCCCACTGGATTTGAACCATTAATGCATTTGATCCTTCTTTAGCTTGTTGTATGCACTCGGTTGCAAACCTCTGGAGTAAGTCCCGAACCATAGTAAATGTGACCTTTATGAGCAATCAATTCAGCTGAAAAAAGTGAAAAGTGGGTGTGTCGTGGAATTGTTTGTCTCATTGAAGTGTGCCATGTTACTGAAAAGGTTGGGAACCACTGCCTTGGACAAACAGTCGTATATATCGGTGCAGGCTTCGAAACATACTAGCTTTTTTAGGAAACTCTTTGGCCCCGAAGCAGAGCTTAACTGTTTCACACACACATGTAGAAACGGGATACTTGTTTCCATGATATGTGCCACACGACTCGGATGAACGCAAGAAGAACAGAGTAAACACGACCTTCAGCGTGGATCAGCTCACAGGGCATGCATATGGGAAGAGGGAGCCTGTCGCTCAGACTTCTCTCTCTTTTTTATGTTGATGCTTTCCACACTTGGACTGGATTAGAGGCTTTAAAAAGCTGCATGTACTTTCTTATATAACAGGGATTGGTTTCTGCTGTGAAGTGGAGAAGAACCACTCAGTGATCAGCGATAAAAGCCATTACCTGTCACATTGTACGCACTCTCACATCGGCATTCGCCCGGTTTTGTGCAGTAATTAGACCTGGATCAAATTTCTTCAAGCAGAGAAAGTCCCATACAATGTCTAAGCAAAGGCTGGCTGGTGATCTAGTCCCCGCTCCTCCCGCCGATGGTGAAATCTATAGCACCCAGAGGATGGTCATAAAAACGTGTTTGTTATTCTCTTTATAACGATTCCCTGACTTCCTCAGGCACGAGGACACGAATCAGCCCTAGAAATGCCCCAGAAATAAGAGAGTCTGGTCTTTAGCAGTGAGGCAGGGGTGACGCATGTATGGCTTTGTGGCTCTGATGCTGTGAAAACATAGATTTGTCTGCAGCGGGCTATGGCTGTGCCATAAGAAAAGACGTGGCTCCCAGAGCGGGCATACCTACACGTGCTGTGATCTAGAGTCCAGTACTCAAGCTGCTTGCCCCATGCACGGCCACCACGCTCTCACTGGACAGCAGACGTAACCTAGAGAGGGCTTAGCAGTATGGCGGGGCCGGTAAACCCTCACAGTGGCTGTGCGGTCTCTCCTAGCTCCCTGAACAAAGTAATCCAGGCGGCAGGCCAGCCTCGTGGGCCTTGCACTCAGATTTGAGATGATCTGCCACTGGGCTGCGTGGTGACGGCAGGTAAGTCGCTTCTCCTCCTTGCAGCCCCGTTTCCCCATCTGTAAAGGGGCGGTAACATGCTTTGAGATCTACTGAGCAGACAGGCTGGAGGAACCAGGGATTGACAAAGGGGATTTTTTTTCCTGCAACGTAACCACACCTAAACCAGAGCTTTGGCTGGCCCAGGTGGGTCGGGGTTTTGCACATTCCTAGCAGACATAGCTAGGCCAGTAAAACTTTTAAGTATACGTTTGGCTTGACACACCCATAGATGTCTTTCGTCAAGCCATTGGGCTGAGATATTTCTCGTTAAAAGCGTGGACAACGAGGCTGCATTAGATCGCGCACCTCAGTGCTGCGGCCAGACCAGTTTTCTTTTCAGATCGTTGTCTTCATTAGCATTACATGAGCTCTGACTATACCAAAAAGCTCATGCAGTTGCCCCATAGGCAGAAACCACCATACTTGGAGCATTGGGGGTCTGCGGTAAAAATGAGACATGAGCTGGGCAATGAGACATGGGTAAACCATGCTGAAATCCCAAACTGAGAGTTTAAAACTCCTTCATCTGATGCGTTACCGTTCAGTCCTGCCTACAGCAAGAAGCTGACCCATTGCTTCAGCAACAGCTCTTCTTGAAGACACGCCGAAATCCGTTTCGAGGAAGAGGCAGGGCGAGGCAGGGGTTACTCCTTTCAGGAAGCATCCTCCCACGTCTCCAGTTGTGTGGATGAGGGGTGGGCCCATTTACACTGGCCCCTGGCCAGTTTTCAGCCCCAGTTCAACAGAACTTACCCCTTTGTGGTTGCAGATGTCGCCAGTAAGTCTACTGGCCAGGGTGTTCCAACCACTTTTACAAATGTGCTACATTTTACGCCAGTTCACAGTGGGAGGAAATGATTCTAGCACTGGTGGAAGGAGCAGGGTTGACAACTCTCCAGATTTTACATGTCCTCATCCCAGGAGGACGTGTCCAACACACCTTGGAGAAACCACTTCCAAGGAGAGAGGTTAAACAGCTGACAAAAAGGGGGGAGACTTTTCGCAAATAATCACCAAGCCAGGCTAGATTTGAGCCTGTCACCTGAAAGTGCAGTACGCCTATTCTCGTTAGGAACCCCATGTTCTCCTCCCACCTGCTCCCCCCGGAAATAGTTTATAGAGATGAGGTGTCTGGGGACTGCGGTGGGGACTGGAGGTGGTTGGGAAAGGAAGTCATGACTCAGTTTTGTTCTAGCTTATTGTACATGCAAAGCATCATCTGGGAACTGATTTTACTGGAGAGGATAATTAACATTTTTAAGGCAGGAGAGAGGCGGACGACGTACAGAAACCATATGGAAATAGCTTTTCAAGGCTAGTTTTGCACACACGGTTCCCCAGGTGGACACAGGAGTTTTAAATAATCTTGCTGGGCTAGATTTCCTAAATGGCTGGGGGAATATGAAACCCAAAGCCCATTATTCAAAGGAAATTTGTTTTATATCTTAACACTGAATAATTGCCTTTTAAAACACAGCAAAATAAAACATCCCAGGGCGTCTACAGAATCCCGACTCCAGCGTGGGATCTTCAGGCCATCCTCAAAAAGGTTCAGTGCACGGAAAAATAAATCAAGCTTTGCAGCTCCAGGGCAAACGATCAAGCTTTGAAAAGGTGCAACCACATTATCACTTGTCAAAAGTAGTTTTGCCCAGGAAGAAGTGGGAAGGAGGACTGAATTGAATGACACATGGGGAAACACTGTGAATAATCAGATAGGGAAAGGGGCGAAATGGGAAAATTGCTGCTTCGTGCACTGATATTGCTACAAAACACTCCTCATGGTTAATATACTGTGATGTGCTAAACGTAAGAAAGTTGTTTGGGGGCTTTTTTAAGGACAATTTGTGCTAATCCCTCATAGCTGCCCCAAGCAGTAACGCATTAGTTAACCCCCTCAGCCTTCAGTTTGAAAATGGTCTCAACCTAATCCTTAAACCAAGATCCCATGGAAATCACATCCCCGCACAGCACACACACATCCATTGTCTAACAATCGCACTCAGCACATGATGTGGCCGAAACAGTGTAAAGCAGAGCACCAAAGAACCATGGAACTCAGACCAAACATATATATATAGGTGTGTATTTATATAAAGAGTAAAACACAGCATTTAGAACTCCAGTGGAAGCCACAAACATTCGGTAACATGGAGCAATACATTTAAATATTTTCTTTGCATTTGCATTTTTAAAAAATATTTTAATGTTTTTCAAATAAAAATACACATGCAAACAACATATTTTCTGTTAGATTTTTCTAGTGTTGGGAAATAAGAGCAGAATTCAGGAAAGAAAAGGAGAGAGAGCGTGAGATCAAATATAATGTAGGCTACACTGTTACAATCATCTGCTACAAGGAAAGGGTGGAGAGTTCACGGCTGGAGCTGCCCCCTACGTCCACAGTCCGCCATAAGCAGAATAAAATTCTAAGTACAGGCTACACCCCTATAGCAGGAATTTCTCCCCAAACGATATCATTCTAGGCTAATACATCCCAGACCAGCAATCCTTGAGAAAGCGAGACAGCCACAGAATTTCAGTTGGGCAATAAAATATTCAAATCCATTCCCCCTTGGAGAACCAGCACGGAGCAGTGCACATGTTCCCACTCATTTTTGGCCCGGCTGATTCCCCTGCTCGGTCTGACATGTGGACAGCTCTGGGCACACACCGTTGACAGGAGCCACCAGGGATTAGGCACAAAAACCCACCACCAATGATTAAGAAGCCCAGCAATGGTATGCGCTTCTCAGCGACAGGCTCAACCTCAGCTTATTGTTCACAGCGGGACCCTTCTTACCCCTCCTCAGAGGGTCACGAGAGCTGGAGTGGCCCGAAGAGTTCTCTCAATTTGTCAAACAATTGCCCGGCTGAGTGCTGTCTCCGCAGCACGGTCACAGCGGCAGGGGGCGGCTTTCCTGGCCAGGCCAACGAAGACAAGGGCCTTCACACCTGCTGGAACCCGCAGCCGAGGCTGGACTGCTCCCTTCTTGCCCTTCCTCGGGTGTCCCATGAGAGACGCGGGTCATCGGGGGGCATCGCGCTCCACAGGAGAGGGGCGTCTCGGGAGCTCTGCAAGAGAGCAGCGTATTCTCGCATTCTCAGGGGCGCATCCAGCACAATCTCTCTTACCTGAAGGGCTGAGGCCACGGGTTGTGACAGTGGTGTAGTGTAGCTGGCAGCTGGGGGGGTGGCTAGTGGCGTGGGGTACAGAGGGGCTATTGGGAAATTCAGGGAACACAGAGGCTTTTATTGCCAGGTGCTACTCAGCCGTCCCCGGTTGTCTGACATTTATTTTAATAACGTTGCATAAAGCCCTAAAGCATGTTCTCCTTAGGCCCCTCTGGGATCTCTCTCTTTGCACTGAACTGTGGCTTCTGCTTTTTAAACTACCCAGGACTGAAGCATTTTCCTATTTCATGCCATGACGAACACCACGTCTTAAGTATCTGACGACAACATGGACACACTGAAACGGGCATGGGTCAGAAAGGGAGCCCCCGCACGCTCCGCAGATCTCACGAGTAGCACACGATTTGGTCGCATACTCAACACCAAACACTGCTGCTTCCTTCCACACACACCAAGGAGTCGTTAGCACATTTACAAACATCTATGTAGGACATTTTATTTTTCATTTCCTGAGCATGAGCCTAAGACCACTGGCTTGCTTTGGGGGCCAGGAAGAATCACACCGCACACTTACAAATCTCGACATTACTGGGTACATTCACAGAAAGATCACGCACAATGTGAAACACCATTCTGTAGAGTTAGGAAGTTACACCGCACAGCCAACAAGTCGAGGCGGCATTAAAAAAATAAATCCTGCTGCACTATTTATCTTACAGTACGTAACTGACGGCACAGGGCGGCCTTGGTCCAAACCCCTTGAAACGCAGGCTCGTGTAAACACAGAATTCGCTGACGGTAATACTTATGCACTGAACACACAGCATTATGGTCACCTGAACACCACAACACAAGGAGCATTTCATTTTCTGAAGCAGACAACTGCACGATTTCTATTGTAAGTTAGGGTGTGCTCAGCTGGAATGCTGTGTAAATCCTTGTTTGATGGCCATGGAGCGTGTGAAGGGGCTAAAAAGCTTGCCTGTCTTTTGCAGGTCGCTGTGCTATGCAGCCTTTAACACGGGCTCCTGACATGTCTTCTGTCCCACAGGCAAAGTAATCCCACTTCCCTTGCATAGGGCTTTTCTAGAAGGTCCAGCATTGATCTCGAAAGTCCCTGAGTTTTACTACAAAGTTCCCACTTTTATCTAGCGATCTGCCCCTGCCTAAAAACCCCCTTATATAGTCAAATCTGTGCCCCTTTCTAAACTCTCTGGTATCACACTTTAAACACTTGACATCCAAGAGTCACTGACGCAGGCTGCATGCCACATGGGGAACAAGGGAAGAAATGGAAGTCTGTGTACTCTGTGTTACTGGTTACAATATATCCAGGGAGGCTGGAGTCACTGCAGGCCAGGAATAACATGAGTATTTACACAGGGCCATCTCAGCATGGCTCATGAAGCTGACTGGTACGCAAGGGGTCAGGAATAAGAACGGAGGATGATTAGATTTGTGGAAAATTAGTAAGATTAATATTTCGTTCCGCCTTGGAACAAGAACAGCTTGATCTGCAACACGGCACTGAGGAACCACAGAGCCCTAGTGAGTCACTAACACCCCGGAGGCGTGCAGGTTACACCTGAACTGGAAGGGGCATTTAAAAGCATAGACAGATGCGCGGCGTCTGATCTGGTGCGTCTGAAACAAACCAGTGGCTGGAAGTGATGGTTAATAGGAAAATTAGCCTGGGTTTACTTTGTACAGGGGAAAGTCACAGCAACACTTTATGCTTCCATCATTTTTGGCGTGCCTCCTGCTGCACCCAGAGGGCAGACCCTCTCATCCCAGATATTTCCATGTCTGAGCCTAGAACGACACGATGCCGATCAACCACGTAAATGAGCTCCAGGCAATTCAGCAGCCTCCAGTGCTGAGCCTCTCCCCGTGGGATGGCTCTGCCTGGTGGATTTGCAGAGCAAGCTATTCAGAATCAGCAAGAGAAAATACAGATCGGAGGGTGCAACCCAGCTTGTTGCTGCTTCACAGTCTATTAAAGAGAACCCCAAAAGCAAGCCCTCCCCGTCTTTCTCTAGCTGACCACAGTGGACCCCTACAGATCTCCCTCCCAGGCTGCAACCAGTCCATGGAGCTTACTAAGGAAGTTGTTTTAACTGCTCTTCCACAGAGCTGTACCGGCTTCACCCACTTCCCTTGGAAGGGAATATAATAAAGTTCTCAAAGGGTCACCTGGGCTCCAGGTGGGCCATTCCCTGACTGAAGAACCTTTGTCCTGAGGAGGGCGGCTTGCTAGCCAAGTCCTGCATCTCTCTGACTGCGGCAGAAGGATTAGTGGGTTTGCACAAGCTTTTCTACGCCTGCCCATCGCCCAGAACCAGAGTGACGTTTGCAGAGAGAGAATGAAACGCGATTGGACGCAAAATTAAATCACCCCCCTCAAAGACGCTGCAGTGCCTCGAAGATCAGCCTCCCACACTTCCTTGAAGCAGGCCCACCTGGTCCGCTGTCACTGAAGAACTCTCTCTCGCTATCCCCAACAACGTTTTCCTTTGAAAGGGCGAAACGCATCAAGCCCTCTCCCTACGTCACTGCAGAACAGTGGCGGGTCTAACCACATGACGGGGCAAATCGCTCCCATCTAGTTATTGCAGCAGCTGCTCATCTGAAAGAGCAGGACACAGGGTGCAGCTGTTGATAAACTTTCAGTGGAGGGTACAGATCTTTCTCTCTCGGCTGGGGCTGGCTGAGAGTCCTGCTTTCCCTCAGATCAGTCCCTTGGCACCAAGATAAAATAAGCACCTTGTTCTACCATGTTACCCCCACCCTCACCCCGCCTACAATACCTCATCAGCTGTCACATCAGGAAATAAAGTTTTCAGCAGCATGGCCGGTGAAAGGCACCCCGCGGGTGCCAGTAATACAGCAAGACTGCCCCTCCCTCAAGTCCACATAAATACAGGGGGATCTTTAGCAGTTACTCCATTTTACAGACAAAAACACCTCCTGGAACATTTGACTCGGACTATGCGACGGGGCTCTGGGAGGAACGAGCATCTGAAAGGGGTTGGTTTTGTTCGAGCTCCTATTTCTACAGGCTGCCCAGTGCAGCACTAAGGTTTGCTGACAATCATGCAGGTTTATTGCAGTGGTTTTAAGTAGCCCATCTTCAACTGCAGGTGGTCCTGGCGGTGGAGGAATCCTCCCACTCCACGCCCGCATCCACACCCACTGACGCTCCTCTCTTCAAATGGCGGGTGCAGGCCAGACAGCTATTCGGCAGCCATTTGTTCAATGTGATCACTGAGCAGCTTGTTCTGCTCTGAAATGCAAAGAGAGAATGAGATCGTGAGGCCCTGGTCTATCACTCTGAGAAAACGAAATGGTGGGAGGGCGCACACTGATGGGACAAGCACCGTCTCCAGGTTGCTGGGAGATCTTTAAAGCTGGAGGCAGTCTCAAGGCAGCAAGATGCGTCTAGCAAGGTATCAGCCTCTGTATTTGGTTTAGAAGCTGGCGAGTTTCCCCAGCTGAGGTTTGAGCAGTAAAACTGACCAACCACACACACGGCCGATGGTGTGACCCGGCATCTCTCCATTGTAATTGACCGAGTTACGTCAAGCTGGGGATCCAACCCCGCTGAAATCAATGATGCCCCTTCGTGCCAGGCTGGGATCCCGCCCTGTTCATTTCAACAGAGCTGCACCAGTTCACACCATTAGAGCAGCTGGCGCTATCACAGCTGACTCCAAGGGGGAATTTGGCCCCACGGACTCACCAATCCGCATCAGTTCAGAATTTTACCCGCCCTGTACACTAAGAAACGCAGGCCAATCATCTTGGATAGCGTAAGCGAAAACACAACAAAACTTGCTGGGTTTGCCATCACTTAGAAGACGCCTAGCACTCTTTGCCCGGGTGACACGGGGTATTTGAGAGATGCGCCCTCTCTTACATCATTTCATTTTGATTCTGCCGATCCGTGTCTGTCTCTAGAAAGGAAGGCTATCTTGGAAATCCATTACTTCCTCCCTCTGGGGGATTGTGTGGGGTTGACCCCCCGTGCCTGCCCTACCTTCGTCCAGGTTGCCAATCACTGCCTGCTTCTTCAGAAAGTCATTGCAGAGCTTCTTACTCAGGCCAAACGCCAGCATGTTGTGGGTGAAGGTGCTGGGGAAGGAGAGAGCAGAGCGAAGAGTTGCGGTGGTGTCCCTAAGCACAGCAGGTCCTTACCCTCATGTAGTCCCAGGTAGGACGTCACCGCTTCCCCGTTCCCCTCTGCTACATTAGCCAGTAAGACAGGCTGTAACTGCAGAGCTCAGCTCTGGGACTCCTCATCGGGCACCCCCATTGTCCAGGGGGTGGGACAGGTTGGTGTGTGTTGGGAACACCCCACCCTTCCCGTATTGCTCCCCGGGTCTGTATGAACAGGTGAAGAACCCCCACTCTAGTGCCCAGCTAGACAGCTGTAAGGGCACCCCACCTCCTCCATCAACGTGGGTGCATCTATTGAACTTTCCCCTTTCCCCCAGCCACCGAGGTAACTCCTGTTTCAGCCCCCACCGAAAGAGTGCTAATGGCAAGGAGGGTTCTTCCAACCCCAGTCAGAGCCACAGGCGAGAGGAATTTCACAGGTTTCTTCCTCTCAAGGTGGAAGAATCTTTGTGTCTGCTCTTAGGAGGGATGGGAATGAAGATGAGGGGCTGGAAAACCCGGACTACTGGTTCTGAAAGTCTTCATGACAGCGTTTTCCAGGAACAAATGGTCCAAATATTGGAGTGGCGGCATTTCTGTGACAGCTGTTTAATTAGGGAAGGAAATGCCAATGTCCCGGAAAACCCCAATACTTCGGCTCCTTGGCCATTCATCCCCTTAGACAGAGGACAGGTCTATGCTGACCACCGTTTTTGGTGCAAGTTACTTAAAATAACTCCCTTTGACTCATTACCTCCCGCACGCCCACTGCATTGAGTTGAAGGGAGGGCCCTCCTTTCAACCCACTGCTACTCCAGTTGCTGAGATGGTGTTCAGGGATCGACTTTCCGATTGACTGAGCGGCTCTTCGCAGACCCAATCAATTGATCCAGAAGATTTCACTGACTGCGGATCAGACGAGCCCTGAGTTTCTAGTCTTTATCATCAGATATCGTCCCGACAACACCCAAATCTCAGCGTTCAGACCCCGATCCACGCTTCGTGGCTCAGCCCCCCATTGCTTTTCATGGAGACTTTGTCCATGATGGCAATTGATGGTCTCCTTCTGGCCACCCAGATGCAGGCAGGATCAGCCAATCAGTGTAGGGAAGAGAGTGGTGCTTACCCAAGCTGGCCAAAAGTGATGTTCTCATTAAACCGCAGGCTGTCATCACGCTCCTCCTGCGTCATGTGGCACCACTTCTCCCTGCAACCACAGGAGTAGATTTTGTACTGGGCAGATCTCAGCCTCCCCTCCCCACCCTCATGTCCATCTGACCCCTGCTGGTTGCTGAAAGATGACGGTGGGCTTGTAGGAATTGGGGAGCCAATGGGGGATACACAGATGTATAGACTCACGCAGTGCTGGCCTCAGCAACAGCCAGGAGAATATCACAGGTGCAGAACACCTGCTTCCATTCCCAGATCTCTCGTTTCTGGCCAAACGGCCGTGCCCTCTCTATGTGGGAGCTGACAGATTCTGTGCACGTTTACTGCGGCTGCGAGGGAAATCTGCCACACCGCGTTCTGCTGCAGATGAAAACAAGTCCCTAAGCTGATGGCAAATGAGTAAGGACATCAGCACGTGCCTTCCATGCACAGCTCTGAAATCTGCCTTTCTGGTCATTGTGACGGGGAAGGGCGGGCAAGGAAGGGGTGTGTGTCTGTGTGTGGGGCGGGCGTTTACCAGCTGGGAGAGGCAGTCCCTGAAAACAGCCTACAGTACAGTACAGCTCCATGCTTCTGCAGCATAAAAAGACCTCAGGTCAAAAATTTCCCCCCTAAAACATAAGGTTTCAAGATGCTGAGAGATTTGGATTTCCAGGTAACAGAAAACAAGAGGAAAGGCATCTGCTAGGTCTCTTTTTCCATGGACTGCTGTAGCACCACTCAGGTAACTGCCTGGATTTCTATTCAGGGCTCTGAGCTCCTGGACAGGCTGTGAGCGAGGATCAAGAGGCTTCCATTGACTGGCAATTACCAACTGGAAGGGTGTTAACGGCCCTCTCCTTGAGATTTACTGAGGGCTCCATGCACACCATTGTCCGATAGCCTGCACTCTCCTAGGAGTATTTGGAGCTGGATGATAAAATGATTAACTTGCCTCCTAGCCACGTCACTGATGTGTATGGTCCCTGAAACATCACTTTCAACATAATAGACCTTTCCAACAGAATCTCCCTGTGTGTACTGAATTCCACCAAAGGGGAACCCACAAAGCCTTGAAATTATTAATCCTTTGGAGAGCAAACGCCATGGCAGATGACAGCCAACAGCAGCCATGGATCAGCACCTTTTGGGCTGCATTTTGAGCTCTTCACCCAACAAGCGTACATCCACTGCCTTCTCTCCCCAGTGAGGAGTGCTGAGAAAAAACAGGCGGCTTGCCCAGTGCAATCACCTAGAACACCAACAGCAGCTGTGTTCTTTCTGAGCATTTCATTGGTGGGGAACATTACATCATTCCCAGGAACTAGGTGCAAGCGCATCTCGACATGCCTGGTCACGAAACTAAATCAGCCCATTGTACAACAGCCAGAGCCAGGACCTGGCTCTGTAGGCTCCCTCTCACAGATCGTACGTGACCATTACTGCATGCTTGCCGGACACAGGTTTTATCCTGGGTCTTTCAAAAAGCCAGGATACGAGAGTTGGACTGGATATGTGCAGGACACTCGTTTAACACATGCAAGTAGGGAAGAGTAGAGGTCGGCCCTGTTCAGCGCAGAAGTCAGGTGGTGGTTATTAATGAGGGGAAGAGAAGGATAAAGGAAATGGAAGGAAAAAGGGACAGGAAGAGGAAATAACAGTGGAGAGGCAAAAGGAACACCACACAAGCGTCCAATGCACACTAAATGGGGTTGGAGGTGCTGCTTCAAAGGGAAAGAGCTGCTGGCAGTCGGCCGCCTTTTCAAAGCAAGTTCTATAGTGTGACCCTACCTAGAAAAAGTGGCAATTCCTGGAACTGGTGAATAGCCATAGCTACACCTCAGGCTTATCCAGCGTAGGGGCCAATCCAGCAAGCCCTTCCTCATATGCTCTGTTCCTGTTAGACAGCTTTGGAGGAGGGGGCCTATAAACTGCCAGCGATTTAGCTGCTTGAGTTAGCGGAGTTTGTGTGGCCAAATTCTGTGCCGTGCTAGAAAGCTTACGCGCATGTTGAAAAGCACAAAGGTTGTCAGGATCAGGTTCACTTTAGCAACCAAAATATGCACCCAAATCTGAAGGCTGCCCCGGGGGTGGGGGGGAAGAAAATCAGTCAAGTGCTCTGAATGCTGTAAGCACAAATTCACAGATCTCATTGTCCCAGTTACAGAGGAAGCATATTTTGGTGTTTCTGCCCTTCTCGCATATTCTTGCTGATGGAAAAGAAGATCAAAGTGACCAGAGGAGATTTATAATGCTTCTAGGTCAGTTATTCAGGAATAATGTGTTTGGAAAGGGGGGAAAAAAAAAAAACCAGCTTCTATTTAAATACTTTTATCTTTATATTGGCACAAGAGGCCAGAGATTGATTTGTTTCTTCATTTAATCCACATGAGAAGAGCATGTGTATTAAAAGCTTTCAATGTATTATTCAAATGTACTCAGCAAAGGAAACGTCTGCAAAATGAGCTTCTAGAACTAACTCTTCAGCAGGGCAATGCACCAGCAAACTCAAGATGTTGCACTGCAGAGAACACTGGGTGTCTGCAGTTGGGGGATTTGTGATGCAGAAGGGTTGGCATTCAGTCTATGAATCCAAGGACCTGTACACCAATGTAAGTAATGTTCTGCTTACACAAATCTAGCCTGTTTTGTTTCCTAACAGACATTAGCTGCGCTTTCAAGAACTTACCTGTGAGCTCCAAAGAGCCCCCTTTTCCAGGTACAGTTTTTTGTTGTCACTTTAAAGAGATCAGGCATTAAGATCTAATTTTTTTTTTTTTAATCAAAAGGATCTTTCCACAGCCTCAAATTCCGGTAAAAACAACAGGAGTCCGGTGGTACCTTAAAGACTAAAACTCCTTCGGGCATAAGCTTTCGTGGGATGCATGAAAGCTTATGCCTGAAGACATTTGTTAGTCTTTAAGGTCCCACAGAACTCTCGTTGTTTCTGCTGAACACAGACTAACCTGGATGCCCCACTGGAAATTGTCCAATTCCAGTGTTCTTGACTCTGATCCCCAATAGAAAGTTCCTTGAACTTGGGAAGTTCAAGGACAGGTTCACAAATGCAACTTGCTAGCTTCCCCCCATGGGCACTTTCCTTTTTTTAAACACAGGCCACAATTTAAAGGAAAAAATGAAAGAAAGTGTCAAAGCAGGCAGAACTTCTTCACAACCTCCAAGCAACAGCAGTACTGGAAACACACTAAGGGAGGGTGCCGGGTATAAACCCCAATTCAGCACCTCACTGGCATGAGGAACTGAATGTGCGAAAAAAGCAACATTCACATGACCATTTGAGTCATCAGCAAAGCGGGGGGAAAAGTAAGAAAGAGGATAGAACGACATTCCCCCCCTCCGTACTGGGAGACTCGGCGTACAAACACTGCCCATGAAATTGGAACATCGCACGATTGCCAGGGTGTGGAATGGGACAAGAGACCCAACGTACAAAGCATTTGCTGTTTTATCCGTCCGGCACCTAGTTCAGTACCAAGAGGCCTCAATGAAGTGGCCTGGGATTAGGTTCATTTTAAATCAACCAAATCTAAAGATACTAATGTTTCTAGTTTTGTTTCAGGCTCACGGACAGCGTTGTCCCCATTTCCTGGAGGCATGGACAGATTTAAATTTGTGCCCATTTCCTGTTAGAGCAGGTAGCGTTTCCGAGCCCAACCTGCATCGGTGACATTTTACCATGGTGGCAAAGTCTGGACCCGAAGTGAGTCAATGCTACTGTATAATGCAACAAAGTAATGCGGACAGACACACCTCTTTTCCTCTTCCTCTCCAGTGTTCCCTCTGGAGTGGCAGCAGAAACAGGGTCAACAAAGGTTACATGTTAAAGATCATGCAAGATATATGGATGGAGAAAAAGAACAGATGAAAGAAAGAAAGTCATTAGAGGCAGAGAGAAGAAAAAGGAATTTTGTTATTTTTCTTTCCCCTTAGCAGGAAAATCTCCTCTCAACTCTCTTCTGATGTTTATTCCAGAGCAATTACCAAGTGTGAAACCCCACACATCACTGCTCAATGTCCCAGGCAGCTCTGGGTAATGAAGTCTAGGGAGAAGTTTCTCTGTGGGGTTTTCCCTCCCCCAGAGTGCTGCAAAGTGAGAGATACAAACCCAGCTTGGTGAGAAAAGGCTTTCCAGCTGCATGGCTAAAAATGGACTATCCCCTATGAGTGCTTTTCTGCTCAGGAACCTTTAAGACAAGGAAGGACAGAGGACCGTCTCTCATTGCAGGCACCCAGTGGGCCTTTCTAGTCTGGTGTGAGAGGGCCAGCCATTGCTGTTCACATACAACCACCCTTCCCCCCCAGACCTGAAGTCTCAGGAGCAGGTGAACAGGTCAGCACCCTAGGAAGTTCCCATCTAAAGCAGGGTGGGCACTGAACATCGAAAGAGACCCATCTCTGGACATAATATGCATTTCCCTTCACCTTTAATGGGACAAACGCCAAGGTCCTTAGCTCAGACAAACACCCATCAGCTTCCATGAGAATCTGCCTCAGGCTATGTCTATGCTGGGAGCTGGGGAGTGATTCCCAGCAGGAGACGACACTCATGCTATCCAGAGGTGTGAGGCTGCAGCAGGTACGAGCTAGGTGGCGTGAGCACATACCTAGGGTCTCTGACTGGCACACACTTGCTGCTCACAGCTGCGCTCTATTTTTAGTGCGTTAGCTGGATGAGAACTAACGTGAGCTGATCTCCTCAAGCTCAGAACTGCAACCCCAACTCCAGGTATAAGCAGCCCTTCAATCAGGGCTACAGGAGAGGCCAAATCCTAAGGGGTACCCAGGGAACCAGAACCCACTCTAACCCAAAGGCTGAGCAAATTAACGGAATGAGGACAGTGGCCTTTCCTTGCCGAGCCAAGCCACAACCAGAGCGCTGACACGGACCTGTTCACGCCCTTTTTATGCTACGCACTGGAGCCCACGCAAGGAGCAACACAATGTGGTGAGACTGGAACTGGGAGCCAGGAACTCGCTGGTTCTAATCCTGACCCCAACAGACTCACTTCCCTCTGCCTCCGTCTCCCCATCCGTACCACGGAGATGAGAACGCTTACCTGCCTCCCAGGGAGCTGCAAAGATTGTACAATGCTTTGAGAATGAGGAGCCAAGGTGTTCTACGCATGAAGTCGGGATGCTTATAAAAACGCAGCTATGACCTTTAAATTACAGAGATCTTTAGAAACAGACCAGGCAAGAAGAGCTGTAAATCCCGAAGGGGGGTTATATCTGCATGCGGCTTTTGCCTAAAGCCCCCCTACAGCTCTGGGGAAAAGGAGAGATGGTCAGGGCTCATGCTGATTGCTCAGACTGAATGCCCCATCGTCATTATATTAAAAAGAAGCTGCACCGTGGTGATCCCCTTTGCAGACTTAGATGCTGGAGGTGTTCAATCCCTTAGGAGCAGCCCTTCCTTAAATACGTACATGCTCCCGCATTAATGATCACAGTGGGAAGACACTGCAGGTTCCCAGAACTGGCATTCAGACAGCATCAGTCACTGGTTGCTATGGTAAGAAGCCACCTGTGAATCTCTTCTTGGACTATTTGTTGGTGTTCATGCCATATTCATCTCCTTCCTCTCCCTGACGCAGTGAGCGTCACCGGCTGCTTGCCACCTGACCCTGCACCAAGGAGTAGGCAGAGCTGGAACCAAACCTGCCGCTTTGTCCTCTGATTTCTTGCGGTACTTTTATTGTGCTTTTATTTGCAGAAACTAAAGCCGGATCTGCCGATCAGTCCGTCTCAGAGCTCTGCCAGGATCGAGGTCACACAGCAGTTCACAAACTAAATCATGGAGACTTGAGGCCAGGCATTGATCAGCCAACTGCACAGCTGTACCTTGCTCACTGTCAACATCCAGGCCTGGCTGGATAGAGAATGGGATCCGATTTAGGAACTCAACATGTTCCAAGACAAGAAACTCAGATGCCATACTCAGACTGCTGCACGTCCGCAGAGTTCACCTGCTGCGGGCTTATGATATAAAATGGATATTCTTCTTTTTGAAAAGAAGAACTCCTGGCTTGTTGGTTTTTTATATCGTAACTATATTCATTGATTCATAGGTTTTAAGGGCCGGATGAGACCACGTGATCATCTGACGTGCACATATCCCAGGCTATTCCATTTCACCCAGTTGCACTTGTGTGGAGCCAAACAACTTGTATTTGGCTAAAGGCGACCCTCCGGAAAGCTATCCGCTGTTCACTGAAGACACCCAGAGATGGAGAAACTAACCTGTCCCTTGGTCGTTTGTTCCAATCACCCTCACTGTTAAAAATTTCTGCCTAATTTCCATTTTCAATTTGTCTGGCCGCAGCTTCCAAGCCACCGGCTCTTGTTAGGCCTTTCTCTACTGGATTAAAGAGCCCCGTGGCATCCAGGAAGGCAGTTACACATTGTGAACAGACTGACCTCTAAGTATCTAACTGCAATGCATTTTCTCCAGCCATTGATTATTTTCGGAGGCTGTTTTCCACACCCTGTCCAATTTTTCAACATCCTTTTTACAATGTGTCCAGAACTGCAGCGTGCCATCATATGTGGCACACCAGACTCCGTCTACCACTGCCAGATACAGGGACAAAATCACCTCCCCGCTGCCTCTTCCTTCTCCCTTTTATACACTGACCGATCGTAGCAGCCCTTTTTGACAGGGTGTTCCAATCAGAGCTCACGTTCAATGGCTTGTCCACTGTGACCCAGAATCCTCTCCAGAGTCCCAGCTTTCCAGGACACACTGACCCTTTCCATATAGGGTGTCCCCCTCGTTCCCAGACCTGGTACCTGGCTGCATTAAAACCCATTTCATTTGAATGGGCCCAATTTTCAAACCGACCCGTGTCGCTCTGTATAACTGCCTCATCTGTATTTATCACTCCACCAATCTTTCCGTTGTCTGCATATTTTAGCAGTGATTTGATATTTACTGCTAAATCACAGATAAAAATGTGGGATGGCATCAAGCTTATTGCCGATCCCCAAGGAACCGCACCAGAAACACTCCTTCACAATGACGATTCCCCATTGACAGCTAGTTTCTGAGATCTGTCAGCCAGTTCTGAACCTATTTAACCTGTGCTTTGCGGATATTGCACAGCGCTAATTTTTAATCAGACTATCACGCAGGACCACATCAAACTCCTTACAAAAGCCCAAGTGTGTGATTATTTATGCAGTCACCTTTCCCAGTCAAACGTGTAATCTCATCAAAGAACGAAATCTGGTTTCTTTGACAAAGACATTTTTCCACGACACCCAGCTGAGGGGATTAATTACATTCCTAGCCTTTGATTCTGTATCAACTGAATCTCATATCGGCTTTTCCATTTATTTTGCCCAGGATGAACCCCAAGTTAATTGGCCTGATGTGGGTTACTGTGCTTGCCCTTTCTGAATACCGCCACAGCATAAGCATTTGCACGATCTTGTGTAATTTCCCAGATATTCCAACATTTATTAAACATCTAACAGCAGGCCACAAACCGCTCAGTCAACTCTTTTAGGACTCTTCGGAAAAGTTACTGGGCCTGCTGATTTTAAAATGTTTATCCCTAGTCGATGATGTTTCATATCCTCCTTAGTCACTAGTGGAACAGAAATAACTTTATCCTGCTTCTTCCTGTCTGATTTGGGAATTTGCTTTTGATTACTGTGATCAGACAAGAACTGCTGCCTACGGCTCTAACGATGGGGTGTGTTTACAACGTATCAAAACTACCTATGTCAGACAGGTCCTCAGGAGAATCTCAGCCTGCAAGAGATGAGTGTTTAACACTTGGGGGTTTCTCCAGCAAAGTTTCGTTAGAGTTTAGAAAAGCATTTGCGGAGCAGCGAGAACATAGGGCTGGTCTCCCAAGTGGCTGCTCTACTGGGGGCAAATTAATAAAGCTTGCTGATGAGTGACCACTTTAAAAAAATCAAACCAAAATAAGGGGCCAAATCAAGATGGCCAACCACAGCAGAGAAGAGTTTCCAAGGAGAGGATTCGATCCATTCTCTCTGGATTCCTGTCCACAAACGGGAAGGATATCAAATGCACCTCACCTGTAAGGAGGTGGCAATATTCTCTCATCATCAAATGCTGCACCTGAGTACTTCAAGGCTCAATTTTGGGCTGGAATAGTAGAAAAACGGCCTTCCTGCTGTTACGTACGTCTTGAACAGTCTCCAGCCAATACCACAGACAAGGTTAAGTCATTTCTTGCCTGACTGAGTTCGCAATTTACACCACTTTCACATATTCCAGGGGTTCTCTGAAGAACCGGCCTAGCTCAGGCTAAAAAGCATATACCCCTTGCCCAGATGCTGAAACCCTGGAGACCCTTCGTCAGAGCTGTGCGGGGAGGGAGATGGAAGGGTTCACAGAATGCTACAAAGCAGTAGCAGTGAGGCTTAATGACTCCACACACACTTACCAAGCGTGCCCCTTGTATCCCACCCCACAATAGCCAAACCAGAAGGGAAGGGAAGGGCAGACGTGTGTGTGTCTAGGTACTACATGACAAGAGGGCACAGTATTCACCAGGGGATGAAGCTTTAGAAAGGTCTTTGTGAGCAACATCCTTGGGTCTAACTGAGGCCATCACAGGATTCTTGGCACCAGGTGTGACAGAAGGGACCCTGCTAGAGGAGGACTCAAATCAACACGACGTTACCCAGTCTACAGGCTTCCCCGTGGCCTAACCAGGAGCTGCTCTGACAAATCATTGTGGTGCTTTCTGTGGATTTAGGATGGTCTTTTCATTAAAGCTCAAAGGGAGACTAAACCTGATCTTTTTACAGTGTCCCAAAGTGAGTTGCAGATTACATTTTAAACCTGCCCTCTTTGCGAGGATTCATATTTTCATTCAACAAGCAGTGGCCAGGTTCACCTTATGCCGCTGACCTTTCCCATCTTCCCACAGGAGCAGCATGAGACACCGCAGCTTTTCAAAACCTCGGCAATATTTGCAACACCCGTGGCCACAGCTTGGAAAACTTGATCTATTACAAATATGTTTAGCTTTTGCAGATAAGGAAAATCAGCCATCTGGTTAGCTCAGAAAGGCATTCTCATCACAGAGCAGCTGCCAAAGCCACACGACCGTGTGAGGCATTTGCTAATGTCATGATTTGTAAAGGCAAGCTGTGTTAACGTCCAGTAGGATCCTTCATTAGTTTGCATTTAAAAAATACTGAAAACATGCCGGTTTGTTCAGGTCCACCGGGGCACTTCATATCTGGTAAGCAGGCACTCCTCTTATATCATTAGTGCTCCATGAGCTGAGTCTGAAGTGCAATACTTGGCATTTTTCAATGGTAGATCTCAAAGCACTCTACAAGGTAAGGAAGCATTGCCCCCATTCCACAGGTATGGTATGTGGCAAAGAGGTGACTCACCCAAGGGGACACACTGAGTCAGTGGCAGAGCAGTATCAGAACTCAGGTCTCCTGACTCCCAGTCCAGTGCCTTATGCATGTCATCCTTTCTTAAAAGGACATGGTCGGGTTAACAAATTCTTTTGAAAAGTACACCCACCCTCTGCTCTACGCAACATTTCAGAACAGCAAGTCTGAGTGAACTTTAAAAACCAACTTGATTCCTCACTATTTATGATTCTTATTTCAATATTTGACCTTTCAGGTTAATGAATTTCACTTGTTTTGAGTCAGTTTCATTTCTGCCTCTCCTGTGCCTGTCCCATGCTGCTACTGCCACCCTTTCACAACACTACCGAGGATGCCTGCAATCCTATAATGAAACCTTTCCCAGAAAGCTCTGTACAGCTCTCAGAAGACCTGCAGTTAAAAAATAAAATAGACTAAAACCCCTGCTAGATTTTGGATCTAAGCTCTGTGACTGTGTCCCTTTAAAAGCACCTAAACCAAGAAAACCTTTGAGATCCCAAATCCTCAACAAGATAAATGTTTAGACTTTAATTCCATGTGTATCTACATCCCAAAAGAACTCTGGAAAATGTATTCTTTTCCTTTCCTTGCCTGTCTAGACTCAAACTCAGGGTGCTGTAATCACTTAAGGTGGAGCATTTCCTGGAAAGCTGCTTCTGTCTAGGTAGATGAGGTCAATAGTAGGAAAATAGGACCTTGGGCTCAGGTCGTGGTAGGTAGGGAAAAGGAGACGGATCACTATCGATTTGGTTTACAAAGGTAACTGTTTTGTTGTGAGGATTTCAGTGGATTTCTCTGTCCCAAAGGCACTCTGCTTCTGTGACATCCATACGCCTATCGGAACTAGACCCCTGAATGCTGTTTGATCACAGCTTCCCCGATAGAAGAGGTGCTGGCTTAGATGCTACCGGTCCCCATATGCCTACAAGTTCTAACGGCAGAGGATGCACCGCAGTGAACAGCTCTTGCAGAAAGAGACTCAGCCCTTTCCAACATCTACTGTGCAACGAAGGCAGCCTAGGTGCTCTGTGCAGAGAAAGGGCCGTCAGGGAGACGGAGATGGGGCAGACCCCTTCACTGCGCTGCTCCACCCGGCATTCCAAGCACGTGGGACATTCACGCATTTAATTCTAGCATCAGCCCCGGCAATCGACGTCGCAGCGCAGCAAGATTTCAATGGGCCATCAGCTGAGTGGACTTTTCAGGCAACAGATGCAGGGGGTAGAGTCTATCCCTGTTATCTCCACTGCTGGTGGGGTGGGAAGTTTGTGAGTGAAGCATGGGCAGTTTTTCCCCCTGCCTTCCAGCCCCCCCCTTGCCCAGAGCACCTAAGATGTAATGTTCACACCCTACCTGGTGGTAGGAGATCTCTTCCTCCTCTCGCAATGGACAGCATCGAAAAAGGCCGCGTTCCAGAACCTCAGGGTGTGCCTACAAAACAGGGATGCGCGTTGGAGATGGCGCTTTGCACAGGGGAGCCAAGCCACCACCCCAGACTGCCTGTAGGGCATTGGTGAACACTGGGGCCTGCCAAAATGCCTTTCACACAGGGCCAGCTTTTGGCCTCTAGGCACACAGCATGCTGCAAAGAGAAGTCAGCTTTCCTGAGCTTTTACTCCCTGGTTCTGGTCAGTAGCTGTGTTGACAGACGTCATTATTCTGGGGGAAGGCGACCCTGCACGTGGCTAGTGCTGTACAAAGACTCGAATACTTGGCTCGGGCATGTGGGGAATGGCAGTATGCCACTCGGCCAGCATGGAGGGAACCACGCCGGCAGCTGGATACACTGGGCATGGCTCTCTGAGCAGCACAGGGCTGGCTTCACTCTTCCATTCTCGGGGCTATGCTAGTGGATGCTAATGCCAGCCAACTCCGAGGTACCCGGCCCAGCTGGTCCCCAGGGACTGCTGCAGAAAGGGAACCGCGATCTTTACCAGATAGGCTGCTGCTTCAGGTGCATATACAGGTAGATCTTCTCTCCCTTCTTCTCCTCCTCTTCCTCCTCATGGCTGTACAGGGAAACTGGGGGACACACAGTTGCACATCACAGCTGTGAGGAGGCTGATCTGCCTGAACACGAACGAAGCACTGCTCCCCTACCCCCACAAGCAGCTGACCCTGAGGTATCAAGGAAAAGCTCGACACTTCCCTGGTGGGAGAGGGAAAGCAGCTTTGTTTTGCTGCGACCGGAGCTAAAAAGGAGCAGGTCCATTAGCTCTGATAGCAGCCCAGCCACGGAGGGCACCGCAACACACAAAACCGTGCTGCACGTGGGCAGCTTCCATTAAGCACCCAAGGGATGCTGCTCTGGAACAGGAGATGCTCAAAATAACCTCTGGTTTCACAGCAGCTTCCTGAAGTGTCTCTGCACCTCACTGAAGGGATCAGACATTCCCCGTGGCAATTTTGC
Source organism: Pelusios castaneus (assembly GCA_007922175.1). Classification (NCBI taxonomy): domain Eukaryota; kingdom Metazoa; phylum Chordata; order Testudines; family Pelomedusidae; genus Pelusios; species Pelusios castaneus. Next base: position 26,513,709 of record ML685783.1, read on the forward strand.
ACTCCCACCCACTTCCACGATGCTGGCTATGCTGTGGCCACGTCTGTCCCCCGAGGCCCACCCTTTGCTAAGGCCATTGGTGTGCAGATTCAGCAGCCCAAGGAACAGCTTTTCTTACCCGTCTTCTGCAGCTTCTCCTTCGGTTTGTCTTCGCCTTCCCTACCGCAAAGAAACCGGGGCAGTCAGCTACCGGCTCTCATAAACCGACGCCCTCCAACAGCCAGCTCCGCCCCCTTCCAGCCCACATAACTGACCCATTTTAGCCTGCTGCCATCCAACTCCCACATCACAGCCCCGGGGCTGAGACGCAAAAGCCTACGTCACCCTGGCTGCAGCACAGTGGAGAGTTTCTCCCAACTATTTCACGCCTACGCAGCCTATTCCCCCAGAATGTCTCCCAGTGCTTTGCAGACTCATTTTTGTCCCCAAAGTCGGAAAGTCTATGATCCCCATTCTGCAGCTAGGGAAACTGAGGCACGGGGCGGCTGACTGATTTGCCCAAGATGACCCAGGGAGTCAGCAGCAGAACCAGGAATGCAATCCAACCCTCCTAGTCCCATGATTAACCACCAGAGAACACACCAGCCCTGCCATTGCCAGCCTTGCAGCGCTGAAGTGATCAGCAAGAAAGGCCATGGAAGGTTGCTACCCTTTTCTCTAGGCTCGGTCTTCTCAAATTTTCCTGCCGAATCGCTGCAGCGTACCAGCATGGCCTCAGTTTGGGAACCACTGCCCTGGGCCCAAAGAAATTCATCTCCAGAGACCACGCGTCCCGGCACACAGGAAAGAACTGACCCCCAGGCCTCATTAGGAAGCCCGGGTAATGTGAAGCACAGCAACTGGACGGCCAGATGTAGGGCCCTGTCTGTGTGCGCTAGAGGCACCTGTGCTGTCCCAAAGGACAGAGGTGGCCTTAGCTATAGGACAGGGCAGGCAAGTGCCCCAGGCCCCGGGCTGGGGGAGGGCCCCCATGTCGGGCAGAGCGAATTTCAGCAGCTGGTCAGCTGCAGTGCTCCAGCCAGCCAGGTGAGGTTGGGAGGGGGTGTGTGTGTGTGGCAGAGGGCCCCTGTAAGGACAGAGACGGGAGGCAGTGGGGGGGCTGGTGAGGCAGGGCTAAGAGGGGGGCCAGGGGAGAGGCAGTGGGGCCAGCGGCAAGGCCTAGGGAAGGCAGTGGTTGAGGGGATGGGACCCACCATCCTCGACTTTTGCCCAGGGCCCCAAAACACTAAGACGGCCCCACTAAAGGGCACACGCATGTGTCCAGCTCACAGCCATGCGGCCTGTTTGTCTAGCTCACAGTGCACGTCCCCAGTGTCTCGGAGCAATACTCACTCGCTTTTCTTGCCCACGGGTCCCTTTAGCTTGGTCTCCAGCCCCCCGAAGAAGCCCTTCACGTTCTCGGTCTTTGCTGACGTGTTCTTCAGGAGCCGCTCGGCAATGTCTTTCTTCTCTGCCAGCCAGCTGTTCGCTGACTTCAGGTAGGAGTCAATGCTCCCCATGGGCTTTTCCTTCACCTCCGAGGGCAGTGCCTGGACTTTCCCTGCAAAGGAAACAGGAGCTAGAAACGGCTCTTTTAAGGGATCCCAGAATAATAAAGCTAGGCTACTCCCTACGGCACAGGCGGCCGCTTGCTGTTTAGTTACAAAGGAGACACGCCCACCAGATTTTAGCCAGATGGAGACTAAAGCAGGCTTTAAGATTCCTCAGCTGCATCAGCATCTCTGCAATCCACCGTTCACTCGAAGGCCAGCAGCACGTGCGCGGTAGCCACTGTCTGCTTACACAACAGGCGGTGTGAGACAGAGTGCTGAGGGCTTTGACCTCCTAGCTAGAGAGCAGAGAGATTCTCCTGTGTGCTGCTGTAAGAACTGTCAGAGGGGAAACAGTCACTCCATTTGCAGCGGGGGGTGAGTTCCAGAGAAACACTCCCTTCAGCAACCCACTAGATACTTAATGAATGCCATTCCTCCCCTCCTCTGCATTCACCACACGCAGAGTTAAGGCCCATGTTCGCCAGCCCCCAGGTTGCTCAGGGTCTCCCATTAGGCTACCCAGCTACGGGCAAACGAATCTCTTCCTCGCTGTACCACAAGGCGGCATCCCTCCATTTCCATTAACTCCCCATCCCACATTTACTCAACATCACAAAATCTGCACGCAGACTAGCTGCCTCACGAGCTAGGGACAGACCCATCCATTTCTGACAGATAGCGACCCTACATGTCACCAATCTATAATCGTCCATCAGGGCATGTGAGGACTCGGACAAACACCACCAGATTACGCTCCCAATTCCCGACTGCTAGAGAAGTAGAGTGCTGAAACAGAGCGTCTGACGTAAACAAACTAAAACCCTGTGGCCCTTGCTTCCCCAAAACCAGGCCCCTCCTTACAAAATGGTGCTTGGCAGTCAGGAAAGACATCTGAACCAGTGACAGACTCACAAAGGAAACCCCCTTCTCAGGGCCACTGCGAAAGAGAGAGAAGTCAGATGAAGCTTTGAGGTTGGGACACAGCAGCTCTTGTACTGGGGGATGAAAATCAAACAGCCATTGTCCTTGGAGAGCCCTCAACAAGAGCCTCGCTTGTCTGCTAGTCTAGCAAGGGAAAGTTGAGGGAAGTGGGGAGAAAAGGTACATGGTAAAACTCTTGGGAGTCTCTGGTCTCTAGCTGGTGGAGCAACTGTGAGCAAAATAAGCTTTTATCTTGCTGTTAGGACAGGGTTTACCAGCAGTCTCCGGCTGGCAGCGGAACAGGAACAGCAATTCAGAGAAATTCAACAACTAAAAGCAGCTGGCCCCAGTCATGAAAAAGGCGCTGACCTTGGATGTCGATTTCTTATTTATAAAGCTCCGAGCTCAGCAGAATGAGCGGAGCCTGGGTTCTTAACAGGGGGAATCACATGTCCGTTTTAACCTGAGCTCACACAGAACACACTAAACCACGCTGGCCGGCTAGGATCCCACCACACTGTATTGAGCTAATAACAGCCGCGTTAGAAGCCAAGGTGTATTTCCTGGCAGATAAGACAGTAACAGGTGACCCACTAATAACGAAAGATGTTTAGACTAGCCCAGTTCCCTTCTACTACAGCTAGAGAAAGCAGATCCAGTTTTCACCATTTCTCTAAGAGGGTTCGCTTTGCTTGAATGTCCCAGAGCCCCAGTAATAGCCAGACACCCACTGAACAAAAGAGATGTCAAGGACACACCAGGGTTCGTCCCCATTGGGTGTCTGTGGTAAGACGTCAAGGACCAAAGTGTTTAAAACAGCCATGAGGGGCGAGAGTGGGGCACCTGGAGCACGTACAATATGCTGAGGAACACATGCTCCTCTCTCTGCAGACTCATCACTCACAGCAGCATTAATGGGAGTCACGTCCAGGGAGAAAATGAGAGGCCCTCCCATGTCATAACCACCCTGGGCTCGCGCACACTGCCCAGCACTCGCCGCCTGCCTGATGTTAATTCCAGCGACGGCAATTCACGCACCCACCTCCATAGCAGGCACCTGGAGATGCGCCAGGTGTCGGGAGAGAGAGGAATGTGCGCAAGGAGAGGGAAGTGGGTGTTGAAAGGCGCTGGGAGACATCAGAGTTCCCTGTTTCATAGCACATGAGACAGACCAAGATTTTCAGAAGTGACTAGTGATTTGCGGTGGCTGGTTCTGGGCGTCCAATCAGAGACTCATTAAGGAGGCCTGGTTTTTAGCATATCAAGGACCCACGCTGGGTGGGAGGAGGGAATTAAGCCACTGAAGCATCTCAAGTCTGTACCCCACAAATCAATTGTCAATTCTGAAAACGCTGACCTTTAGGTTTTTAACTTTGGTTACAACCATGATTTTCAACCACGGGGTCCGCAGACTATGTCAATGACTTCCATCCGAAATTGTTTCACAGTCCGCAAATGGGAAAAAGGTTGAACAGCACCGGGTTAGAAAACTCAGCCCCCTCCAGATACCGTTCTCAGTTACTACCTCCCAACAAGGAGTCAAGCAGACGTGTTTCCTTGGGATTAAGGATGTCATCCACGATCTGGCTGTGCCCCCCCCCCCAGAATAAATACACCACCTGTTTCAACAGCCAACCCTGCACTTATTCTGCCAAGTCACTGCATGCCCCCCTCCCTCAGCTAAAAGAAGAAAGGCGCTGTGCGCCAACGCCTCTTACCGACGTAATAGTAAGTGAAACACATGGTCATTAGGTTTTTAGCAGGACCAAAGTCATCCATCTGGTGACACCTGAAAGGGGTGGGGAAGAAAGGTGGAGGGAATTAGCAGCCACATCTACAGCAAGCAGAATATGCAGATGCCATCCCCACCAGTGTCAGCTTTACCTCCCCCATGCCCTGCTTACTGTGGAGCCTATTTGGGAAGTATCCGACTTGCTGCATATCCCATCTGCTCAGTGCCCGACCCCCCCAGCATGACAGTCTCTAAATCCACCTCCCTACACCGGCTGCCGACATCAAACCAGACGGCTTCCGAGCAGTGCAGTGTGTTCACACCAAGATGCTGCCCCCTTACGTGGCTACAGCACATAAGGCTCTCAAAGCAACGTTGGTGCAGCACAGTCAGGTCAGGAAGCAGGGCCCAGGCAGCTGTTCAGTTAGCGCCAATTATTGATCTTCTGCTAAGCCGAATTGGATGGTGTGGAGGCAAAGTTTCCTCAGACAGATCAGCAAGCAGAGTACATGAGGGCCCAGCTGTTAAAAGAGAAAGGAAATCAATCCTGCAGAGATTCGCCAAGCTTACTTACTCGAACAGCACCACCGCGAAGGACTGCACCAGCCGATAAAACGTCTGCTCCGAGACACATTTGGAGTTGCACCTCTGCAAAGACAAACGAAGCCAGTCTTAGCACCCATTCCTCACCATTGCTATGAAGAACTGACATGAGGGTTCCCAGAGAATGGGGCTGGCCCGTGGTTCCTGCCATTTGTTGACACGTTGCTGCACTCCACGGTATTTATTCCACCAGTGGATGCTGATTTGAACACAGGGAGTTTTACGTGGGTGCTGGGAAGGCTTTGGATGAGTTATTTTATTTTTTAAATGGAACCACTGGCTTCACTCGAACGTTCCTCTGCCCAGTGATTGCAAATGTCAAGTTTTTAGTGCAATTAAACAGCTACATTTCTTTGCCCACAGCTCTCCCCACTGGGATGAGGTACATTCTCCAAATGCACCATACGGCACGCCAGCCACTGCTAGGAGACCGATCCTCCTGCACAGACGGTCCCCCATCACCAGAGCCAGGAACCACCCATAGCTCTGCCCTGGCCCCTCACCTGAGCACTGACGTATCTTGCAAACCACTCCCTGCCTTTCCGGTTCTCTCCGCTGCACAGCTCCCCAAACTTGGCTTTCTCTTCTTGGTCTAGGTCCTCCCTGAAATGGAAAAGAAACCAAACACACTTGAAACTCCCTTCCTGCGCTGACTGTTAAGAAAATCCCCGCAGCCTGACACAAGTGGAGGTATATGGAGAGCTGGGAACAGAAGCCATGAGTTCAATCAAGATCAGGACTCATAATAAGGACACAGCTGTATCAGCAGATCAGGACACATCTGTATCATCAAGACTCCCTGCTTCCATGCAGGCCTTCTGCTCTATCTACTCCTGGTCTTCACAAATAGATGCAGTACAATTCCTGGAGGACGGTTTCTAGCCAAAGCAGGGAAGGGAAGCATTGCATGAGACTTGCACATATTGCTTTATCTGCTGAGAGATACCATTACTATTAATGTAGCATCGCAGGCGCTATGTGGCCTTTTACAAGGCATGTCGTCTGGTCAAGGGCTTATGACCCAATACTTTCTGACAAATCCTAAACCATTTGAGATGGGCATTTATTATCTTCATTAGCCAGCCAAGGGCTGGGAGCAAGAGGTGAGCCACCGCTGCGCGATACAGCAGCTGAAGCAGAAGAAAGAAGCTGTTAATGAAAAGCAATGCCAGCCAGGCACAGCGGAGTCTGTGTTTGGAACCAAGACAGCGGCACAGCAGCAGACAGACCAGCCTTGTTCAGTGGAGAGTAATGCGTTTTAAGTAGGCCCTCCTTGACCCCATGGTTTTTAATTTAGCTTGAAAAACCCAAAGCAAACAAAGCCATCAGTTGAGGTTTCGACTCTCAGTTTGAATGACGCAGCATTGTAGTCCCCAGGCAACAGCACTTGTAAATGAGACAGAAACATTACACATCTCAGGGGCTTTCTCAGGGCCAAGAAACAGTGTTTCTTGGAGAAAAGAATAGCCAGCACGGAACAGCTAAGTGGGTTTTCTGCTTTGTCGAGTGCAGACTTGCCAGGAACCTTCTGAAAGCAAAATAAGAGCTCTATTCCCAAGAGCTATTTGTTCAGCAACTCAACCAATGCAAAAATGTCACGGGAAATAGAGAAGGAGCTCTCCCTGCACCACAGGAACAAGGAACGGCCGCTCCCTCAGCCACCCAGTCTGGATTCCTGCCCGGTTTGCTCTTCACACATAACCAGAGAGACCAGTGCATTGAGCGGAACTGCAGGAGGTGGCTGGTTTGCATGATGAATGTGCGGTGAAACCTCAGGGAAGCTCGGAGACGGACTGAAACAGACAGACAGGAAACAGAAGGACTGCAAGCTTTGAGAGTTCCTCCCAACAGGAAGTGCAATGCGTGGCTCCATTGCCAAGTGATACCCAGAGGCTCAGTTTTAGCAGGACTCAAACCTTCCCTAGTCCCCACCATTCTTAAATTGTGTCTACACTACCGAAGTGAACTGGGGGTGCGAACACACCCTTACGCTTTGGTTGAACATGGTCATCCTGCCAGAGGAAAGAGCTTCAACCGGCCTCCCAGCCAAGTACACACCGCTACTTGCCACCATGGACCTGAGCCCCTCAACACTAGGAAGACAACCTTGTTCAACCCTGCCCGACGAGGGGCAAGCTGGCGCTCACGTTTCTCAACCACATGCACTCCCACAAACACCCCTTTGGGGGAAGTGAGAAAAAGATTCCTGACATCAATATTAAAAATTCGGGCTCAGTTCCATTTGAGACAGGAGAAAGACTGTTCTCAGCTTGGATCTGGGAGGCCTCTGCAAGGGGAGACGGGGGGAATATCTTTTATTGGATCAGCTTCTGTTGGTGGAGGAAAGACGGTTTCGCACTACACTGAGCTGCTCCTCAAGTCGGTGAAATACAAGGTGGAACAGATTGGTTAGCGTCAATAGTTAACACACTGTAAGAGACCGGTCAACAGTTAACACCTCTATTGTCATGACATAAAAAAGGGGGATTAAGGGGTTAAGCCATGTCTACACTGGGAGTGTTCAGAGGTGCAGCTTCAATGATGTGTGGTGCAGCCACTCTACGCTGACGGGAGAGCTGTCCTGTCAACACTGACCATCCGCCAACAAGCAGGGGAGATAGCCCAGAGAGATGGTGTCTTCTGCCAGACAGCGCTGTCCACACCAGCTCGTGTGTCAGTGTGATGGATGTCACTCGGGGGAGCGAGTTTTTTTCACATCCCTGCACGACTGAAGTTATATAGCCATACCGATTGGTGTAATAAACCCTACGGCCATGATTTTTAATGTCTAGCAAAGCAGGCTTCCTTTGAGGACCAGGATGGAGATCAGACATGGATTGGTGGTGCTGGGAAAAGTGGTCACTCACAGCGTGATTGGATTGTTTTATCTTTTCCTTTTTGCGGGGCGTGAGATTTCATAGAAATTGGTTTCGTCTATATAGATGTTATTGGGGCATTTGCTGCACTGGATGAGGTCCACTGTACATGAAAGGCATCTTTAGAACCCAGGGATGTTGAACAGTGTTTCGGGGAAGGGGCTTTCATGCCATATTTGACCTCCCCATCCTCATCCTCAAAGGAAACCCACACAACACTTTCAGAAGACAAGTCTGGGAGCTTAAATAACTTTGCCAGACCCTAAAGTTGGATATTGGGAAAAGCTTTCTACCTCTCCGGGTGGTTAACCTCTGGAACAAGCATTTGAGGGAGGCTGCAGATTCCCCGTCATTGGAGGTTTTTAAGAACAGGTTGGACAAATTCCTGTCATAGATAATCTAGGTTTATTTGGTCCTGCCTCAGAACTAGATCTCTCAAAATCCCTTCTAGCCCTATGCTTCTAGGATGAGAGTCTGCTGATGGCATCTCCTGCACCAATGTGCCTGAAGAAAGCTCCGATCACTCCAGGACTGTTCGTCTCTTATAGGAAAGACTTGACAATATTTTGGCAGTTGCTGTGCTCCAATCCCTGCTTCTAATGCTGATGAGTATAGTCTCTCTGGGACTGTCAGCTCCCAGTCTGGCTGTTGCATCCACCTGCTGTCTTGCCCTAGATTTCAGTTGTAAGCGCAATGAGCCAGGCCTTTTGTTTTTAGATTTGATTGGAACATATCCTGGGAATTTATCCATGTTCCTTGCCAAAATCCAGAGACAAGTGAAAATCAGTGCAAACAAATTAACTTAGTTTTCTGGGTAAAAATCCGGGTTAATATTGGGGGGAGGGAGAACAGGAAAAAAGCCACCACCAGGGAAAAGTGTGTTGAAAATAGATGCAGTTTGATGCTGTGGTTTATTTCAGGAACCGTACATTACCGGTACGTATGGATAGACGTGTGGGTGTGAATGTGGATCTCCCACTACATTGTCCAGCCTTACATTCACACTTAGTTCGGGATTTTCTCCCGCAAAGCTCATGCAATAAATACATGTTAGTCTTTAGAAGTGCCCCAGGACTCCTTGTTTGTTTTGCTGAACTAGACTAACACAGCTCCCCCTCCGGCACCTATTAACACAAAGATATCTACGTAAAGTAATGTATTAGATTTTTTTTTTTTAAATCAGCATTTTCATGTACCTGAGTTGTTCAAAAGTCAAGAAAATCAGCTAAAAATGAAAGATTTTGTAGAACTCGGGATTTTTTCAGTAACAATAGGTAAAAATTGAAAAGGGCCTTTGTCGTCTTCATACAGCACCTAGTGCAGTCTAGGATTGGGACCACGAGACACTCTGGTGATGCAAACAAATCAAAACGTTCCCTACAGCCGCTCCATCACCTATCACCTTCTGGGAGCATCAGGTAGGAAGGCTTCCTCTGTGAGCCTCTTCCTCTTGCGTCCTGTCCCACCTACCTTTCAGGATTTATCCTCACTGAACACCCCTCTCCCACCCTCAGCCCAGGGGCACTCCGGAAGTGGACCAATTTCTTCCATACAATTGACGTGCTGGGCGAGGCTCCATCTGCCATCCCTCGGAGCCCTTCCAGCAGCTCCAATCCCCTCTCTAAGGAGCACTTGGTCCCAGACAGCCCCCTCTGAATCATTCCGGCTGCCATATGGCACTTCTCACTCCCGTTTCCAGCCTGCATCTAGAAGTTCCAGGTTACCAGGCACCCCCCACCCAGCACAATCCTCAGGTTCCAGTAGTAACCTCCCACGTGGGCTGTTTTATGGCCACACCGTGGCCTTGTTCCCTTTCCCTGCTTCTCTTTTGCTTTCAAGAGGAAGGAAGGAAGGAACTACCGATTTCCAGAGCAGAAATTCCACAGCAACGAGTGAATCTCCCTGGGGCAATATAATTAGCTCTGCCTATTGCTTCTCACCAGACTAGGTTTGCTCCTTCACATTTGATGTGGTGACACGGAACATTACACAGTCCAAAACATGGGCTTCATGTCAGGATGCAAAGGCCCAAGGCATCCGTCGTTGAAGAACTGTGCTCCAGTGCTTTGGATCTGCTGACATTTAGCTCAGCAAGGAGGCCTGCACCAGAGCAATGCAGAGAGCCGTGGCGGGGGCGAGGATGGAGCGTGACACACAACCCCTCTGCCACCAGGCACGGAGCCATGGTGAGTTGGTGCGGAAAGCTACCCCCACTCCGCGCTGCCAACCCCCCTCACTCACAGAGCCTACACCAGGCTACGCAGAGTGATCAAATCTGGCAGCCAGTTGTGAGTCAGTCAGTCGGCACCGGGGGCAGGAACTCAGAAGGGGACGTGCCGTTCCAGGCGTTGCAGTCCGAGAAAGAGCTGCACGCAGGGGACAAGCTAGATGCCTCAGCACCTCCAGCACGTGGCAAGGCATGATTCTCTGCAGTCAGCCAAATACAAGTACTTAGTGTAGCTCCACCAACCGAGAGCCCTCCTCTTCCAGACGGCCCTGAGCTACACGGGGGCTGTCTAAAGAGCTGTTACACCAGACCCAGAATGCACATGCACAGCCCGACCTCTGACACGCCATGTCCTGTACCGCTCCCCAACAGTCACCCCCCGACTCATAGACTCTAAGGTCAGAAGGGACCAATAAGATCATCTAGTCTGACCTCCCGCACAATGCAGGCCACAGACCCTCAGCCACCCACTCCTGTAATAAACCTCTAACCTATCACTGAGTTGTTAAAGTCTTCAAATCATGATTTAAAGACTATAAAGTACAGAGTATCCAGTAGCCAGTGAGCCGTGTTCCAGGCTACAGAGGAAGGTGAAATTCATTTTGCTTTGTTATTATCTTCCTTCACAACCTGTTCACTACCTGGAACGGAGCTGGGAAAGCAAGCACAAGAGCACGCACCCCTAGGCCACGCAGCAGGGTACAAGGCCGGCTGCCAGGTGCCTGAGCAGCCGCACGCATGAGAGTGAGGAGGGAAAAAAATCAGCCTGGTTAATTTCAGTCCCGTTGGAAGGAGGAGGGAAATCCTCTGCGTGGCTATGCCTTTTCCCTCGGAGAATCTCCAAGCACTTTACAAGCATGAGCGAATTTAGCACCAATCTCCCATCCCCACGTGTGAGGGAACGTATTGTCCCATTTTACAGACCAAGGAAACTGAGGTACAGAAAAGGTAAGGGATTTGCCCAAGTCGCAGAGCAAGACAGTGGCAGAAGCCAGAGTAATTCCTGGTCTCCTGAATCCCAGTTCTTGGCTCTAGTTTCTCTAACAAAACTGTGAGGAGAGAAAAAAAAACAACTACATTTGCCAAGTGCAGAAGGAGGAAGAATTTAAGCTTAAAAGGATAAACTGAGAAAGGTCGTGCCAGTGAAAGTGTGCTCTGGGGGATGGGCAACTATCATTCCCCCCATACCATCCCAGATTGCCCCTTTCCACCAGGAGATTGTACCAGGCATACATAGTTCCTTCAACCCCACCCCATCCCAGCATGCACCTCTGCAGAGGACAACCCCACCGCGCCTGGCGGACTCACCCCCCGCTGAAGATCTTCTCCACATACTGCCTCATGAATTCCCGACGCTCCGCCATCACCTCGTCCTTGGCGGACTCTGTGCTCTGGTTGGATGAGAAGGACTCGTTGGATGAGGAGCGGCGGTAGTTGTTCCAACTGTGATGGCTGGGCAAATCTCCCATGTCGTTCTCGCTGTCGGCTGACTCCGTGGTGTCGCTTTCCTCTCCTACAGCAGCCAAGTCCCCTGGGTCCTCCAGTAACCCATTGCCGCTGGGGGTCGATGGGGGCAAGGGAGGAGACTCGGTGGGGAAGGGGACTGGAGGCTCAGAATCAAAGTCAATGAGATTCCCGACCGGCACGTCGGTGGGCTCCATGGCTCGCCCAGCGGGCGTGCAGGGGCAGGTACTGGGTGAGAGGCCGCTGTGGTGTGCCTCGATTTCCCTTTCGCCCGTCAGTGAGCTTTCAAGGCCATCGGCAGCTCAGCATGTCAGACACACCCCTGGGGTAAGCCAGCTAGAGTTGACAGGTCCCCCGAGGTGCCAGACTACTGGAAGGCATCTGAAAGGCAAGAGGAAATCACCACTGAAAGGGCAGTCGAAGGAACGGCCATCCTGGAGCCACTCGGCAGGGTCATGACAGCCCCTTTCAGGACAGCAGCGGACACAGAGCTTCCCACCCCTTCATCTTCCCAGCAACGGACCCTTAACTCAGCTGATTCCCGCTCCCCCACCAAGAGCGGTTACAAGCAAGACAGTGGCTTTGCTGCCTTTTTTAACTCCATCTAACTAACTAACCCACCCACGCACCGGACGGCTGCAGCTTTCCCCCCCTCCTGATTCGCCCATCTCTCCTGTTAATTGAATTAGGTCAGGCTCAGCTGGCTTTTTGCTGCACTGCTTTATGCAGCATTAAAGGGTCCCGTCCCCCCTTCCTCCTGGTCCTAGCTCGACTGCCCTCTTCTAAAAGGGGGGCCCTCGGCCTGTCTCAGCCAGCTCAGGGCTGCCCTTTTGTGGGGAAGATGGACAAGAAAAATCTGGTTCCACATGCCACATCCTGCCTCAACAGAGAACTGGCCTTCGCAGCGATGGACCCAGGATATTAAAGGAAGGTGAGTGAGGTCACATTTTTTGTTGGACCAACTTCTGTTGGTGAAAAAGTGATCCACAGAGCTCTTTAGGTCTGTGAAAAGTACTCAGAGGGTCACCACTAAAGACAAGCTGGAACGCCTTTAAAAGACGAGACTGAGCTCGGATTCATAACCGCTCAACCCTGAAAATTATGGGCTCAGTAGAAACACAGGTTTCGTGTCTCATTACAACGATCAGTAACCCACTAGCTCTTTTGTCCAATGTTAGCTTTCCACTTCACTTGTATTATTTCAAAGGACCCCAAGGAACCTCTGAAAATCTGCTAAGGAATCATTTTACCCACCACAGAAATGCAGCCACCTCTGGGTTGCAATGCAGCAGCTGTTTAACAGCACATAGCAACAGTGTGCAGGATTGTTAGGTCAGGAAGGAAAGGGGAACACCGTAGTCAGTTGAAAGTGTAGTGAGACATGGATTCAGAGTCCAAATGCAATTTCCATGGAGATATAACCTGGCTGAGACACCTATGGTCAGTTTTTTCATCTTGCAAAGAGACCCTGAGATTATCAATGCATCAGACTGGTCAGGAAAGCAATTTTACCTTCCCTTCAAAAGATGAGGCCATTTCCATTAGCAGGGTCCCCTCCCAAGGCACTGGCTCAGACCTGTTATTAGGTGGGTGACCTCCAGGGGAAGGAGGTCCCCCATCTAATTACAAGTCTGTCTCCACAAAGTCCCAAGATCATTGCCATTGACCTGATCGTTTATTGCCCCAGTGAAATGAGCCGCAGGGACCCACCTGCTACCCACTGCCGCACATAACAGACGACGACTCTAGGCAACATCGTGACAGCCCATGAGGGCACCATCAACACAACACAGCAAGAACTGTTGTGCTAATTTGTATTAAAACAGCACCTCCAGCGCCTTCCTGAGGTTGCAGACCTGTCTGTGCTAGAAGATACAGAGTGAGGAACAGCCCCTGCCCTGCACATCTTATAATCTACACAGACACAAGCGAGGGTGGGAGGGGAAACTGAGGCACAGAACAATGAAGTGACTCTTCTCTGCCTGTGGCACAGTCTTCCGCAGACAAATGCTTTAATCTAAGGCTTGACAGTAGATAAAATTTCATGGTCTTAGCTACAGGGGTGGTCAGACTGGATGATTTAATGGGCCCATCTGGCCGTAAACCATGAATCAATAAGGTCACAACTCCGGGGGGCCCCCCCGGGCCCCGGAAACTTGAGCGCGGAGAGCCCAGCCAGCCAGTCCTGCGTTGTGAGTGAGTGCCGGGCAGGACCCAACCTCCAAGGGGCAGGATCCAACTGAAACCATCACAGGGCCTCCACTCACAGACTATTTGCTGGGTTGCAACAGCCCATTAAGATTTACAAACGAGTCCTGAGTCGAAAAGGTTTGAAAAGCACTGCAATTAAAAATAAAACATTACCCCACCCACCTTGTCTCTCCAACATCCTGGGACCAACACGGCTGCAGCCACAGCGCGTAACGACCTAGCAAACAGATTTCACACGCCATTAGCTTCCCCAGAAATGTACGTGGAGCAGGGCGGGATCCGACCTGGGAGCTGCTCAGCACCAGTGGTTCCCACTGACTCTGCTGAGCACTGAGAAAGCTCAGCACTGCACAAGACCAGACTTTCTTTTGAAGAGCCCAGGAAACAAGTCATGGTAACTTTCATTTGCTAAGGGTAACAGCAGCTGAGCGAAACCATGCGCAGCACAAGTGCCAGAAGGGAGCGAGGGAAGGACACGCTGACCTCTGTGGCGGCACACAGGGATTGGGAAGGAATAGCGCGTAATGCACGTCCCAGTGGGCAGCACAGATACACAGTGCTTAGGAGGAGGCAAAAGCAGCCCCTTTTTGGGACGCGGGCTCTTACTGGAGAATGAGGACCAGAGAGAGGGGATTTGGGTCAGCAACACCATCTGTGCCTGCTTCAGACACACTCGAACAATCAAAATTCACGTACAAATGCATCGACCTATGGTTCATTTTTAGCCCTACCGGATACAAGCTGCCTGTCCCTTTGCAGCGGTGTGTAGACACTTAACAAGTCTGCAGTAGCATGGGTGGTATTCCAGCCCGTTTTCCAGGCGATGAAACCACGGCATAACCTGCCTGAGGCTGCACGGTCAGCATCGGAGCTGAATTCAGTAGGTGCTCATTCCCAGTCCTGAGTCTGGCCTGCACACCCGGCTCTCTGCACCTGATTTCTGCCATGGGATCAGGGGCAACAGGCTTTTATTTAACCATCCTGCTCACTCATTCACCTGTTCTCTCTTCCTCCCTCTTACAGCTCACTTTAAATTCTGATGGACGGGAGCTTTGGGCAAATAGTTCAGGCCGTGTGCAAAGACTATCCCAGCACCTGTCACAGTGATGAATGGAGCCCCCACTGACATAAAAAGAAGGGGGCTGAGTATTGCCGCTCCCTCTTCGCAGACTGGGAAAGGGGAAGGGGGCAGGGAGAAGCAGCTTAGAGCGCTCCAGTCTCTTTGCAACACTTCTGGGGACGTGCCAGCCACAGAGCACGTTTCCTTTCAGTGCTCCGACCGGGTGAGGGTGGCTCCTCTCGAAAACCTCAGGAGCTCAGGAATACCCTGCTGGTGTCGTACCCCGAGTTCCAAAGGGGAAGCTGTGTCAGCAAAACAAACCAGGAGTCCTGGGGCACTTTTAAAGACTAACAAATGTATTTATCGCATGAGATTTCGTGGGAGAAAATCCCACTGCGTCAGACGCGTCACTGCATGGGGAGGAAATCACCCCACGACCTTTCCAAGTGACCCAACAATTGAGACCGAGGTCTTTCCACACAGGAATATGGCCTTGGTTCAACTTAAAATCCGTTTTTAAACCAATTTAGTGAGCCCGGTGCAGTCTGATATGCACATTCCTGTTCTGGTTTAAGAATGGTTTATTTCAGTTTAGATTCACCTGTTCCCGATTGATTTACGCTGAATGGGAAAAAACTCACTTTCATACCCAAAAGAGAGTGCGTCTACACAGGAGTTTGCACTGGTTTAACAATCGGTTTGAATTCACACCTTAGGTTTAAGGTACACAAGGAGCATTTGTTTTGGAATACAGCTGCGTGGCACCTCTCCACTTTTCTCCCAGCGATGCCTCATCAACCCAACTCTCACCAACCCTTGTGCGGGTCTTTCTACTGACTGCATGAGCAGACAGGAGCAGGAAGGACTGATGGCTCACTGGAAAGATGAGAGCATGGAGTGAGATCCTGTCAAACAGGAATCCCTCCTGATTGCAGAAATGAGGCACAGGCCCCAGCTGTTCCCTGGAGAAGCGGGAAGAAAGTAGAGCCATGCTATGCTTTCCTAGGGATGGGTGAACCACACAACTAAAACGACCTATCATGCCCCCAATGCGGAGATGGAATCCACCTGAAGGAATCCCCCACGGCAAATGAAATGACAAAGCTTTACCAAGGACTGAGACCTGAAAAGCGCCACATCTTCCCTCTTCCAAGTGTTAGTCCCAAGTTCTTGCTCCCACCCAAACCGCACATGCTACCCTGCAGAAAGAGCCTCCAAACCAGAGAGAAAACACAGCGGCTTACTTCTCAAGGAGCTAGTCTGACCCAAAAGGGGGAGAGGGGCAACAGAGAGCAGAGAACGTGTTTGACAAGCAAAGTGAGCGTGAACAGGCAGTGATGGTTGCTTGGGCCTGTAGTAAGACTGAAATGAGGGGGTGTGAAGTGCCGACGGGTATGGGCTCCACCTAATACCAAATCCCCAAACACACGTGGCCTCCTAAGGACCACTGCTCCACGCAGACCGACCACGCTGATGGTGTTGCCTGTTGAACCTCTGCGAGAAAACCAATCGCTGCCATTTAATTGCCAACAGGCAACTAGGAGAGAGACAAGGGGAGGGAGGTGAGGCAACAGCTTTTACTGGATCAAGTTTTGCTGAAGCAAGAGCCAAGAGCCTACGAACTCGAACTCCTCTGTGGAGCTCAAAAGCTTTTATGCAACTGACTTCTGCTGGTGGAAGCACCAAGCTTTCATGCGCCATAAAACACTTCTCCAGGGCCAGTCTCTTCCCCGAGCAGAACTGGGTCCAGAAAAGAGATCACCTCACCCTCCTTGTCTGTCTAACACCCTAGGATCAACACAGCTACAATACAGCAAACAACGTCGTTCTCTCACTGCCTAGCAAAGCCTGAAAGGAGGGTCATATTATAGAGACGTGATGTCTACTGCAAGTGGCCTCTCTTGTGGCTTCATGAATGGACAGAGCGTGGGGGAGATGAGACTACCAGAGCCAAACAGATTGGTGTGAATTTTCATCCTCGTGGAGGATGATGCGGAAAAGGCTGAAGTACTCAATGCTTTTTTTACTTCAGTCTTCACAGGGAAGGCCAGCTCCCAGGCTACTACACGGGGTAACGCGGACTGGGGAGAAGAGTGGCCCTCGGTGATGGAAAGTCAGGTTAGGGAACACTTAATGAAATTGGATGTGCACAAGTCCATGGGGCTGGATGAACTGCATCCGAGGGTGCTGAGGGAGTTGGGGGAAGTGATTGCAGAACCGCTGGCCATTATCTTTGAGAACTCATGGTCAACGGGGGTGGTCCCGGAGGATTGGAAAAAGGCAAATATAGTACCTATCTTTAAGAAAGGGAAAAAGGAGGATCCGGGGAACTACAGACCGGTCAGCCTCACCTCAATCCCTGGGAAAATCATGGAGCAGGTCCTCAAAGAATCCATCCTGAAACACTTGGAGGAAAATAAAGTGATCAGGAAGAGTCAACATGGATTCACCAAGGGCAAATCGTGCCTGACCAACCTGATTTCGTTCTATGATGAGATGACTGGATTTGTGGATGCGGGAAGAGCCGTTGACATGGTATACCTTGACTTTAGCAAGGCTTTTGATACAGTTTCCCACAGCATTCTCATTGGCAAGTTAAGGAAGTGTGGGTTGGACGAGGGGACCTCAAGGTGGATCGAAAACTGGTTAGATCAACGGGCTCAGCGGGTAGGAATCAATGGCTCGATGTCTGGTTGGCAACCGGTAACGAGTGGAGTGCCCCAGGGGTCGGTCCTGGGGCCGGTTCTATTCAACATCTCATTAATGATCTTGATGATGGAATAGACTGCGTGCTTAGTAAGTTTGCGGATGACACCAAGCTGCGGGGAATGGTAGATACTCTGGAGGGCAGGGACAGGATCCAGGGAGACTTGGACAAATTGGAACACTGGGCCGAAAGAAACCTCATGAGGTTCAACAAAGACAAGTGCAAAGTCCTGCACTTAGGACGGAAAAATCCCATGCACTGCTACAGGCTGGGGACCGATCGGCTAAGTAGCAGTGCTGTAGAAAAGGACCTGGGGGTTATGGTGAACGGGAAGATGAATATGAGCCAACAGTGTGCCCTTGTTGCCAAAAAGGCCAGTGGCATATTGGGCTGCATCAGTAGGAGTATTGCCAGCAGATCGAGGGATGTGATAATTCCCCTCTATTCAACACTGGTCAGGCCGCATCTGGAATACTGTGTCCAGTTTTGGGCTCCCCACTACAGAAAGGATGTGGACAAATTAGAAAGAGTCCAGCGGAGGGCAACAAAAATTATTAGGGACCTGGGGCACATGACTTATGAGGAGAAACTGAAGCAACTAGGCTTATTTAGTCTGCAGAAGAGAAGACTGAGGGGAGATTTGATAGCAACCTTCAACTACTTGAAGGGTTGCTCCAAAGAGGAGGGAGCTATGCTGTTCTCGAGGATAACAGAGGACAGAACAAGGAGCAATGGTTTCAAATTACAGCCGGGGAGGTCAAGGTTGGATATTAGGAAAAACTTTCTCACTAGGAGGGTGGTGAAGCATTGGAATGGGCTACCTAGGGAGGTGGTAGAATCTCCATCTTTGGAGATTTTTAAGGCTCAGTTAGACAAAACCCTGGCTGGGGTGATTTAGTGGGAGAGGTCCTGCTTTTTAGCAGGGGGTTGGACTAGATGACCTCATGAGGTCCCTTCCAACCCTATGATTCTAGTAGAAGATTCATCATGGATCCTCTGGGGGCAAAGCATTCTCTGAGGAGTAGCAAGGCCAAGGGAAAAATAAATCTCCTGCACTCCGTTTATAATGAGCTCTCTTCATCTAAGCCACAGACTAACTCCAGTCGCTGACAGAGACTCCTGAGCATGTCTGATAGGTTCCTCACCCCACCCAGAAGGGGACAGCCTTCTCTGCCAGTCCACCCCATTCCCTCCTCTCCATTCTACATGCTCCAACACCTCCAGATCCAATGCCCAGCACTGTGCTCCCCTCGACATACAGTGTGCCCTTACTGCGCGAAGGGGGTGTTCTTAACTCAGGTTAAAACAGCAGCGAAGACACGGCTTTTAACTCAGCTTTTAACTCTGTTAGCAACTCCAGTTCAACCTGAACTCGAGCAGCCAACCCAAGATTAAAGCCAATTTGCCGGGTCTTCGCTGCTCTTTTAACCAAAGTTAGCGAACCCCAGTGAAAAGGCTCCTTCTTTGGAGTGTGAAATATCCATGCAGTCCTTCACCCCTTTTGGTTTGTCTTGGATTAATTACCACCACCCCACCTCATCCCACCACCCCTGCAGGAACCATCTGTGTACACACAGCTGCTGTTAATCGGGCGCCACGGAAAACCACTTGGGACTGAAAGAATTTCTCTGTTTCCTGGCAGCACAGAACCATCCAAGGAGGTCCCCCAGATGAAAGCACTGTGGAGAGAGTAGCTACCTGCTCATTATAGACACTATTCTGTCCACAGACAACTTTTAGTCTCACCTACTCCATTTCTCCGCAGGACAGAGTAGCTGCCTCAAAGACGCCTGGAAGCGAGATGCAGGCTCACATCTGGCCTTTTTGGATGGTGGGGCAGAGCCCTGGATACAGCTGTGCTATTAACTACTTTGTTTACCATGGACTATTTCATACCATCCCACATGGTGTTTTAACGGACTTGGAGCACGTAACCCGTTAGCTAGAGACAGGCCAGATTTCAACACCAAACAGCCCCAACCTTCCCACCTGAATCTGGTGACTTCTGTCCATCTCTCCCCATGGAGATGTGCCATATTTTTCAAAGGAGGACACAAAAGGAAGCTCAGTGTAATACAAAGGGCCACATAAAGGCTTCGATTTGATTGACTGGATTTCTATTCTAGTCTATTCCGACATACTTGGAGTTAAACTGGCAAAGCAAGCCAGGATTATTTCCCTCCCTACACACAGCATCCAACACTACAAGCGAGGCAGCATTCAACTGAGACATGCACCCACCCCCAGCTTTAATGAAATAAATCTTTGAGATCAACAGCGTCTCTCCCCTAGTAAACACAGCTCGGCATCTGGTCCCTCAATGAAAGTCAATAACTCACTAATTAAATTTAGTACGTACAGAAATCTCCATGCAAAGGATCAATAAAAATACAGAGCCAAACAGGGAACCAAGTTTGACTTATTATACATCTAATACTGAGACAGGCCACTGCTTAATACGGATGGGGTCTTGCAGAAATTCTACTGTATTGCTAGAAAAGGAAGATTACAGCTATTTTGGTTTTTAAAACACATCCGTCCAATTCTGTTTTCCTTCCATTTAGCTGCACTTCCTTGAACCCGACAGCTACACGTCAAGAGTACTTTTCAATCCTCACAGCACAATTATTCTCAGACAGATCAACAGGGTCTTCCGCAGCAGTCTGCACTTGGGAGTCCTGTCAATTCTCTATGAGGTAGATCAGAAAGGCACGCATAGGTTCTTAGCACAGAGCAAATACAGCATAAGGACAGGAGATATTCAAGGTTTGGGAAGCTGAGCATAAAGGGGAAGAAAGAGCAAAGACCCCTCATTTCGACACTCTTCAGTTTTTAAACCACCGAGAAGGTTCGCACCAGAGACAGAAATCAACAATTAGTAGCCTAGCACAATCACCTCAAATACTCACCCACTAAATAGCAGGACTCTCCCCTTAAACATCCCCCTGTAACAAACAGCTCCTTAAACACCTTCACCAGAGCTGGCCAGCATATTTCGCCACATCAGACATCATTACCTGCTTCTCAGCAGGAAAAAGGTTCTGTGACACTACCCAGGCAGCGACGGACATCTGCACGGGAGAAGTCAGGCCTCCAGAGAACATAATGGATCACCCAGTGCAACGCAATGCAGCTAATTTAAGTCTTCCTACAAAGTCTATAACAGACTAGGAAACACTTGTCGAGAACACACTTCCACACACAGGCTGTCAGCTGGTGTTGACACCCTCTCCAGAGAATGGGCTAAGTAGGGTCTGCTGATTCAGGGAGGCAAATGGCTTGTTCCTTTGCCTGGATATAGAAGTGGAAGTGGCCCTCTGGGGAGAAAGGATCTAGGATCTAGCATTCCCAAGGTGGCCAAGCCACGGGAGAAGGTTTGAGCTGAACACTGTTTTTAATCATTCATTGGGCACCTAACACACACGCACGCAGCAAGCCAAAGGGGCTTTTTATACATTTCTAGACGCTCTGTGTTTGAACCACAGTCATATTTTGAAAGAACAGATCTCCACAGAATGTGGAAAGGGGCCTTCCTATCAGCTCTCAGCATACTCTGGAGCCTTTCGTTAGAGGAATTTGAAGGACTTTCTAAACAAGTATTAAACCTCACCACCCGCATAAAGCAGGAAAGCACAGTAGCTCCACAGATGGGTAAAGAGAGGCAACGAGAAGTGACGTGAAGGACCTTGCTCAAGGACAGGCCTCAACAAAAGTAGCACGCACCTCAGTGTCAGCCTAAAAACGTAGGAGCCTAGGTGTGCGACCCCCCGGGCCACTGAAAAGTCACCATTGCCGACATTTTTGGCAGCAGTGCGATGCACAAAAGGTTCCCACCACCAAAAAAAGCCACTACTTGGGGTGCTTTCGGCTGTGGCGAGAGGAAGGGGGGGAATAGCTGCAGTGCTGAAATTCTCGGTGCCGCAGTCTCTTTTTTTAGGCGCCAGGGGACATCCGCCTCCCTAGATATCTTGGTGAAGCTGGGTGCCATGGCAACCTGGTGGCCAGGATTTGTCGAGCCCTGAAGCACAGAAAGTCAGTAGCAGCACCAGGAATAGACATCTAGAGTTTTGTCTTCTGTTTTCCGGCTCCTAACTTTATGGCATGTTCCCCTCCCTCACCGCAACCAATATTCCACGTGCAAACGTAGCTCAAGTCAGACACGTTCCGCAACTTCCAAAACACAGCTGGGAACAGCAAAGCCTGTGGATTCAGAGGCACGTGCGTCTTTTCAGCTGCGCTGCGATTCGCATTCGGAGTTCGGTAATGAAGTGACATGGAAAGAGATAACCCAATTAGTTGATTTATAAGACTCTGAAATAGATCCTGGAAGTTTATTACATCTGGTAAGTGCTGGAATTTCAGGGCTGTTTTCTTTTAAAAAAACATGGTTCAAGTAGCCGAACAAGGTCACTGATGTATATAGCTGGCTGCAAGCCCACATGGGTAACAAGGAAAGACCCAGTAATACATCTGCTTCTTCATAGGCAGAGGAGAGCTGGAATACACTAACCAGCTTCTTCCCACCAAAAACCGAACAGCGAAACAACATCTGCAGAGAAATAGTTGGCTGAAGCCAACAATCAATTCAGCTGCCTCTGGCCTGTGGATTTCACCACTTAAAAAAGATTTTCTAGTCCCAGCTGACATTCTGAAACAGAGTCTGCTTTATTATTTGAGTCCCCTGAAGGGGAGAAGAAACGGGAATCTTTTCCAAGTGATTTCAGACTCAGGCTGATGACTTTGCAACGCAGCACTGTGCATGGTGGACTTGGCTGAACCATTTTCAGAGTGCGGTAACAGAAGTTACACCTTTATACGGTAACAGGGAGGATGCAGCATTGAAATTCATCAGTGGATTGTTAAGATTGAAAGCCAGGGTCCCTCTGTTTTTTAAAAAAGCTGCTTTTGCCACATTAGACATCACCCCAGTTATTCAATCAGTAAAAAATTAAAGCGTAATGACTTTTGATTGTTGATGCTGTTGACCTTTTTGGCCCCCCCTCGGCTTGGGCAATAAAAACAGATTGGTTCTGTTCAGCTAGTCAGCTGCACACCCTTGCACTAATACAGTGCTCCAAGGGAATGCTGGACTGCTTAAAAACGTTACACGGGGAGCCATATCTTATTAAACACAAGCCCCAGCCCTCAGGGCTTATTTGCATTAATTGGGCTAAGTTTGACCAGCTGCTGGTCTTTTTTTTTAGCCCAAGCAGGATAAAGTAGCTCAACCTGTTTGTCAGAAATCGAGACACTCATGCATGTTCATGCAATTATCCATCTACTTCATATATGTTTTTCTATATACGTGCATGCAATGCAGGGGGGAGGGAGGAAGTGGAGGGGGTTGCTATGTGCCTAAACATCAGTACGAGTCTTGCTAACCACAGACGCAGCCTTGATCAAAGCTTGTCTTTAAGGGTCATCTCAACCACCACCCGTAGGGTCTCAGTGAAGATCAAGCCACTGGAGCTGTCCAGCGTGCTGTTTCTCCTCTTCACTTTCTAGAACTCCCTCTCCCGCGATCCCAGGGCAGGTTCAGGACCTTAACTACCAACCAGGCCCTCATAGTCTCTAGCTCCAGGGCCAGTGTAAGGCTTATGGGAGAAGAGAAGGGTGGAAGGTGCAGGGCTTTCTTCTGTGGATTTGGAACCTCTACTTTTCCGAGCACAGCTACACCGCAGACAAACGCAGTGTCAGCTTCCCTACATGATAGCAGGCTTCCCCCATTCGCTGGAAGGGCCATCACTGACGTAAGCGAGTAGATCAATCTCCACTGCCAATGATTCCCTGGCCAACACTGCACCTCGGGGTGTTAATTCCAGTGGGTAATACACTCCCCTTCTCCCTAAAAAACCCCAGCTGGGGCAAAGACCTGCATGTGCCCCTGGGAGTTGACTCAAATTATACCCCAACATCTGACTCCAGGGATCCTTCTCCAGCTTAAAAGGTGATACCATTCCCCCCGAACAAGAGCCAACTTGGAAACTTTTCCTACTTGGGGCTACCAGGCATTTAAAACGTCTGGCTGCCTCCCATCCACAGCCATAAAACAATATGGCCAAAGGAAAATTTGCTCCTTTAGAAGCTAACAATCTAAGGCCATATCTACACTGACGGTGGTAAAGTTCGCACCATCAGATCAATCTTTCCAGACTGATTTAGCGGTACCGCTAAGTTGATCGGAAATCGACTTAGTAACACCCCACCCCAGCTCAAGTGGCAAAGCGCAGCAAAGACACCACACTGAAGGGGATTAAGGAAGCTGATGGGAATTACGCAGAGTAGCTTGTGCAACTCCCATTGATTGCCTCCACATTTCTCCACCAATGTAACCCTGGCCTACAGAAAGGATATTGCAATAAAATCACCTGAGAAGAATAGTTCTGAAGTGATGCTGAACGGCAGGCTTTGAGAGCAGAACGCTTGAAAACCATCCAACTGAAGAAAGAGCAGGGAAGGAGACTCAGATTGTTCAGAGATTCGTAGGGTTTAAGGCCAGAAAGCACCATTAGTTTGACCTCCTGCGTGTCACAGAACTGGATAGAGGCGAGAGTTTTTGTACCAGTTCTACCAAGGTCCACATTAATCAATTACTTTGCCAGCATAAGAACGTTAAGATCAGAGTTTACCAAATAAGCTTTCGTCACCGAGAACACAAAGCCAGATGGACACTTGCGAGTGCTTTGGCCTTTTGGAAATTTCATCATTGCTAATGTGAGAGCTGACTGTCCCCATTTATCTATCTGATACACTGCGGGAAAGGAAATTGCATCTCAGAATGAAGAAAAGCTGCTGCCATCTGTGGATTTCCTAATCAAGCGTGACAT
This sequence comes from Pelusios castaneus, assembly GCA_007922175.1. Lineage (NCBI taxonomy): Eukaryota > Metazoa > Chordata > Testudines > Pelomedusidae > Pelusios > Pelusios castaneus. The sequence continues at coordinate 26,537,869 of ML685783.1, forward strand.
GAAATACTCCCCAGCTGTCGGCAGCAGTTCATAATAGGGCTTTAGAATTTGCTGATCCAGCACCACAAATCCGGGGGACACAGTACAGCGTAATGCACTGCAGTGGAGGCATAAATATCTACTGCAATAACCCTGGATTTCCTGAGATTCCTGAAGTCGCCCCAGCTCTCAAATGCACAAGGTTTGTCAAGTGCCTTACGTTGGATGGACAACAAGAAGCAAAGAAAGGTTTGTTTTGTACAGCGCCTAACACAGCAGGGTTTTGATCAGCAATAGGCTGTGCCCCAAGAAACGTAGCATCTAAAAGACAACGGCAAAGTCCTGGTAACCCAGAAGAAGGGGTTAAGATAGAACATTACATTTGACTGACATGGGTTAGAGCAACGTGGGCCACACTGGAGAGGACCGCCTAGGAGGACATGACGGAGGACAGGGTGGAGGCTGGTGCACACAACTTGGAATGAGGTCCCCCCAGCGAGTGGTTCAATGCAGAGATGCAGAGGGGAGAGTGGGGAAGGAAACGAAGGCCTTCAGGCTGATGTCTCTGGAAACGAGATCTGAGATGGAGCCCAAGCAGAGCTAGGCAGACTTTGGAGGCCCCACGTCAGCATTGAACTATACAGCGGCATGCAGAGGGAGTGAGCCCGTGAACGTGTGCTAAGAGCACAGGACTTCAGCCAGAACAAGAGGCCAGGAGGCCATTTTACATGTTTCATTATGGGTGGCTGAAGGGATTTCCAGGCTCCCAATCCCGTACTGAGCACATACTGTTCTGCCATAGGCAGGGTTGTCTTGCTTTACAGCCAGACACTTTCACTCCCCCAGCTACATCACAAGGAACGACCTGTCTTGAAGACTCAAAATTTTATAACCTAACCGTAGCCATGAATGGGAGGGGAATACTGGGGGGTGGCCAGACAAATAGGCAGAAGGCAGTCCAGAGCCACAAAGACAAAAGTCTCATGGGAAGTCTAGAACCAACTTTAATGTTGTAACTACAAAAAAAAGGAAACAAACATAGACAAACTTATTCACTAGTCCACTGGGGAGACAAAAAGAAACCAAGATTTAAAGCCACTGTGTGGAAAAGCCCCAGAGGAGCAGGAATAGAGAGGAGGGTGATGCAGAAGTCAAGGGAATGCTAACAACCAGGAGATTAAATTGATTTTAATTTCCTTTCCCTCCAACGGAAGAAAGCGCAGCTTAGAACCTCATTTACACACTCCATTTTAAAAAGTTAATGGACAAGGCTGCTTGGCCAACAAATCAAATGAACAGAAGGCTCAGTCTCTGTACACGAGAGAAGGAGTTTAACAGGGGTGTGCAACTCCGTTACAGCAGCTGGATCTGATCTGCGTAAGACAGGACTCCCAATCATAACCAAAGGATGTGGCTTAGACCAACTAGATTTAACTGCCAAGGTTGAACTGAGAGAAAACTGAGCCATCCTGCCGAGGCCATGGAGACCACGGACGTCAGATAACGCAGGAGAAAGCCAAAGGAAATCCTGCATAACAAGCGTGGGCGGCAGAGGTCCGGGTCTCCGGATAGGATGAACACACACGGCGAGATTTTCAGAATAAAGAAACAAAAATCAACCACACAACCTTCCAGCTCTTCAACAAGAGCCTTCACACTTGGCTGGTGCACAAGAGGTCAGCACCTGGGCTATGGACCAATTATCACTGACATCCACAGCCTGAACTAGTGAGCAGGCCTCATATTGGCCCTTTGCACAGGGTAGAATAATTTAAACTTGGGTTGGGGGGGAAGATCCTGGAGCCCTCAGCCTCTCTACAAGTGAGGAAGAGGCTTGAGGCCCAGGAGCGCATGCAGCCAACCCCGGTATCTGCAAGCAGAAGATAACGTCAAGTCTAAGACCACCCTTGCTGCTGGTGGACCCACAGAAAGTAGTCGGCGACTTGCATGTGGTGCCCTCCTAGCAATTCATCTCTAATGTCTCCCCCACCCCATGCATTTCCTCAGGTGCTTGTTGGGTTCTGAGTCAAAGCAAACAGCATATCCTCGCCAGCAGAAGCCCCTTTGGGAAGCCCGAATTGTGTAAAGCTCACTACTGATTGCAACGTTATCTCAGTGGAAAGTTGTGAAGGAAAGACCATCGGGACTCCTGGATTCCATTCCCAACTCCGCCAACAACTCATTCTGCACCTTTGGGACTAATCCCTTCATTTTAACTGTCTGTAAAACAGGGATAATGGCCCAACTATTCAAAACCAGTTATGGTCTGTGGTCTTGACCCTCGTGCTCAAGTCAGGCTCGCCTGCACTCACCCTAACTCCTTCTGTACCACAGACTGCTTCCGAAGATGCAAGACAACGTCTCTTTGCTCCACAGGAGAGTCAGCACAGCTTAGCACAGCATTTTGCCGTCCTTGGATAAAGACGATGCAGAGCGTATTGTTCTGAAGAGTGCTGGCACTACAATGGAAACACACAGAGCAGAGCAGGGCACCGTATGCTTCACTGCCCTGGAACATGAAACACACTTGCTGCGGTTCAGGTAGGTGCTCTGCAGACAGCTCATGTCAAGAAAGCAGGAAGATTAACGCGGCCCAGCTGCAGAACAGTCCAGCCCCACTCCAGCGAGGCCTGCGCATCAGACAAGAGACAATACGACTGTGTCTCATCGCAATTAGCATCTGTGAATTAAGTGGCTGCTTTTGTTTAAAAGGCCACTGGACCCTGCCCATCGGTGTCATTCCGATCAGCAGAATTATAAACTTGACTCATCTCCCACGAGGCGGGTGCAATTTGCATAATTACGACATCGGAACCCACACTCCTATCTACGTCCTCCATAGAGACAAGTTCCAGCCCTGAAGTCAGAAGCTATTAAAAGCTGTAATTAAAATGAAGCAACCTTTCTCTGCTTTCTTCGCCCGTACAAAACGGGCACAATAGCTACTTGCACCCGGGCGCTCCCAACCTCCAACGCAGCCAGCTGGCAAGTAAATATTCTTTCAGCTACCGGGAGCACTCCTCGCTTAGCGTCTACGAGAAGAGAAACACTAGCTTTTCCAGTTGATAGAGGATAGCAATTCGATACTCAACACACCGGGATGTTGGTTTTCAGCACTGGGCATCTTCAAAAGCATGCACATGCTTGTGTCAGCAATTCCTGCAACATTACAAGCAATTGGGGTAGATGTGCAGGCAAAGAAAGTATGGTGCAGAATCCGGCGGAGCACATTCAGCCTCTGGCAGGGCTTGAAATGGTTCTGTAGCAAGAATTTTAGCACTCATTGGACAGATGTGTGTCAGAGCACAGAAAGGGGAACCATGGTCTAGTCCCGTGTTTCTCAACTACCAGTTCACAGCCTGGTGCCAGTCCCTAAGATCTTCCTGACACAGATTAGGAAGGCAGCAAGTTGGCTCTGATATCAGAAAGGTTGAGAACCACTGGTCTAGTGAACCAAGCATGGGGCAGGAAGCCAGGTACTCCTGGGCTGTAACAGCCAGCTTTGTCATCAATACTTCACCTTCCTATTCCTCAGTTTCCAAACTGTAAAACAGGGACATACGCTTACATCGCGGGAGGGAAGGACGTGACTGCAATATACTTATTAAATATTATTTAGCTCTTCGTAGCCTGCAACCGGGCAGTGGCAAGTAGAGAGATCCCTGCAGAAAGGACAGAAAAACCAGCCGGCTCGCACAAAAAGGGATGACAATGTCAGAAGACGTTTGAGAAATAGTTCTACCCACTTACAGTGCCCGCAGGACCAACCACTCACAGCCCAGCAAAGCCGGAAGATGATAGGAGGAGGGACCCTGTCAGAAGCTAAGGCCCGGTCAAGTCTGAAGAGCTAGGTCACTAAAGCTACATTGGTCATGGATGTGTAAAAAAAAAAAAACACCCCCCGCCCTCCCGACTGGCCTGGCAACATAGCTATGTTGATACAGCCTCCACAGACTGAGACGGTCTAATGGTTACTGCAAAGTCAGATTAGCATCGCACCAGCTGCATCTACCCAGCCTCCCTCCCTCTGCACCCCATAACCGCCTCTTCCTTTCCTGCAGCACACCCTCACTGCAAGTAATTGCACCTCTTAGGGTGAAGGGAGGAACAAACAGAGCTGTAAACAGACAGTGAGACAAGAGTCAATTATGTCAATGACCCGCATCATTTACTTCTGACAAGGAAATCATCATTTGGTTACCAGTCAGTTGCAGGCTCCAGGATCTGTTAAAAGACAGGTATACCCTTTCTCCAGCACTGACCTATACCCCCATCTTAGCTAAAAAGGGAAATATTTAAAGGATGTGGTTAGGATAAACACTTGGGGGCCAAAGTCGGCTTGTGCACCAGCATAAATCCGGAGTGACTCCACTGGCTCCTGCAGGTTAATACTGGTGTGAACACACAGAGTTTAACCCAAAGCACAAACAGCCTTGTCTATGTCAGCAACCGCGTTCCCAACAGGTCAACACCGGACATCAGATGCCAGCTTCTTATTTAATTATATTTAAAAAGCAAATTAAATACATCTTAAAGGGACAGGGTCCTCAAGAGCACCATTTAGATTGTCTTTTCCCCTGCACTGCAAGCTCCCCCTTTAGTTCCATCCAGCAGCACGTATTTCTCTGCACCCAGAAGAAATATTAGACTAAACCTGGTATTTGTGGGCTCCATTCCCCCAGCTCTCCCCAAGAAAACAGGGGTCCAGATTGAGTTTGCCAAGTCATTTGATGATCACCCACTTTAATAGCGGTGGCCACTTATATTTTGAACAAGCTTTGAACACAGAGAGCCCAGAAATCCAGGGGGAGAGAGAAGCTGTAGCACTGGGCTGGCCAGGAGAGGCACCATTGGGCTCTGAAGGGAACGCAGCCCACTGCATTAGTACAATGGAAGGGTTTTTAAGGGACGAGGATATTTTGCAAGGGGGATCTGCAGTGGAAAGAACGGAGAAAAACCTCACACACACATGCACATCCCCCCAAATTCAGACTACTCAACAGAGGCCAAAGCTGAAATCTTAGCAGTAACTGTTGGCAGAGGCTGTCCATGCTTTCGGCAGAAATTCTCCTTTATCTTCTCGCCTGGATTTTACCTGTGCCCAACAGTCTCAAAGCCTCTTTGTTCCCTGGGCTGTTCAGCTTGTTCAGGGCCAGGTTATCAGTGCTCAGCGAGGCTCTTATCTGACTTTGCAGGAACAGGCTACAAGCTGCAGAACACCAGGGATGATCCAAGGTAGTTGCAATTCCTCCCCCAAGAGCTCACCTGCACCTAATACACCCTCATGCGTTTCCCCTCCCATGCACACACCTGTCTCCTCTCCTCAAGCCGGCCAAGCACTGCACTCTCACTGCACCGTCAGCTCAAGGAGGAAGGAAGGTGCTGGTGGTGAGGACACTGTGCAACTTGGACAGGATTAAATCAGTGGTTTCTGTTCCCAAGCACAACCTTCTCCTGAGAAGAGAACCACAAATACCCCGCCTGCCAACACCAAAGAGAACAAACAGGGCATTGCCTCTCTGGAAAACTAACCAATCTGCACCGGTCAGAATCAGCAGCGATTTACCGCTTCCACTCAGCGGTCTGGGTACTACGAAAACACAATTATGGGGCATCGTCCCATGTGCTGGCTAGGTGCAGTCCTGCTAACCCTAAACAGAGTTCCACTCTGAGTAAAGCATTTTGTGCATCTTTTAAGTTTAGCGAAGTTTAAATAAATATCTCTAGCCTTCTGGCTCTCTCATTTGAAAGCAATGCAATTAGTGTAACTACCGCGGGTCGTAAATTACCTGCTCTGCGCTGGCCTGGCAACCCGAAATGAGCAAGAGGAGAGGGGGAGAAACAGCAAACGCAAATCAGCTGTTGAGAAAGGAGGCGAGAACAATCCAACAGCCAGGGGAAGATGCAATGCGCAAAGCAAGTCAGCATACAACATCCACAGCTCCCTGTGTGTGAGAAAACATCCTCGTGCATCCGACTTCAAATCAGCCACAAGCAAAGCCAGCCACACACCCCTTGATCATGATAGGCTCGTCATTTCCCCGCCCCATGAGTTCCACTTGGCAATTGGCACACAATATAGTCACTGACTCAGCTAACAATTCCTCTTTTTCACTCAAATGCCAAGGGATTTTTTAAAAAAGCCACTTTCTGGGCAGATAGCAAGGAGCTCATTGCAGACGCCCTAAAAAGCTTTGATGTTTTAATTCCACAGAGCATCAGAGCCATAAACTGTGGGACATCAAAGGGTCTGAAAGGGTTTATGCACCTCCTCCCAGAGCAAGGGCCTATGTGAACTGTGCATTACTAACTAGCTGGGAAGCCCATCCTCCACAAAGCAAGAGGTTAGCTGATGGGGAATTTCATTGTTCACTCTGCACCTCCCTGTGGAGGGTGGTGGAAATATGGATTCAAAGAGCAAATGAGAGGGTGGCAGCCTTGGAAATGGTGGACATGGGTTCATTTGAAATTTTGACCAAGTTTTTTTCTTTAAAGAACTGTCACCCTTCCCCAGCCCACTCTAGAAAAAAACCGGTGCAGGGTGCTCCACGGCAGGGGTATGCAATCTCTCTACCCTTCCTACCTCACTCAGTCCCAAGAAGGAGAAAGCTGAAAATCACTGCAACCCCGCTTTGGAAATCAGTGACGCTGCAGTGCCCAGGAGCCTGTTTTATTCGGTTTATAAAAGAGCAGGACACCGATTTGTTCCAGTACAACAGCCAGCCCCCTCCACTTCCCTTTTATAGCCTGGCATCCTCTGTCTCTTTCCACTGGCACACTTTGTGCTCTGTGCTCACAGAACAGTCCAGCAGCTATTTGGGGTTTTGAGATCACAGCAATACATAAGGCTGCTGAGGACCTGACTTCACAGATCTCAGCAAAGGCCCAACTCTACCACTGGCTCCTGTTACAACGCAGAACTCTTCTCTCATACCGGTATTAGGACTTCACACTAGTTGGTTCTGCAAGGGGACACACACACCATCCGAGAGTGCGCAGCGAGTCCATGCAGCATTAACAAGTTCCACTCGCCCTCTTCAAGAGCAGTCACAAGGCCTGTCTGCACTGGGGGGAGAATCTGACTCGGGCGACCAGGTGTCCCGATTTTCTGGCTGCAGAGTGAGACAACGGACAGAACACTACGTGGAGCCCCAGATCTAAGGGCCATCTGACCGTGCGCTCAAATAAGGGACCCGGTGGGAGAATTACTCATGAGCTGTAAGTCCTTAGTGATTCTGATCAAATGTAAGATACACCAGGGCTCTAGTGGTCAAGTCAGAGTGCCTTAAAAAAACCATTTCCAGCAGATCCTCGGCAACCAGCTGTCCTTTAAAAGGCGCTGGTCCCTTAGCAACTTGCTTGGCACAGCTGCGAGGAGTTGTCCCAGAGCTTAGCTTGAGGAGGGAGAGATGGCTCATTATCAAGGCCACGATCCCCGTTGCAGGACAGCACGCACCAGAAGGAAAGCGTTCTCTCGCTTTCCTGGGGAGACGCTGCAGCGAATCTAGGGTAGCCACTTCGAAGGAAAGAGATGCACATGCACTTTTTCCCGTGATCGTGCAACACCCCAAATGAAATTTCAAACAGTAGCAGCATTAGCTTCATTCTTGCTCCTGGGCATTCAAAGGGACACCGAGGCATGTAACCCACGTTAGGTGCCTCACACTTCCCCTGCTCTGTATCTGACCCACAGAGGATGCCTGCCTGGTACAGCCCTCAGCTACATATTCCTATTTTCAGCTGTGGCGGTTCCCCATGTCAAACAAGACGGCAGCCACCCCAGAAGCGCTTCATTATGTCACAGCCCAGTTTAATACAATCTCAGCCAACGTCTCATTCTTGAAGGTGTAACAGCATGGCCCCTCAAGCCAGACATGGCGTGGCTCCAGGCCAGAGCCCCATCTCCCTCCCCATGAGATCTATCGACAGGAGGCGTTCAAACAAAGGCTACGCCCACAGTTGGAGCAGGACGTGTGATTCTCAGCTCATCGAGACAGGTTCCAGTCGGAGGGGGAGCCACGTTATCTAGTTCAGCAAAACAAACAAGGAGTCCTGTGGCACTTTCAAAGACCAACAAATGTATTTATCGCATGGATTCTACCCACAAAAGCTCATGCGATAAATAAATGTGTTAGTCTTTAGAAGTACCACAGGACTCCTTGTTTGTTTAGCTCAGAGATGTGCTCACACTAGCTCAATGAAAACGGCAGCGGGATCACACGCGGTGGCACAGACTAGCCAGAGTACCAGCGTTGCCAGATCCCACGGAGGTCCACTTCAATCAAGTGACTCCAGATTTGACCACAGTGACGCAGATCAGAGACTGGCCCCTAGTCTTTCTTGTTCTGTGAACTGCTGTTCACATTCACAGCACTGTATTGAGGCACACATCAACCCATCTGTGTTCTCTCTCCATGACACAGTACAATGAACCAGCCAGGAGAAGGAACAATTGAAGTATTTCAATCACTCTCTTCCTCCCCCCCAACCCCGATATGTCATCTCTAAAATCATTAGTTTCTTCCAAAAAGGAAATAAAGAGCCAATGGCCCATGTGCCATGCCAGATCTGCAGGAACAAGCAAGGAACCTGAGCTGTCAGTCTTCGACTCAAGCAGAGATACAAGGAAGTCTGTAGTGAGTTTCAGGAATACATTTGCAGACAGATGATCCTCTCCCAATTCCTTCTCACATTAAGTCTCACCTTGAAAACAACTGCATGAAAACAAAACAGACGTACCTGTAAAGAAGTGCTGGTATTCATATCTTGATAGTAAATTTGAAAAATGGCCTCTTCCACCCCTCTTCTTCCTGCACCACCCTCTTCTTCCAGCGGCGCACTCCTGTCCCCTGCTGACACCGCCCCCTCCCTCCCAGCTGGGCAGGCAAAAAGGGTGTCGGTACTCCATACCCCTGCGTACCATCACAAAAAAACACTGCACCTGCCATTTACTAATCCATAGTGTATTTGAACTCCAGTATATGAAACATCTGACAGCCATGGGACTCCTTTTTTGTTATGAAACTCATTGGGAACATGGGCGATTATTTCTAGGTACATTTTCTTCCCCTGCCTCCTCCCATCAACTCTGAAGTGCGCAGGCAGGAAAAGAGAAAAATCCCAAACCAGGCCAGATCACAGAAACAAAGATGTGATTCTGTTAGACAGCACAGCTAACATTTCAGTCCCTCTGCTCTACCAGATGTGCCAGAAAGAACTAGGCAATGGAAGGAACACAAATTTCCTGGAAGAAATAACACGGCCCTATAATATCTTCAGATAAAAACAATGCAGTTTCAATTCCAGGCTTGTTACATCTTGTGTCCCCTTTCTGCTAAAATGTTGCAGTAAGAACGCCCCTCAGGCCCTTCATAGCATCTTGCACAGAAGCGTCATCTTCGTTGTCTTATTTCCACAGGAGCTACTTCTACTAAATAGGCTGCACTGTGCAAAAAAAAATTCAAGGTTTACAGTGCCTCTCAGTCCAGAGATATTTAACAAACTATACACATGGGAAACCCTTGCCTCCACTTCTGCAGTGGAACAGTCCAACAGTTTCGCAGCACACAGGAACACCATGTGAAAGTTTCAGGCTGGAACTGGAGGAAAGGAGAATTTAGATGGGCAGCCTGTAGTCATCCATGCTGGACTTTTCTCAAGGGCACTGGGGTTCCTGTCAGAAAGGACCCCGACAGTGTCAGGATCCACAAGTGCCCAGGACCCTGGCTTTGAAGACTCCTCCAAAACACAGTGGCCAAGGCATCAGAGCTCCCTACAGCACAACGCTAGGTTGCAGCTTCAGTGCCGACTCAGTGACAAAAGTAACACCCAGGGAGTGAGCCCCTTCCACTGCCTGCGGCATCTTCCTGTGCACCAGCATCTAGGAGATCCGACCAGGTCCCCGCTGGTGGGGTGCAATTCTGCCATGAGAGTCCTTTTCAATTGGGGCAGAGCATCCGTCAAGGTGTCACAAGACCCAGTGAGCAAAGAGAGAAGCATTTCCCAAGCTCTAAACTCAAGCAATAATGGCCCCATCATAATGGGCCCTGGTGGGATTAGCCTGGCACTTGAGCCTATTCCCATGGCTGGTCAGTGGGTTTTGTGACATGAGTTCATGGTCTAAACTTATTCCCTAATGGAGAAATCTCACACCACCACCATCCCCCCGGCTGGCACCCTCAAACAACTCAAAGCACAACCACTTGCATAGGCCAGGAGACTTGGCCATCTTTCCAGCTGGTCCTCCCACGCACATGGCTAAGCACATCACAGACCGAGGAAGCTCGCACTGCTGGGGTCTGGGCTGAGCACACATTCCTGGGTTCACGGGAGGCTCCGGGGCCAACAATACAGTGGCTACCATATTTTGATTTTCCATGCATTCACAACACATACAGAAGGAAGCTAATGAAGTCCTCCTCTGCTAAGACTATGCCTTCTGAGAACAGACCAGCTTCTAGAGTCTTCAGCATTTAAAACAGACTCGTATGTATCTTGGTTTACGGGTCATACTCAAGAAACAGCCTACCCTTTGGGGGGGAGAAGGGGGGCCACAATGACAGCAAGGCAAAGCTCCAAGAAAAGGCATGATTCAAGTCCGCCTTCAGTGGTCAAGTCCACATCATCCAAGGCTGGTTCAAGAACACAGGGCAGGAGAGGAGGAGGAGCAATCGATTAAGAGCAAAGGAAACAGACAGATGCACTTCAGTTGCACAAGCAGCAGCCAGACGGAGATTTGCACACTGCTTCTTCCATAAAAGGTGCCCAAGCACTGCTAATTTATGTCTCGTGCCCCTTAGCAGCATGAGACGCACGTTACACGGCATCGCTGCAAAGCCGGGCTTTGGGACACAGCCTGTCTCATGAAACCTCCTGAATACCAGTGACGGACAGGAGGCAAAATCCTGGTATGAAGAACTGCAAAATACGCACAAGTGCAGGATGGAATTTAGCAAGATCCACAGCCTCTCTGCTCACTATTTCACCTGGTAAGTTCCAGAGGGGGGAGCGCTGCTAGTCTAGTTCAGCAAAACAAACCAGGGGTCCTGTGGCACTTTTGAAGACTAAAAATTTTTTTTAATCGCATGAGCTTTCGTGGGAGAAAATCCCACTTCGTCTCATCCTTTGAAGAACATCTTCCGAAGCATCTGACGAAGTGGGATTTTCTCCCACGAAAGCTCATGTGATAAATAAATGTGTTAGTCTTTAAAAGTGCCACAGGACTCCTTTTTTCTTTCACCTGATGTGACAGTGAACTACCAAGTGGTTTAATAAAGGACGGACAAACAGGCCATAGATGCAGATGATCACGTTGCCTGGGCTGAACGCACCACTTCTCCCAGAAGAAAGTCGACCTATACACCAAAGCGGAGTTGCTTCTATTTGGTGCCAGGGGTGGTTTGTTTTTAGCACAGAGTTCTCAACCCATAAAGGGCAAGGGCCATGGGCAGCTCAGTCTCCACAGTGCTGGCACCCAACCATCACACTGAGAACATGCCTGTGCCTGCAGCTACATCACAGCAGGACCCTGGGCTCGGAACTTGGGTTTTGTTACTGATTCGTCAATACGCATCTTTGTAAAGCGATGGTCTCAAATGCAGCACCAAATCCTAGTCCAAGACAGTGGTTCTCGACCAGTGTCAGGACGCAACTGTGCTGCCACACAACAGTAAGTGAGTCGTGGGGACATGGCTGGATTCAGCCTGGGGGGACATGGGCTGGTGTCTCCTGTAGGGCTGTGACACGGCACCAAGCGTGTTGCAACCCAGAAAAGGCTGAGAACCACTGGTTCGGGAGACTCTTTTAGAATTGCAAGGGAAAGGAATATGTTAATCTTCCTACAGATTCCACCTCATGGACGGTCTTACAGGAAACAAAATATTCAGCGACGTCACCCGCTATGGAGGAAAACCAACGGGAGACGAGCAGCTCTGACTCCACGCTGGAAAGCGATCAATAGACCTATCTGTCTTGAACATGCCCATCCTGGAGGCATTCCAAATACCAAGTTAACACCACCCAAGGCTATATGCAAACATATATAGCTACCCACGGCAACATACGCTTGCAAAGTTATTACACTGCTAGTCAGGAGGACCACTCAAAAAAAAAAATCAAGATATCACATTGTTCCACTGCATCCCTCCAGAAAACTCTTGATTTCCAAGTATGCCAGCTTAATTCCATTGATAGCTCCTTCACTGTGTCCCTGTTTCTGCTGGCCGTGGGAAAATCCCTTAGCTTAGTTTCCTCGCATCCCTGTTTTGACATCTTTAAAGTGGGTTTAACAGCACTTCCCTACCCCACAGGGATTTGTGGCAGCACTAATTAATATTGCTCAAAGCCCTCAGATTCCTGGAACAAGGTGCTACAGAAACGTTGTGTGACAGTCAATTGTGTTATCTCTTCAATGTACTAAAGCGTATTGCATCACAGGTATATGAGGTTTAAAACAACTGTAAAAGAATGATTGTGATATGTGGACGGCAAGAGTAATACAAAAGGTGTCCTGGTACCAGATGTTCCCGGAAAGACTTTCTAGCTGGGTGGGAGGGAAGTAGCGAAGAATACAAGCAGCTAACTGCAGATAGTTCTCTACCAGAATTGGTAAACAATCATATCGTATGCATAGAGCTAAGGAAAGCAGTTAATATCTTTCTGCTATTATCAGGCCCCTAAGCCATGTGCATGGCACATGGGGTTTATTTTTTTAATTAGGGCATCCAGAACGAAATAGTAGCTTAGATCATGCCTTGACAAATGTATGTTTCTGGTCGCCGTGATGACCAGTTTTAGTAACCTGCCACCTAGCTCCACTACAGAAATATAATGGAGGAGCGCCCTCTGGCGACCAGAAGTAAAACTGCTGGTGCTTAGCTGTAAGCCAATTTTATCCACCCCAGCTTAGATCCTATCCAAAGTATCTTGCTGTCAATGCAGCATTCTTCTCGACCGCACATTTCACCCAGCATCTGGGGTAATTTTAAAATGTGCCAAGCAATGGTGCTTCCATCACTTCTCATGGGAAATTATCCCATGAACTAACAGATCTCCCCATCCAGGATGCTCTTCTTGACGATCTCTAAATTTTCCCTTTCTTAACTTTACTACTAGTTGTACTTCCTTTTACCACAGTAAATTCCTCTTTCCCTAGAGTTGACAGCTCCTTCAAGATTTGCATTTTTCTACACTACGCCCTCTGCCTGTGTCATCTGCGCACACAACTACCAGATCTGTGTGTAACTGTGCACACAAGTTAGGTATTGAGTATGCACATTGCGCCTACCTAAACGGTTTAAAAGTCAGGCTCATGTTACATAGTCAACTGTGCAAAACAATCTGCGCCTTTGCAAAGAAAAATCTCTCTCTCTCAGACACATGCACACAGAGATATGAAGAAGCTAAAGACTATGAAACTTTATTCAAGTGCCTGTATTCTTGTAATATTACCTGCTTGACCAAGGAGAAGAACATTCCCAAAGATTTCTCTCTCTGATGAGCAGCTGTCATGCTGCACGCATGAAAAGATCAGCAAGTGACTCATCCGCCTTAATCAAGTTGGGATGAAAGCATTACATTCGCCATCAGCCTCCACACAATCTGCAGAGGGCAAAAGTTATACTAAATAAGTGGAAAATGGCCAATCTCATTCATAACGGATGTGGGCACACTCACACAAACTTGCTTACATGTCGTCTAGCACAATGTGTACTCACAGATTTTAATCAGCTGCCAAATTTAAGACACTCATCACATGTTGCATTTACATTGTAAATCAGATAACGTCAATTCCTCTATCTAGGTTGCTTTTCTGGACATCAACACTACCTTCCTCTCTATGTGCAACATGCAGCAGCTATAGACTGCCTGCATCTAAGTCAGTATTGGCCACAGCACAAGAAGAATTGCTCAGGCAAACTGAGCTAGAAAGATACAGCTCAGTGTTTGGAATTTAGCCCACCTTGGATGTCTGTGGCAAGAATTAAAGTGAGGAGGAATACAAAAGTTCATCTTCCTCTTGCACTAAGTGATCAGTTACCTCCCTCCCTGAGAAGGTTCCATTTTCTAGTGGAATCAGATGCTTCACCTTAAATTTAACATAACAGTCAGGTGGAAAGGGTGAAAAGAATGGAACCAGCAAGAAAGTCTGGGATAGAGACTGTGACGCTGGCCAATCCAGGTGTCGGTTTATGGCAAAGCCCACAGGCCTCACTGAACACTGAAAAACGCACGGCTGGAAGCCAGTCTGACTCACCCAGGTGTTCACATTGCTAAAACAGATGTTAAGTCTACAAGAATGCATTTAGACTTTATGAAATGTTTGTAAGCTGCCGCATGCATGAGTCTCACTTACAGTATCTGTCTCCTACGTCATAAGGTAATATTTACATATTTGCTCTGTACCTATAAAAATGTCTGCTATGAAATTAGAAACAGCGCCAGTCAGGAGAAAAGCATTACCCTGTGTGAAATACTAGTTCACCCCAGAGAGGTCGTCTCCTCCTCAAGAAAACAAGGTCTATGCACCGCAGACAAGCCATTCTGGAGCATCAGTGGACAGAAGCCTGATGGCTTTCCACATACCCGGGAAGAGGGGCTGTGCACAAAGTTCATCCCAGGACAGCTTGAACTCAAAGGGAAGGGAATAAAAATTCCTGTCAAGGAAAAACTTATCACTGTACTGCTTGGAATTCAGAGAGGGCAAAATTTCTAAGCAAGGCCATGAGTGATGCCAGACTATCTGGCATGGCTCTCCCACCATCCTTAACTCATATCTCTTTCTGCTGCAAGTAATCTAGGTATCTGAGATGACTAGATGAACTTGTACTTGACCCAAGAGGATATGATGACAAATTACTGACAGCACTGAGAGAATGGAAGCTCTTCAAGTAGAAACTCTCTCTGCTCTGTGTTTGTACAGCATCTAACACAAGAGAGGTAGCCCTGTTAGCCTGGTTCAGCAAAGCAAACGAGGAGTCCTGTGGCACTTTTAAAGACTAACAAATTTATTTATCACATGAGCTTTTGGGAGAAAATCCCACTTCGTCAGATGCTTGAAAATGGAAAACTTACAGTACAGGAGGGAAAAACAAACCCAGTGAAGTGTGAGCGACAGATTCAGGTCAGGCTATTTCAGCAAATCAAACAAGTTGTTCAGATTTAAACAGCGTGGAACAACATATAAGAAGGTTGGGAGCTTGAGAGAGGTGAAAATCACTTTCTGTAATGAGAAAGCCAGCCCATATCTCTATTCAAACCCAAGTTAATGGTGTCAAGTTTGCATATAAACTCTTAACTCTAGTTTCTCTTCGAAGATTTGATTTAGAATTAACTTGTTCAAATACTGCAGCGGAAATGTCTTTCTGGGAGTGAGCATGGAGATTGAAGTGATCTATTGGTTTTTGAATGTGGCCATTTCTGATGTCAGATTGTGTCCATTTATTCTTTTGCGCAGACGGTCCAGTTTGTCCAATGTATAAAGCCAAGGGGCATAGTTGGCACATATCACATTGGGGGATGAGCAGATGAATGAGCCCTTGATGAAGTAGCTGGTTTGATTATGTCCTGTGATGGTGTCATTTGTGCAGATATGTGGGCACTTCATTGGATTTATTTTTCCTTCCCATACTATAAGTTTTCCATTTTCAAGTACCTGATGAAATGGGATTTCTCCAACGAAAGCTCAAGTGATAAATAAATTTGTTAGTCTTTGAAAGTGCTCTGGGATTCCTGGTTTGATCAGCAGGGTTATTTCCCAGCAAAGCTTTCTTTAAAGCAACCTATGAAGTATCAGTAACTCCTTAGCAATGAGCGGTTTTCCCCTGAAAGCTTTAGAGAGGGATAGGCAGCGCTGCCTTCGCCTTGTCAGTCCTCGGGTATCATTAGAGAGACAAGGTGGATGAGATAGCAGCTTTTATTGGACCAAGGTCTGCTGGTGAGAGAGAAGCTTTTGAGACACACAGAGCTTGTTTCTCTCACCGACAGACGGTGGTCCAATAAAAGATATTACCTCACCCACCTTGTCTGTCACACAGGGATAGGAAGCAAACCACACAGCAAACGTGCAGCTATGTTTGGATTTAGTTATTGGGCATCAACTGAAAAAATCAGGGAAAGAAATGAGGTCAACTTTGATGCATATAAAACTGTGACAGCTGAGACGGCCCTGCTCATCAATCAGATACCTAGGAAAAGCAAGCAGCTAACTGCGTAATTAAATGGATGGAGTAGTGTGTGCTAAAGCATGAGGGTTGCACTGGCAAGTGACAATGTCTCAATGCTGTGATGTTTCTTAATGCTGCAGTACAGGTCTTACGGTGCTGGTCACTAAATCAGGGGTGGACAAAATTGGCTCACAGGTAGGCACCAGCAATTTTACTTTTGGTCGCCAGAGGGCACTCCTCCATTACATTTCTGCAGTGGAGCTAAGCGACAGGCTGCTAAAACTGGTCGTCACAATGACAAGAAATGTATTATTTGTTGAGGCCTGCTCTAGATGTAGCTTGGCTTTTCAACTGTTTAAATAAAAAAAATTCCTGGCAGTCTTCATTTCAGAACAACACTACCGATCTACTCCTCCCGAAAGCTATGAGTAAAGAACCTTCTAGTTCCTCTAACGAAGGGGACTATTTCAAGTGGCATTAATCACTCTTTTATCACTTAATTTCATAAAAGTAGGAAAACATGGCCAAGCAGAACAGCACTGCCACGATTCTACAGCAAAGGGAAATAACCTCAGATTGTTGAACCCACTACTTTCTCAGCTAGCAGGGTGTAACCTCCAGCGGTGCAGGGCCACATAAGATAATAGGGCAGGGGGGAGGAAAGTTGAAAGGATTTTATTACATTCTAAAGCAAAGAGACTCACTCCCTGCATACCCTGACCTTTCAAGGTCAAGTATTCCCAGTCAACTTCTCGAAACACGCGTACAAAAATAAACTACATAGCCATATCTCACTGTTAGCACCGATAACATTTTTACTCTTACTTTGAATGGAAATGTAAGGGGGTGACAAACATTTTCTCAGGCTCGCCAGAAAAGGCTGAGAAACAGTCGCCCATCCTATTGCACTGATGTTAATCTTCCAAATATGACAGCGCCGGGGGCGGCAATCTGTGCTAACGGGCTTATTAAAACCAAGAAGGACATGCTAAGTAGCATATACCAGTGGTTTCAAGAATGCAGTTTTCAGAACTGCTGAGCACCTGCAGTTTCAACGGGAGTTGTGGGCACTCAGCTATTATGAAAAATATCAGGCCCTTACATTATTACCTAAATCCTATGTGACAGAAGCAGGTGGTAGGAGCAGAATCTATTCAATCGAGTTAGAATCCTGGGCTCCTTAGAACAGAGAACGTCTGCAGCAGTAAAGCTAAAACACAAAAATTAAGCTCTTCTGCATGAATTACAGTACATGGCGTATAAATATTTAGACAACAGAATTTAATTTAAAATTGCCTTAAGCAATCTCTGAGCACAGACTGGAAGGGAAAAAATCCCTTCTCCGCCCATAAATATGGAGACATTTCTGAAAATTATTAAGTGGGTTATTTTGGCTCATCACATTTTGTTTTTCTATGGGGAAGGATCTTGGGGGGAGGGGTTGTTTTTTGCCAAAACATAAAGCAAAAAAGGGGAAATCAGACTTCAGATCAAAAAGCTACACTAATGGGCACAGGCAATGGATCAATAATGTAACACTGCACTTCTATATTGCACTTTCTTGAAATGCTTTACAAAAGCGGCTTGGAATTGTCTCTACTTTATAAAGGTGGAAAACGAAGCCAAGAGGGTAATTGACTTTCCCCAGGTCACATGGCGTCTCAGTGGCAGAGCTTGGACTAGAATCCAGATCGCACAAGACATTATGCCTCGGAAATCTGCATTCGCCTGGGAACCAGGCATTTAGGTCACAACAAGACATGTATAAAAGCGAAAGTGAGATGGGTGGTGCTAACGTGCTCCCTGTTCAGCCAAACTACAGATGCACCACAAAATTGGAGGCAAGTAGGGTGCATGCTTAGGAGAAGTCTAAGACTGGAAGATACAAATTAGGACTGACATTCGCTGGAAGAGTTGGCCCAGGATGAAAGTAGAAGGGGAGGCTGCTGGACAGGACTGAAAAATATTGGTAGCGCCAGTAGACCAGGAAGACTGGAAGGAGGCGGTTGTTACAGATCAAACCCATAGAAATTACCGCTCTGGAAGAGCCCAACAACCCACCTGGGTCATGCACCTCCGCCTGTGGATAGCCCCAGACGTTTCTCCACAATAGCCAGTAACTAAGCTTACACCCGACCCAGGACTGTCTAGAATCAGTGCAATTATTCCTTCATTTGCCTGTCCCATAAGTTCACTCACAAAGATACAGGGCTTGAACCTCAAAAGGATTTTACAAAAATCTAATATTATTAAAATGTTTTCATTTTCTTTAAAGGCCGAGTTTGCTGTTTCAGTCTGAACAGCCTCCTGCCCCACAGAACAATCACAGACAAACTGACGAGTCAAGAAGGGAACAGTGCCATCTATTTAACTGCTCAGCCTGAAGTAAAGGACAAAGCAAAGACCAGCATTTAAATGGGAAAAACACCAAGTGTGCAAGATACTTCCCATATTGATAAACTAAACTAGGAGGAGCAGAGACAACGCAAAACCTGGATCAACCAACTCCCTTTAAAACTGGAATCCCTGGAGAAAAAGTCTGACGGTGTTTTCAGAAGGACTATTACACATTTCTGTCAACTGACGTAACTGATGCTATTTTCAGAGGTGCTATGGATTCACTGACTCCTGTGAATGACACTAAGAGCTCAACCCTTTTAGGGGGGGGAAAAAAAAACCCAGGCCATTTACTTCCAGGCCTAACCATGGGCCTGCAAAAAAGCCAGCACATCTCAGCTGTTTGGAACATTTAATATGTATCCCGCTGAAGTATAGATTTGAACATAGTTAAGCTGGATAATGGGGTTTCTGTTACCGAATTCTTCCTCAATTCTTTCTGGCTTGTTTTATATGGCAGACAAATGAAGCCAAGAAAGCTAGATGCACGTAGCTTTGCTGCTTTGCCTGAGGGATCAAAATCTTCAAGGAATATTCCATTAGATTAACAATGAAGGGAAAGCAATTTCATGTTTAACCACAATGGGACAGAGCAGTCTTTGCTCACAGTATTCAAGGCAAAAACCCCTGTATTAATCTGGGATAAGGAAGTAACTATTCGGCAATGTCCATAAGACAATATGACACAGGGTCTGATTCTAGAAAAACACTAACAAATTTATCACATGACCTTTCGTGGGAGAAAATCCCACTTTGTCAGATGCTTTGAAGATGATTTTCTCCCACGAAAGCTCATGGGATAATCTGTTAGTCTGCAGAAGTGCCACAGAACTCTGTTTCTCTGCAATAGACTAACGCGGCTACCCCTTTGGAACTAGAAAAACACTGAACACCAACTCCCTTAGAAGTCAACAGGAGGGGAAGGCGCTCAGCACTTTGCAGCATTGAGCTTTTACTGAGAATGTGCTTTTAAAAGACGCAGCCTGGAGCTCTGCACAACGAAACAAACTCTACCACTGGATCCGTTAGCTGAGGCAAGAAAGACTAGAATCTATAGAGTGTCATCCTGGTCCACCAGAAATGCACCAGTCGTCTTGGATCAAATAAAAAGCAGCTTTAAGGATACAGCTACATTACAATTTTGAGCCCCATGAGTCTGAATCAGCAGACCCACAGCTGTTTTACCGCAGTGTAGATGTACTCTAAGAGTCAAATGGTAGTGCCATGCAGTGGGATCTGAATTCAAGTCCCGTACTCCCCCCCGGACAGGCAGGGGGCTGGGAATGCTGAAGACACAGAACCCAGAAAGGAGGAGAAAATGTAACCTTCATGTTATTCCAAATCTCGGGTGAACATTTTGCATCACTAGCAGGCTCTGGAAGCAATTGAGTTCCTCTCTCCTGAGCCAAGATTGTGCTCTACAGTGTAAAGCCAGGATCTCTGGGAGCACGGGACCTAGGCGGGGTGGAAACAGAGGAGCGTGGCCACCAGCCCACCTCGGTCAACCATCAAACCACCATTGGATAGTGTTAGTTTCCAGCCAGCAACACTCAGATTCCCTCAACACAATACAAAGCTCTCATCAGCTATTTATCTACTTTCCAGCTTTAACAGACAATAATTACCATTTCTCTAGTTTTATAACACTGCATCATGCGGAGGGTAACAGCCCAAGAGGAAACGTATAAATTTATTCCTCAGGGATCAACAAAATCCGGGACCCAGGTCACCATGGCGACCAGGTTTTGTAGCCTGGCTCCACGCGCCGCTGTGGAAATGCTGTGCAGGCATGTCCTCTGGTGACGAAAAATAAAACGGCTGGCGCCTAGCTGGGAGCCAATTTTGTCAAGCCCTGATATTCCTTACATCAGGAATTGTTACCAGCATCACCTGATAAAATTAAGAATGAGGCAAACAACAGCGCAACCCATGCACGAAAACAGCAGTTAACGCTTCGTAACAGTGCAATCTATTCAGTTCCTGGACAGTCTCCCCAGTGAAGCAATGGAAACGCCAGATTTAAAATTAGGCTGGACAAAGCATTAGAAAATGTCCCCTGAGGAATATCTTGACCCTGACCAGGAGATGAACTTGACTAGAGGGACCTGACAGAGGCTGGAAAGATTAACTTCTGTGGAAATTAGGATAAGCTTGTACCCTTTATACCAGGGGTAGGCAATAATTTTGTCCGGTGGGCTGGGTGGAGCAGTGGACAGCTGGT
>ML685783.1:26573659-26613768 GCA_007922175.1 Pelusios castaneus
CAGCCCCCCGCCGGCCCCGCTCCAACCCCGCATCGGCCCCGGATCCCGCTCCAGCCCCCCGCCAGCTCCCGGCCCGCTCCAAACCCGCACCGGCTCCCAGCTCAGCTGCAACCCGCCGCCGGCCCCGCTCCAACCCCCGGCCCAGCTGCAGCCCCCCGCCGGCCCCGCTCCAACCCCGCACCGGCCCCGCTGCAGCCGGACCCCGCGGAGGCAGAGCGCCCTGCAGACCCACCCGCCCCTTGCGAACAACTCTCACCGTCACACGGCGGTGACTGGCCCCGCATCCGCGTCCCGCCTGCACCGCGCACGCGCTGCCTCCGCCTCCTCGGCTCCAGCCGCGGCTCCCCGCCACGTGGGCCGGGAGGGGCGGAGCAAGGGCGCCGCGCTCGCAAGACGCGGAGATAGCCCCGCCCGCTGCGCGCTCGGTGCTCCCGTCATCCCGTGCAGCCCCCTCCCCGCCCATCCCTCCACCCCGGGGCTCCCCTCCGCACACCCCCACCTCTGCCTTGCTCTGTGCACGCTGGGGCTCCCCTCCCCCCGCTACACACCAGGGCCTCCCCTCTATTTCACTCCCCCCGGAGCATCACAGGGGCTCCTTCACCAGGTGTGTCTCCCTGCCCGCTCCCACACCAGACCTGTGCTGGCCCAAGATCTGTTCCTCCTCACTCCGCTCCCTGTTGTCTTTGTACAATAGACTAACACGGCTACCCCTTTGGAATCCTCTTTCATGAGTTTGTCTTCTTTAGCTGCCTTTGATCTACTGAAAATCTAGATTCAGGCTCGTTAAGAGCAGGCTGCCAGCAATACCTCCCTCCTCTGCTCTACAATTCAGCAGGCCTTGGCCCGGCTTTTAGAGAGAGAGAAGCAGAGGCCATTGACACTGGAGAACCAGTAACAGCTTGTTCTGAGCTGCCTGTGTTCTCTTCAGGCTCCTTGAGCTGGTTCTGTTCAGAAAAGTGCTTCTCGCTTTTCCATACCCACCCAGGCTTTTCTAGGTGTTCTCTGTGCTTAAACACACATGCTGTAGTAGAGTTAAACCTGACAACTTGCTGGTCAGCAGGGCTCAGATACAGGCCCTAAAATCTCTTCTTCCCATTCTAGTAAACTTTTATTCTAAATGGTGCAGTGTGGTAATTCCAGGGGCACTGGCTGATTCAAAAGCCTAGAACTAAATTTCCTTGCCCATCATTAATAACGCCTGAAATGATTCAATTTTTATTGAAACAGATTGTGTGTGTGTGTGTGCGCGTGTGTGTGCATAGACAGCAAACTTAGCTTCGCTTGTTTTCTTCCTGTAAAGCAGGCTGCATGCCTCTGGCACCACATAAATAAATACCTAATTTACTGTTGCACCTCTGATGAGGAGGGTAGGGCGGTACTGTACTTACTGCATTCCTCTTGGGCACTAAAAGTCAGTCAGTTTCAGCTTCTTATTGTCAACTTCTGGATCTCAAACACTAATCACTTCGTGCAATGGTTGGGTGCCATGCATACCTGGGGAATGTTTGAATCCAAACCCCCAAAACTATTTCATGAAAACAGTTTTGCTACTTACAGAACATAGAAGCTCTTATATGACCTATGTTTTAGGGCTAACTTACCTCTGTGTTCATTTCAGCATTGAAAAGTCACGTGATGTGTTAGTTCACTTTTACTCCTATGAAAGCTTCTCTAGTTAAGTCATCTTGCTCTCTCCATGTAGGTGGATAAATTTGTTTACATCATTTCTCCTTGGAGTTGGTATCCATCAAGGCCAAATCTGCAAAAGTCTGTACAGCAGTGCAATCTGTCCCTTTCTGAATCCTTTACAGCGGCACTGTGTAAAGAAAACTAAAAAGCAGATTCCTTGCAGCTCCTGTTTTAATTGACAAATATGGGTTGGTGGATAAGAAGAAATGGATGCAATTCAATAAGGGCACAGCACCTATTGTCATTCTTCCACGTTCAGTTGTATGAACTCTACACAATTAATTCATGAAATAGGGGTTCTTAATGTAGGAAGAAGCACTCCCTGCCCAGAGGATCTTATAACCCAAAGAGAAGAAACCAGGGGTGAAGAGAAACTGAGGCAGAGAGAGATGAAGCATTTTTCTTACTCTTGGTTTTACAGCAGGTCATTGAGAGAACAAGGATTAAGACCCCGTTCTCCAAGCCCCTCAGCTGCATTCTACTCACTGTCTTTCTAAATTGCAAGTTAATCCGCAGAAAGACTCAGGGGAGGTGGAGATCTGTCTGCCTTTTACATCCTCAGCTTCCAGGGGCAGGTACTCCCTTTATTGTATCTTATCCAGGACCAGCTCATTTTCCAGTGTGGGGCATGAAAAAAACAGCACCTTGGAGTTAATATTTGCATTAAGCTGCTTTCATGCCGCATGATCTGTAATAGGAAAGCAGGCCAACTTGGCACTTTTCCCCGTGGTTAAAAAAATAGAATCTGAGATATGATGCATGCGTGGAATAAATGAGAGTCCTGTAGCACCTTAAAGACTAACACATGTCTTCGGTCATAAGCTTTCGTGGGCTTCAACCCACTTTGTCAGATGCATGAAATGGAAACAACAGTTGAGAGGTATATGTACAATATGCCAGGAGGAGTAGCAAGTGCTGACAAAGTCAATTCAATTCGACAGGAGAGGCTCATTCACACCAGCTGAATAGAAGGTGAGAATGCGTGAAGACCAACAATAACTTTTTGTAGTGTGATAACCATTCCAGCGTGGAATGAATGTGTTAGCTGGGCTTAAGCCTTTGGAGCTAGACACGTAGGAGATTGGTTCCAAGAACAGAGAAACAAGAGAGACGCTCAGGAATATATAGAAAGAGTGACAAAGATCTTGTCCTCCATAACCACAGGAAATTAAATCTCCACCTCATTTGTTCAAGTGGCTTACTGAGCCATTAAATCAAGCAGTTCGGCTCCCAGAGTAACAGAGATTCACTTGACCTCAGTTCTCCCCAGTTTGTTTTAAACTAGCCACAGCAGGGAGAGGGGCTGAGTAGCAGCGCTCTAGCACTGCGGATACAGTAAGAGATCACAGAGAGTCACTCCTACATCTTGCATTAAGGGAGCCTAAGTGAGACAGGTAAAATGAAGATGTTGAAAATTAGCCCTAATACCTTAGGAACCAGGGTTGGGCAAATCAACTGATGCATGTCAACAGGCTGACATGAGAGAAAGTTTCCTGCATACCTACGGTATTAGTGAAAAGGAAGGATCAGACTGAGAGGGCAGGAGGTCAAGATGAGTCATGGGAAAGAGTGTGTTGGCATGCAGTTGGGAGAAGAGCAAACTTGCCCAGTTTCGAGACATCAAGGTCGCCTCCACTCCCAGGATTATGGGTGGTGGTATAACCAGGAAAGCGATGGAGAACAGATGAGAAGGTGAGGGAAGGAAAAGGAGCGACCAGGTAGGCCCACAAAGAGAAAAATCACATGGAAAGGAGGAAAGAGGTGAAGGCCAGAGGAAGAGAGATTAGGAGATGAATGTAAAACGAAAACCAGATTGCCCTCCTTGGCTTGGGAGAAATAGGGAAGAACATCGGCCCACGGGCTTAGTGTGATTTCGGTTACTTCCTGGGAGGAGCCCAGATAGTACGTGGCAAACCCTATATTATAAGGCCCTACAACTCCTGTCTGCCATCTTTCTTTTTAAAACATCTGGCATGAAGGCTTCCACAGCAGGATTTCCTCCCCTAAGAAGATGACCTTCATTACAGGATTTCCCCTAAGTGTGGTGGACGTTCCCTCCATGACTCACACAATAAAATAGACTCATGTTAATGGGAGCTGTCTGCAAAGAAATGACTAGGGTGGCCCGGGGAGGAGGATAAGAGGGGAGGGACAGGTGCCCCACAGCCCCTGTTGGAGATGGTCCCCCAAACTAGAGTGGTGTTGCAACCCCACAGGCCAGGTCCCAACTTCCAGAGCAAGGAGCTAGGCCCAGCCTCGTGGACAGAAGCCACAGATGGGGATGCGTATGGGATGGGCTTGCTCTTCTAAACCCACCCCACCCTCAGGGCCTCCCTCCAGGGTCTTTGCACTCTTGGGTTCATTATAGTCTGTGAATGTTCGTAAACTTGGCTCCAGGGTAATGTTTTTGGAAGGTGGGGGTCCCCTCAGTTTCAGAGTTTGCCCTGAGCGCACCAAACCCTCCGCGCAGCCCTGAAGAATACATCGATGCAGAACGCCTGGAAATGGGATAGGTGCAACGCTAATAGCCATGACTGTCTGCGTCGCTTGATTTGACGTCACGCAGCAGAGGCAGGCTGATGGGAAAAGGCAGTGGAACACCCACCTCTGGTGGAAACGGTTCGAAATACCTAGCTCACGCTGCACAAGCTCAGACGCTTATTTGCAATCTTCTTTTGTCGTAACATTAGCTACTGAACGAATTGGCTACCCGTGCAATACACAGGCAGAGGCAGAGTCCCTACTGTGTCATCCCACCATCCCAATTACTGACACGACCCAGAGCCTCACACTGCTATTATTTCCATCACACTAGCATCCAGGAACCGCAGTCGAAGAACAGTGTTATACAGAGCAACCAAGACCACCCAGTTCCTTCCCCAGACTGCTCACACGCCACCCGGCCCGAGACAACGGATGCTGCCAGAGCAAGTGGACGAAAGAGACAAAGAAGGCGAGGGAGAGCTGGAACAAGGAAGAAACAGTAAAAGGAACACAGCGTAGTGGAGCAGTTACAGTTCCCCACCTGCCCGGCCAAAGCGATGGTGAGATTGAGGAGAAAGCCCATCTCATCGATTTACATGATGCCTGTCACATGACCCAGAAAGTACTGCTGGTCAGAACCAGGGCCCAAGCCGACTCCTGCCAAGTTCGGCTCTTTGCCAGGTCAGCGTTGGTTGCAATAAACACCAGCCAGATGGCTCCCTTGGTGTGCCCGTACCTGTCTCCAGAAATCACCCCCTTGATTTCCTGTGCATAGAAAGCCTTCACCCAACACTCGTTCTGTCCCAGAGGTTCGAGACCCCACTGCAGGTGCACCCAGCAGGGACAATACCACGGTCTAAGCTCTGGGTTCTGGCTTCCCGCTCCAGAAGCACCAGGGTTATCCCACAATATCTTGGGTCATGTGTCAATGCAGCTGGACTCTGCAAAAGTCAGTTTTTGCTCTCTTTGACAGGGTCCGTTGTGGAACCACATTCAGCAAAGCGGGTCTGAAACCAGGGCTTTGAGCCAGACAGGGGCAGAGGACCCTGGGAACAGCAGCACCTTCCCAGGACATCTCGGCTCATGCGATAAATAAATGTGTTAATCTTTAAACGTGCCACAGGACTCCTGGTTTGTTTTACTGCAAGGGGGCTGTCCTGTCCTGAGCTCAGAGTGCCCCCTGCCGGTTTCTCAGTACGATTATTGCAGCTCCTGTCTCTGGAAGCATTTCCCGACCAAATTCTTATTCCCCGTTACCCCGTATCGAATTTGAACTAACTGCACAGCATTAACAATGAAGCCACTCTGCATTTACACCAGTGTAACAAAAAGGACGCCGGTCCTCATAACTTAGGGCCTTGGGCAACTCAGAGAACAAGTGCTTTTTATATTATAATTTACATTTATGTTTTTCAACTGGCTTTTTAATGCCCCAGGGAGTTAATTATTGGGGTGAGATGCCATGAGATCTGATATTCTCAATGTACTTTAGTCCCTTCCCCCAGAGAAGATCAGGTTTCCTTTTATTTTGGCCCCATAAATGACTATGAGACAAAACAAAAAGCGACTGCTGGGGATTTTCTGACCCATGAGAACACACGGCCCTGAGGCCTGATTCTGCTAGATAAGAATTATTGGCCTTGCTTAGAAATGGACAGAATCACAAAGAGTGCAATTCTGCAGATCCGGCTGACGTGCCAAAGCCCCTCTGTTTGGGAAAGGCCAGAAGCGCACCATCAGTCAGGATTAAGCTGTGTTGTCAGAACTGGAGGGCATTGTTTCTCAAAGAGCGGTCCATGGACCAGCACCGGTCTCAGATCTCCTTGGCACAGTATAGGAAGTCGGTCCCTGGAAACACTGGGCAGAGTCTGCAATCGCAGGGGGAGCGCAAAGCCCGTCAGAACCTCAGCAGAGCTGTATGGAGAGGCCACAGACTGGACGAGCAGGAGTCCTGAGAGCTGGGTCGGAGGTGTTGGGAGAACGTGAATCACGGCGGTTTGCAATGCATTTGATTCCAGACAGCACTCTCACTGCTTCATTTTCACAACCCCCCGTTCACATGCAAGCGCCTTTTCATGCTGCAAGGAAATAGTCGTTTGTCCAAGCACAGTTGAACCTGTGCCAAGGAGATCTGAGACCGCGCTATGGTAAAAAATGATGCCTTATTTCCAGTCTGAATTTGTCTAGTTTCAACATCAGGTCATTAGATCATGTTACGTACAGATTGGAATCAAGTCTTATCTTAACCTTCTCCTTCTTAACCTAAATTAGTGGAACTCTGAGTCTGTCCTGTTAAGTCAGGTTTTCTAATCATTCTCGTGGCTCTTCTCTGAACTCTTCTACTCCTACTCTCAGTTCCCATTTGCGTCTCCCAGGACAACATTTCCTCTTTTGACTGCTGTGTCACACCAGGAGCTCACATTCAGTTGATTACCCACCAGGACCTCCAAGACTTTTCCAAAGTCACTGCTTTTTAGCAGGTGTGCAAATATAGCCCAGATGTATATTTTTACATTTAGACATATTAAAAGGTGCTGTGTTGCTTACACCGTTTACCAAACACTCCAGCATGCTCTGTATCTGTGACCTCTCCTCTTCCTTATTTACCACTCCCCCAATTTGTGTCATCTGCAAACTTTCAGTGTCGATTTTGTTTTCTTCCAGATCAATGATAAAAATGTGAAATAGTGTAAGGCCAAGAATGATCTCTGCAGGATCCCACTGGAAAAAACACTTGCTTGATGATGATTCCCTGTTTCCATTTATGTTTTGAGATCTGTCAGTTAGCCAGTTTTTAATCCAGGTAATGTGTGCCATGTTAATTTTATAATCAAACTGCCATGTGTGTGTGTGTGTGGGAATATAGCTATATAGCCAACCACTCCCCATTGTGAAAGATCAAAATCATCCCATTCTAGCAGCCACATCTCATAGTCCTTGTATGGACAAAGGTGTTCCCTACAAAAACAGATGCTATGGAGCATCAGAGCTCTTATTGAGGGACCCATGCCGACAAAAGCCCTTACTGGAGAGGCAGCTTTTTACTGGCAGAACTCTGTACTTACTGGTATCTCTTGTTTCAAGTAGGTATGTGGAACACGCTTTGGCAGTATAAACTATACGCATACTCAGCCCCCTTTGCCGGTAGCTACACCCGTAAAAGGCTCCTACCATAAAGGTGACCGCAGGCACACAGGCTGTGTAGTGGTGTAATTGTGTCAGTCAAAGGTTTGATTGATTTTAAACAGACATTATACTGGTAAAACCACTCATACACATGCAGTACAGCAGCTATAAATGTGCCTTCTGGGGTACAGCTTATTCGCCTTCCCATACAAGACAAAGATAGACTTCTAAAGGTCCTTTGTATCAGTGTGTCCCCATGAACCTGAACCCTAACCCTAACCAGAGGTATACAGGGAAAGCAGTTCAGCTACTACCCAACTGTATTCCTTTGATAAAGCAGAAGTCCATATTTATGCTACTATAAGAACTAATATTTTTAGAGTTCTTTCTAAATTGCAAATTGTAATACCCCAAACACACACATTTTCAAGAGCTTGGATGCTTAAGACACCTCTTGAAACTCAGGTCCCATTAAAAGCGCTGGTAATCTATCCTCAAACTTCATCTTTAAAAAGGTGCCTCAAGCTGGACGCCCAAAAATCACTGGTCACTCTGGAAAATGTAGGCCGTAAGCCTACACACATTTCATGGATCCCCTTACCTCAACTCATTCATCTCTCATCTGAGTCCAGGGGAAGTCACATGGGGGGGGGGGGGGTGAAACACACATTCACCACATTTAAAGGTCTGAACGTCGACAGTCACCTTTCTACGGAATAAAAACAGATGAGACTAAGTTCACAAAACTTTTCATTTTTATTGTTTTAAACTGGAAAAGGCTCCTTGGGTAATCATGATCAAGTGTAAAAGTCACACACACATTTTGTTCACATAGCTTTCCAGCCGACACCGGGGAGGCAGTGGGCAAAATCACAGCTGTCTTGTTCCTTTCCTCCCCAAACCAAATACAAGCGGAGGCAAAAAATCCACCCAACCCCCCATAAAGGGCAAACGGGGGCAGGTGCATGGTTAAATTAGGGTTCTGATTTTCCACATTAATGTTTGTGGTATAAGAGGGGTAAGTGCCAGAAATGGAGAACCCAGCAGCATTCAAAGAAAAAAGTTCACCCCCACTACCGTTTGTAGAAGGCAGGTAGCTGGCATGTTCTTTGTATGGATGCACATGGCACTTTACAAACACTTCGGAAGACAATGGTATTTACACCAGATATGAACCTCACTCTGAAAGGCCAGAGGGGAAGCCAAACCTGTGCCATATGAAACCAGCTAGTGAACAATACACACAGGAATAAAGGGAACTATTTAGGGGAAGAAAGGGGAAAAAAGCAACCACCAAAGGGCATATTGCTTTGATAAAGCAAATGCAAACAACAAATTTGAGTGCTTTTTTCCCTCCCCCTTAAAGACTGAAAATTACCGAGCAACAAACACCCCCCCACACATAATTACACATTTTAATTTAGCAAACACACACAAAAAAAAAAATCAGTGGCACACATTTACACAAGTTAGCTCATTCTTTCATTCCACGCTCTGAACACAAATATCTTGTGTGCCCTGGAACACACTTCCTGACATGCAATCCTTTGGCAGCCGGAAAGAAATCTGGCCACATGAGTAGCCATCTATACACTCACCATTATATATTACCTTCTAAACTAGCAATCCAAAATCTTACGGCCCCATTTCAACATGTGAAGCCAGCGCCTGCATCATGTTTAGTGATTTGTTTTAAATTAAAAAAAAAAAAAAAAAAAAAAAAAAGTCCTCCAGTAACAGGAAACATCAAGCCTGGTTCATTTTTCTCCCACGGTTTGCTTCTTCATGGCAAGTCTTCTACAAAGTGACCTTCTTTCCAATGATCATTTCCTGCATCCCTCCCAGTAATACCTCATGCCAAAATAGCAGCAGCCGCATTAGTAGAAAGACAGCAACCGCAGGGGAAATGGATACCCAAAAATACACATTTCCGTTCTCCCTAAGTGAGCAGAACTTTACCAGTCTAACTGGACTGCCAAAAACCTTCTGTACCAGTGGAGAGTCCTGTTTGATCACAGGAGTTTTTTTACAGCTAAAGAACATTCAAGCCCAGCACAGGGACAGTCTACTGGTTGTTAGGGGATCTAGGAGGTCTCCATCTCCAAGCTTGCTGATAATGTGCTACTTAAGAGTTTCGGGAAGTTGAAAGTGCAGACTATGAACCCAAAACACAAGGCGTTTAAGGTGTTCGCTCAATGGAACATTGCGCTAGAAATAAACCCACACTCAGGAACGTCTCCAAGGATGCGATAGGTGGGCATCTCTGTTCCCCAGCGTCCACCTGTTAGAGAAACTGAGCCCGGTAGCTCCTAGGTTAGGTTACAGTGCAGATGTCAGGAGTTTGGTTTATGTATTCCTTGGTGTTACTGCCAACAGAGCATCCCTAAACCAGCCGGCTGACCGGCCGGAGTCCTTTTCCTGTCCACACACAGGTGTGCTTTCCCCAGACACTTTCCATTGCCACAGAGACAACACAGGACACCTGACGCTTCTGTCTCAGCCTCCTTCATCAGGTGCTCCACACAAGCACTCACTGGACCAACCGCCCAGTAACTTTGCGCTGAGATTCCACGAGGCTGGAACACACCGATGCTACACACCCTGGACGATTAGAGAAAACGGCTTCCCACAGCCACACGCTTCTGAGCTGCCACCTTCACCAGACCACTGCGCCAAGCCCTGTACGAACACCCAACAGGTGAGCTTCCTCCACCTGAGTCAGACGCCCGAGACCTCCCGTGCTACCAGCCGTTCCCCATGGGTGAAGCAGAGGTTTGATGGAGCCACCTGCAGCTATTCACAAAGGGCCTAATCCCAAACCCCACCGAAGTCAACAGGAGTCTTTCCATTGATTCCCACAGCTCTGGATGGGTGCCGCCTGAGCACAACGTAGGGCCCAAGCTTGCAGCAGTAGTCTCAAACCCCATTTCCAGGGGTATAACAGAACTTGCTCCTTTTCCAAACAATGGGGGCGATGCACAGGCCACCGCTCCCGTCGCACTGCTTTGCTACGCCCAGACACCGTAACACTCGGCTCCAGCAGGAACGCGGCTCTTTTTCTATTATTCTAAACCCAATGGCCAGGATTCAACCCAAACTGCAGCTTTAAGATTTCACAGTGATAGAAACCCCTCAGACATGCCAGCTTCATCAGTGGCAGCTACTTTCGGGTGGATAGGAAGTGTAGCAATACAAAAGACAGGGGAGGTCACCAGCTTCTCTGAACGTTGGGGGGGGGGGGGAACTCCACTGCACAAAGTGCTCCCTAGAGAAAATTAGTCTGCCAGTCATGTTCCGTCATGGCTCCCCACACTCCGATTTCACCCAGCTGGGCCCCTCTGCAATAAGTGGCATTCTGCAGAAAAAACATCTGTCAGTCACTGCAAATGCTACTGAACAGACACAGCTAGGGCTCAGGGAGCTGGCAGAGTAAACAATATAAACCCTCATCCTCCAGGGCGTCACAGCGCGCATGAATTAATACAGCAGGAATATACCTCTGACACCAGATTAGTGTGCACACCGTTATGGGGGCAGATCCCTCCATGATCAGCAAGACGCTGCTTAAAATTACCACCTCCCTATGAGATTGCATCACCGAACCTGCTAATTTTAGGGGGGGTTTATAGCTTAATCCTAAAAAGTGCCACTCCTCTCTCTTACTCTGCCCCTCTGCAGCCTGACTCTGGGAAAGTGCTTGAGCCAAACTCTTTAAAGCAGATTTTCTTTATCCTATTTTCCCTGCAAAACACGGAGACATCTTGGCATGCGGGACCTTATCCACACTGTCTGAAGGAGGCGGGTGTTCCCCAAAGGTGAAGTATCCGCTTTCACAGCTTCTGACCTCTGCCAAATTTCCATTCACAGAGGGCTGGATCACAGGGAATTTGCTTCTTCAATGTCACAGGAACTTGAGGGGCTTCGTTAGCCCAGATTATATTTGCCCCAGCAGTTACGCCTTTAACTGGGACTGGTACATTTTGACATTGCAGCTTCTCAGGCACCCTCTAAATAACAAGAGCTTCCAAAAAAGTAGGGCAGTGTCTGAAAAGCTGCTGCAGCACATGCAGATATTTGCACAGCCTCTTCCTGGCAGCCCATCTCGCTAGGAGCTAGGCACATCCTGAGTTCAAAGGGCATATCTGAAAATGGCTGCTCAGCTCCCTAACGCGCCACCCACACCTGCAGGCACCCAATTGGCCTGCAAACTGCACCTGCAACAGCCACCGCTTTTATTTTGTTGCTCATGCATTTGCACAGGTGCGAATCTGAGCGCCTGGCGTGATGGACAAAGTGGAAATTCAGAGCTAAGGTTGAGGAGCCTGGTTTTAGCCCGAGCTCACCCCACTGCGCCCACGCACCGATGAGCAGAGAAAAACACCCTGCCGGCATTGCAAAGCCTTAGCAATGGCATGAGACGAAAGCTGATTCTCCTCCTGGTGGGACAGAAAGAGGCGCACTGCCTCGCTCACATCCAAAAAACCACGTTAAGCTTGCCTCGTCAGTACAGCTTCTCCAAACGAATGCTACTAACATTCCAGAGCCCATCTCACTCCCATGTATGCCTCGGTACGTTTCACGCCAGTGCCCATGGGGTAGGAAGGGGAGAAGTGCCCAGAATTACTTTCCGAGCCGAACCGATTCGTGTAACTTGATGTGAAGCGCTGGGGTTTGCTCCAGGAGTGACGCAGCCTGCTGCACAAGCCTCTGAGGCCACAGGCTGCTCCGGATGGGACCAGCATGGAGGCTGAAGTAGCAGCAGCAGAGAAACTGCAAGACGAGGGGTAAGTTTCCTCCAATCGGTGAAATCAGCCAGTAAGCTGGTCTCTCCCATGAAAGCGGCACACGCTCATTTCCCTGCTGTGCACGGGTAACCTTTATGAACGGAGGTCTGGAGGGTCAGAGATGGAATGGGGGAGAACTGGCTGGACAAGGAGTCGTACAACTGAGACACCATCTTTAAGACCCTTCCCCAAAAGGGATTGGGACAAAGGACACAGATTGCACTCGGCGCCAAGCCTTTCCTTATAACCCCCCCCCCCCCCCGACACACATACAATCTGCCCCCAAAAGAGGCTGTTGAAGAAGTGTCCCCCAAATAGCTGACAAATAATAAACAGCTGGAGAGATGTTAGACAGGCACAGTGTTATCCGTCAATTGCATCACTCCCGGGGTTCCCCCACCCCCTGATCACAGGCTCAGGGAAAAGAGTTGGAGGAAAGTGGAAAAAGAGGCAGGGAGCTCATTTGCTTTGGAAGCAGAGCATTGCCAGGTAGATGCTGGTTGGAAATCTGGGCTCCTGCCCTTTCCATCCACCCACACAACTCAGATGGCTCCGTTAAGAGTAGCTATGGGAAATTAACCTTTCTGGGACAGCAGCAGTGATCTCAATTTGGGGTTAGGCGGTGGCCCTAGAAGAGAGATTACTGTTATGTAGGGGAAGGAATACAAAAACCCTGCAATACAGAGACGGGGAAGCGGGAGACAGACGTCTCCAGGGACCCACGAATAAGAACTGAAAGATTCCCCATGAAGACAAGCTCCAGAGGGGTAGTCATGTTAGTCTAGGTCAGCAAAACAAACACACTTTTTAATCTTTAAGTGCGACACTTTTAATCTTTAAGTGCACAGGGCTCCTCGTTTATTCCCCATGAAGTGTCAGAGAAGCGGGTGGGAGGTACCAGACAATCACAACACCATGAGAATTCCCAACCGCTTCCCTTTACACTGCATGGGGGGCAATTTGAGACAATATCACATCACAGGGACTGGCCTGGCCAGAAATTACATTTCACAGCAGCTGCCGCCCAGGGAGCGTGCAGAGTGAAGCTCAGTAGTTCACCACATTTAGGGTTTTTTTAGTTCTTTAAAACGAGAACTTAAAAAGTTTTTTTTTTAAAAAAACCCACTTAAAATGAATTAAAACTGCAGAAGACCTTTCTCCAATCTGAACTGGTTTTGAGTTCCATACGGGGGACCTATAAAGGGATATACAGCTCCCCTTTTCGACTCTGGTTAGATTCTGACTCAAGTCCAAGAGGGCTCTGAGTTTTGGAAGGCAGCGCCGGGAAGCAGTTTGAAGCAGAAATCCCCTCCCTTCTTTGCTTCCCAAGCCAAGGGCAGAGCTACCTGGGGTCTGTTCGGGTCTCTTTTTCCATCAGGGCTGCCTTATGAGGAAGGTCCTAGGGGATATGAGGGGAGTAAAATGCACATTAGTCACTTTTAAGCGGCGCAATAAATCAGCAGCAAATTTGCAGGTTGGCGTGTGGGAGGGGGTTTTTTGGGGAAGAGGTGGCAGGGGGGCAGAGTGGAGGATCAAGTCTTCAGAATGTTAGATTGGGCTGATGTGCAGGAAAGATTTAAAATGACACGTCCCTGAAGGGTTTGCCTTCTTGGGGGTGCACCAACGGCTAGAGCAGAGCACGTCTATATATTATATATCCGCTATATCGATTATTTACATCTTCCTCAAACACTGGCCTCTACGTAATTATGCTCCGGTGCGTTTTTAAAAGGTGAGCGTGCTCGCTTCCCTGCGCTACAGAGCTGTGTCGCAGACTACGCAGGAAGTCCTGTCAGGCAACAGTGTGGGGATCTTGTTTATATTCTAACAGGGATGTGTAGATTTTGGCAAAAAGGCCTTATTGAAAAGTGCATGCTTTTGTAACCAGAGGTACCACGGACAAGGGTCCTGTCCTCAGCAGGGGGCAGAAGAAACCTTCTTCCACAATCCTTCCTCTGCCCCCCAGGGGCTGCCCGTCAAGTCGTCATGGACTGAATGTTTTTGAGCATTTCATCGAAGGCCTCTCGGGAGGGCGCCTCAGCATTCTGGAAGGAGACCTTGATCCGGCTGTAGAGGCTGAAGGATTTCAGTTCCAGCCAGATGAAGCCGAAGCGGTCGTCGTCGAAGAGAATGAAGATCCCCGGCGTTCGCTCGGGGCTGGTGAAGCCGTGTCCGGCTATGAGCCCTGTGCCATAAAAACTAGAGGGACAGAAGCCGGGGAAAGAACAAGGTGAATACGCCTCCGCTCGCATCACTGCCGTCCCTCACCAAAACGGCGTCCCCGCTGTCTGACGACGAAGGGCCCAGTCATGCGAGGTGCTCAGCAGCAGGATTGACACCCCCCTCCCCCCGTGCACAAGGCCTGAGCTGTCCGTGGGAAAGGGCACCGCGTTCCCATGACCTTGGGATGCACGTATGATGCACAGGTCCGGATAAAGGGGCCTCAGGCTGCCCTACCACTGGGAGTCCCCCCGTTCCACGCCTAGGCCCCCCCACCACCATGGGGGCCCCTGCCTGGGCCAGCGCTGGTGGGAGAGGGCAGAGGCCCAGCTCCTGCCCCGCCCCTGGGCCAGCTTTGTTCGCACTGCTCCAGGGCTGGTTGGCACACAGTGGGGCTCCAGGACAGCCTTCCAGGGCCCATGGCCCTAGAGGGCCGCACCGGAGGCCGTATCGTATGCCAGCTGGCCATGCCCCGCCTCTGGAGCTGAGTGGAGCAAACGGGGGCAGCCCAGCCAGCCCTGGGGCAATACGGAAGTACAGAGCCCAGCCTCTGGCCAAGAGTCCCCCCCATCCCCACCAAGCGCCAGCAGGGCAGGGGCCCTCTTGCTCCCAGTAGCTCCTCCCTGGTGCTATGGGGGGCTGAGCGGGGCGGCGGACCAGATTTGCGGGAGCCGTAAGGGTCTGGAGCCCCTTTGCATTAACCTAGCCCTGATATTCCAAAGGGGTAGCCGTGTTAGTCTATGTACAGGGTAGGACCGAGCTGGGGAAGATCCCAAGAAACAGGGAGAAAAGGGGCAAGTGGCTTGTGGAAAAAACACCCTGGAGGTGGAATGCAAGAGGGATGACACCCCAGGCCATGATGAGGGCAGAATCTGCAGGGGAGGTGAGACAGGGACAAACGAGATTGCCCTAGATAAAGCCATAGAGGACAGGAATACAGATAAGAGATGGGGCCGAGGGTGAAGATCACAGCACAGGCTTTGGGAGGTTTTAGCCCCTGTTTTCACCCTGGGTTCAGGCTGGATGTCCCACCCAGGCAGGGGAGGAGCGCTATTATCGGGGCCTCCTTCCTAAGCAGGTCACAGTGACTGGGGAAGGCTGATAAGCCGTTTACCACATTCGGCAGGCTCGGGGGTAATCCTCATTCCTGGATATGACTCCCGCGGGAAGCACGAAGGGCTGCGAGGTCTGGGTTGCCTCCTGGGCTGCGGCCGCTGCCCCCGCCTCAGTCGCTTCAGCCCCGGCGGCGTCCCTGTGCGCAGGCTGCTCTGCTTGCTGCGAGTCGCCCTGCCGGGAGCAGCACTCCTCTTCCTCCTGCCCGTCCCCCTCCTCCTCCCGCCGCTGCTCCCGGCGCACCTGCTCCTGCACCTCCAGCACGATGCGGGAGAGTTCATTGAAGTTGCGCAGGCTCTCGATGTCAGGGAGCTGGATGGGGTGCGCCAGGTCAATCTCCACCGTCTGCTGGCCGGCAGGGATGTTGGGGTCTCCCTGTAGACCGGCAGCGAGAAGAGAAACCACATTTCAGGACAGCCCGACCAGAACTCACGGCGCCAGCTCAGACCCCACCACGCTCCATTGCTTCTGGTTAATGCGTTTCCTCCACACTGGCTACGCCTACTTCCACACCAGCACCCTGCTTGTCAATTCAACGGTCCCCCCCAAATCCCACCGCCCCGAGCCTGGGACAACGAACCACGGCCCAACAGATAGGACAATCTTAGTGACTGGTGACGTGGCCTGCAAGTTTGATGGGGATAGTCCGTGCGGTTGTTGTTTTGATTCACGGCCACTCTCTCCAGGGGAAAGGAAGAGAGTTTATCAGCCATGGCTGCTCGTGGCTGGAGGGGGGGACATCATCTCAGATGCAGGCTCCCAGCGGCTCATACAGAATGGACCGGGAATGGAGGGAAGTTGTTTGAATGGCTAGCACTGCACTGGCTGGCAGAAATTCTGTACGGTAGGAGTTAGCCGCTGTGAAGTCAGAAGACAAGACAGATAGTGGCCTGGGATTCTGGAAAATCATGCACTGGAATTTAACGTGCCTCAGAGAGCTCCCCTCCATGACAATGAATCTGCTCCCACCCCTCAGTACCTTACAGGCTTTCATGTATTCCACCTGACAACATCCCAGGGCTATTATCCCCATTCTAAAGATGGGGCCCTGAAGCACAGACAGCTATTTAGGCTCCAAATCCCCAGAAATCACTGGAAGTTAGGAGCTGAAATACTTTTGACAGCACAGGCTGTCTGGCTGAGCAGGGATCTCCCAAATCCCAGGCTTGCGCCATAGCCACTGGGCCGCCCTTTCCCTACCCCAAGAAATAACCTGTCGACGATCCCTGACACAAGGGAGAGAGCGAAGGGCTGTAGTTTACTACCCTGACTCCAAGGCCACTGGAACTCTGCAAGTAGCTCAAGGAGAGGAGATAAAACACTCACAGTTATTTTTGTCCCTTTGGCTTTCTGCCCATGAAAACTCAGCATGACAATCTCAAGGCCGTGGCTCCCGTAAGTTCCTTTGAAGAGACCCGGCTTTAAGAGGTCGTCAGGGCTGCTCGGGGGGAGGTAGATGCGTCGGTATGTCAAGCAGTTGCTGTGGAACAGAAGCGGGTCAGGCCGTTTACAGGAGAACGAGACAATGTTGATTCTTCACCAAGAAGGTGTGCTACTCTCCACTCCCCTTGTCTCCTTGGATTTTCCAAAGAGGTGCTTTAACAAGAGGCAAGATCTTCGCTTTTTAAAATGCTAGCAAGTGCTTGAGATTATGCGTAAAACATCCCACCGCTTGCAACCCTCAAAAGTCCACTTGGCAAAGAGATCTGTCAATCCACAAAGAGTGTGGTTATTCTTAGCCCACAGCATGTCCCCCACACCTGTATTTCTGGCAAATCCAAGAAGAGTGGAGACCATTTAAATATCAGTTCAAGCAATTAACTTCTGACAGCAACTCACTGTAAAGGTCATTTTAAAAGCTACGTTCTTCAGATTGAGTCTCTGCATCTACAGTTACAGTACAAAAAAATCCATTGTTTTCACTTGCAAACAGGATAACCCTGTGTATGTCTACATGTTGGTAACTTCCCTGGAGGTTCTGCAATCGCTTGGCTCAGACTGTAAATATCACTGGCCAGACTTCACAGTGAAGTATACACTACTCAACTTACATGTAGACATCAGCCACCTGAAAGAAACCTGTTTATCCACGTTTGATGGCTGGCCTCAAGCCGCAGACCTTAAACATGATTTCCAGTGCACACAGGCACATCCACACACCCCTTCTTGTGTCATCCGTACACACGTTTCACAATAACGACCACCAGAGTGAAACGGGCTTTCAGCAGAGACTTTATGCGACGCTTTGGCAAACTAAGGTATAGATTCCAGACCCCGTAAAGCTTTACACCTCCCAGGTCCTCTGGTAGTTAGCACGAACACTCACTCTCCTTCGTTGCTTCATCATTACACAGCTGACTTGGCTCCTGGCCCTACCTCTGGGTGACTTCCACGTGCATCCGTGTCTAGGATGGTACTTTTAACAACCAGGTGATTAGCGCAGCAGAATTCATTTAAGTGCCGCCTTCTCTCATTTCGTAAACCCAGACCCTTTTCCCCACTACTTCTTTAGGAGAGCTCACAGATCCAGCTGCCCCATGCAGTGCCCCAGCTATAAGGGGGATGCCTTTGCCTGCTGTTTTAATGAGCATTTATCAAAGCCGTTGACAGAATCCTGCCCTGGGACTGCCCGTGGACGTGGTGGGAGGGTCTGTGTAACTTCAAGCTTGTACCACCGTTCAATGACCCAAAGCGCACACAGCTCTGAGTAACCATGTGGCTTATTGCTGTGTGCTTTGAGGCAGCTTCTCTTTTCCTACGCGTACCGGAAGGCACCATGTGTTTGTACAGCGCTCAGTGCAACGGGGCCTGATCCGAACTAACGCACCACCATAATCCTAGCAAAGGACCTGCTGAGGACTCTTCTGTGACAAACTCCCAGCTCTACCCTTGTGGGTCTCATGCCAGGACGTCACCAGCTACCCCGTCTCCCTGGTGCTGGGTGGTTCCTCCAGCATGGTCCCATGGGGAAAGGAGGGGGGTACGGACCTGTGCCTGCCCGCCCACTCCTCCAGGTCCCAGACGGCGGCACTGCTGGTCCATACTGGCGGCTGTACTCTCTTCCCCTAGGCTAATTTCCCCTTTCTGTCCTTGTATCCTGCCTCTTTACTCAGGCCCCTTAGGAGTAATCACTTCTGCTTGAGCAAGCTTTCCCCCTCTTGGTTCCTGTCCCTTCTTCCACACGCCTCTCTGCTCTTCTGCACAACACAGCACTCCTGCTCTACCTCATGCCCCGTCTACCCGAAGCAAGAGTTTTTAAATCAGGCACCTGGCTGGGCCTTAATTGGCTTCAGACACTCCTAACTGTCCCCTAATAATTCCAGCTCTTCTACAGGGAACAGAGCCTGTAGCGTTCGGGGGCTTTCATATCTCCCTTCTAACGCTCTCCTGCCGCCCTCTCCCCTTGAGCCAATGATAGCAGTGTCCTGGGCCAAGTTCAAAGACCCCCAATCCCGATGTTTAGGAAAGGACTGGTCCCTTACTCGTATTGGCTGGTGTAGATGAACTTCATCAAGATGAGCTCTTGCATGTGCTCATGGAAGATGTCCTCCAGAGTCCGGCCCCACTCTTCCCGCAGCCACGTCCGGAATTCCTGCCGCACACAGAGAGAGACGTAAAACCAACAAGCCACCCGCAGGCAGCCTGTGACTGTGAGGGTGCGTCTGCCGCACAGCGTCCCTCGTGGCCATGCAACAGAATTCACGTAGACGGTCTGTGAGGAGAGAGCCATCACGGAAGGGCCCGTGCGCCCAGCTGGTTGCCGAAACAAAAACACCGGCTACTTGATACAGCGCCATTCTTGGCCCTCCAGCACTTCTTGAAAGGGGCGCAGGACCACTTCCCCCTTTTTAATGGCAAAGAAACGGAGACATGGGCTGGAAGCGACTTGCCAGGCTGGGAGTGGGACCTGAGTTCTTGTCTGGGTCCTGCACCCCGTCCTCTGGGTCACACTATGTGGCGTATTGATCATCATCAAGGGGGAAGTGTCAGAACTGAAGGTTTGAGGAACAAATTCCAGATCTCTAGATTTGTGCCTTTCCCAACCTGCAGAGGGGGTGGAGTGGAATCCCCTTGCAGGGGTACCAAAGACTACAGGGGGTCCATGAGGCTTCAGTAACATTGAGGTCATTTACCCCCTGAGCTCCGTGCCCGCTGGAGTGGAGGAGCAGCCCCGAGCCAGTCCCTGCCTTGCCAGGCACCCAGCTGAAGAGGAGCAACGTCAGCCAGTTGGGGCCTGGAGCCATCCTAGCCAATCCATCAGAACCTGCCTCCACTCCCCTCAGTCCATGAGGATGGACAGAGGCAGGACCACACAGTGCCAAGGAAAGCTGAGTTCTTCACTCAGGTAAGAGTAATTTTTTAAAATGTGATTATGTAATTTAGTGCTGTTATCATTATATGTGTTTATAGAGGTTATCTATGTTTATGGGCCGTGAGGGGGTGAGGTGGGACAGGGCTGGGGCACATGTTTTACCCAGCATTAACTAAAGGGGAACTTGCTCAAAAAGGTTAGGAACCACTGTCTTAAATCCATTAGGGGCTCTGGGAAAACCTCCTCTAAACGTCAACCGCTGCTCCGACCGATCTCTGAAAAGCTACTACTTTATGGGGAGTTCTCATCTGACCACAGCATCCCAAAAGACACCAGCCTCTCAAGAGATCTTCCGAACCTGCGTCCTTGAGGTGCGAAATACAGAAGCCCAGTTACCTCGCTCGCTCTCACACACACCTGACCCGCTATTTCCAAACAACTGAACGCACATTACTCATCTGCTACGAAACTGACCAAAACTTACTTCTACAATATGCCAGTTCTCTACTGGGAAACCTGGGAGGGATTGGTTTTTAGCCTCACAAGATGGAACCGTTTGAAGAATGAGAATGCAGAGTCATTTTCACTAGATGGACTCAGAACTGGACTTCTCAGCTCTGAGCATCGCTGCACTGCTCAGCCGTCACCCAAACACTCTCATGATATCTGCTTTTTCCTCTTGACAGAGTAGCTCTTTAATCAGTGATCTGCCTGCCTGAGCAGAGCTGCAGCATTTAATTACTATTACTCCGGCACCGATAAGCAAGGTTTTAATCTGTCACTTTAGCAGTCAGGTAAAAGGGGCCCCACTTACCATAATTACAAAGCCCGGCTGATGTGCCTGTCTGATACTGGCCCATTTCACACAGCTCTCAGCACGTCGTGAAGCATGCAAACACTGCTTCTCTTATTCAGGACCATGCCACCGAAATGCAACCTGATGGCCTGACATAGCACAGGAAGAACAAGGGCATCGTGGGCCATATCCTGCCATGTGCTGAGAAGTCGGTGGGGAGCTGAGGATTGCTCAGCGACTTACCATCTTGGCCCACGGATTGAAATGGTTCTTCACACACACACTGTGTTGGTAACGGCGGTACATATGGTGCAGCAAGGGATCCAAGAGCGCGCCAGTCTTCCAACCAGGTGGTTTATACTCTGGCCGCTAAGCTGACCCCGTGACCTGGGGTCAGAAGCCAGGCCAGAGTCAGCAGGAAATCAGGTTCCTTTCCTGAGATGCTCAGGACAAATCAGCGCCTCTACCTGACCGTCTCTCCGCATCAGCAGCAGGGGGATAAATTTGGTCAGTGGCAAGTTTTACCACTGGCAAATTCAAAGGGCAGGTTAATTTTTTTTTCCTTAGGGGCTGTACCCAAGCTTCAATCACGACCACTCAGCTCACAAGGATTTGGGACCTGACAGTGACGCTACCCCCTACCGTCCCTTATGAAGAAGTGAGTTCATCCCACTACATATGCAGACGGACACACAATTGACAGACTCTTTCCAGCTAAGCTTTTACCTCTTGTCTTCCTCCCGACATTCGATGGTGATCCGTCTGGTTGCACTTGGTGGAGAACTCATCCTTCTTCACAATCTGCAATGAGTGAGGAGAGGATCCCGTCAGCTCAAGTTACAAGCAAACCAATGTAGACCCGTGAAAAAAAAGGCCACTTGAAAGAGAATCCTAACGTGACATGCTGGACAGCAAGATTCACCCAATCTGGCTTCACCAATGAGCCGCTGGGGCTCAACAGGTGACTGCTAGAGACAAAGGGGACCAAGGGCTGCAGCCTCTTTATGCAACAGCCCCACGCTTTGAGGAAAGGCAGCTAGTGGGTGTCATTCCACTAGAGAATCCCAATTTCAAGCTGTCTTCTGCATCTGAGCCTCTTGTTTCAAGGACGATATCCCTAGAGTCTGTTCCCTGAAACCCCACCAAGCCCACGGATTATCCCAAGGATCTTCCTCAAGGCACCAGCACGGGATGACGGACACGCTTGGACATGCGAGTGCATGGGACCATCTTTACACACCTCTTCCCTTGACTCCCCCAGCCTGTTTTACACGCTGGTGCCCCCGGGCTGGCTGGTCCAATGCAGGGGTGCCAACTGACAGCAGGCCGTGGTGTGCCAGAGGTCCATAGATCAAAATGGACCAGGAAATGGCCCGAACGCTCCCCTCCAGTCACCAAAGCAAAGCCAAGCACCTACACGGAGCAGGCCACGAGACCCCTCTGCAAGCAAAGCCTTGCACAGGACCCAACGAGGTAGAGGCTTCATAGCTACAGCCCCAGGGCGTCCAGGGCTCTTCCTCAGCACCGAGCGCCCGGTCCCATCTGTGTGTGGGGAGGGAAGTGGGCGCAGACTGGAGCTCACCTGGATGTGGCCATTGTGAGGCCCCTTGTGACCGTACATGCACTCGACGGTCGCACATTTCCTCTCCATTAGGTGAATCCGGAAGAGGGGTTTGAACCTCATCGGGTCATCAACGTGAGGATCGTGAGGGGGCAAGTACATCCAGCCAATGATAAACAAGCCATCGACCTGCGAAGAGACGGCAGAAGCGAATGGAGTCAGTCAATGCTCCTCTAGCCTGCATTCCTTGGGCAGCAGCCATTGCCTCAGCCCCCAAACCTCCCCAGACAGGGAGCCAGCGGTTCTTCAGAGAGCACGGAGGAGCCGGATGCATTTCCAGCACTAGATAGCTGCTTTCCAGGGACCAGATCCCAGCCCAGCCAGGCACGGTGCATCCTCCATGGGGGCGAGAAGATCCCTTTATAGTTTGTCTCATGGGACAAGCATTCAGCTCTATTATTGAAAGTGGCTTGGTGCCAGATACGCATTGGGCTATGGAAAATGAGATTATGCCCCGGTTGGTCAAGCTCTAATTGGCTCTAATTGAGCTCTTGCTCCCAGCGATTCTCTTACAAGGAGGGGTTTTGGCCTCCATTATCTGTGGCTTTTGGATGTTGAATTGTTGTGCTCTATGACTCACTGCCGGTAAGCAATGATTCCCTTCACCTGCCAAGCAGCCTGAAAGAGCCGGCCGTTCTTCCCACCTCTTTTCCCCGCAAACCTAATTGAATCCTCAACCCATAAAGGTAAAGCAGCTATGGACAACAAATATCCCGTAAGGGAGATTTCTCCCAGAGGCACAAGGAGAGGTGTCACCGCAGTATTGAACAACTAACCGGCGGAACTCATTGCCAGCAGAGGCAAAGATGGCCCAAAAATCCAAATCTGGGTTCCAAAAAGAAATGGAGAAGTTCATAGTTCTATGGAGGACAGGTCCATCCAAGTTCATGGAGGGTAGGTCCATCAATGGCTACTAATTAAGATGGTCAGGATGCAACCCCATGCTCAGGGCAACTGTAAACCTCCGACTGCCAGAAGCCAAGAAGGAGAGACAGATGGACAACTCTGTTCTGTACACTGCTCCTGGAGCTCTGGGGCGGGCACCCTGCAGCAGCCAGAGGCCCTTGCTATCAGACTCTGGAATACAGATTTCTACAAGAGACCCCAGGGATAGTCTCATCAGCCAGAGGTCAAAGGTTAACAGATTCAGTGGGTTTCGCGTGTTAAACCCGCCAACCCAGGAGTCTTGGGGCAGATTTCAGAGGATACCAGGCAAGCCTCTAACTGCAGCCTCTCAGAACAATCCCAAGACTCCTAAATCCAGAGAGGCAAATGGCAGTCAGCAGCAATCCTGCTCATCTAGGCTTGGTTTCATTCTGGCCCTCACCCAAAGCTCATGGAAGTCAGTGGAAAGAGCCCCATTGAATTCAGTGGCGCTGAATCAGGCCCCGTCAGTATCATTAGGAGTCTATGCAAGTAGGCGTATCATGTACTGTGGCAATGAGCTTATGAGGAAGGTGCATCAAAGCTACAAAACGCATATTCAGCGAATGCTCTGCTGCAGGTAATATGGAGTGACTCGAAACTAGCTGGCTAACACCATCCCTGAGACACTGTCTTCTAGTGCATGT
The DNA here is from genome assembly GCA_007922175.1 of Pelusios castaneus. Taxonomy (NCBI): domain Eukaryota; kingdom Metazoa; phylum Chordata; order Testudines; family Pelomedusidae; genus Pelusios; species Pelusios castaneus. The sequence goes on from ML685783.1 coordinate 26,597,376, forward strand.
TCAGCAAGTACATCGGGGCAGACAGGAAATAGGAGCACTCGCCTGAGAAAGAAACAGAGGGATTGAATCATGCCCGGAAATGCTCCTCCTGCGTTTCAGCTGAACTCAATGGGGTTGCATGGAATGTCAACCCGGGAAGATCAGAGCCCAGTGAGGGGGACAACAGTGAAATGCACAGAGGGAAAAGACCCAGCCAACAGCTTCCGACTTCCATTTCCTCACTGCTGAGGGTTAGCAGCCAAGTGACCTGCACACGACCTTCCCCAAACTCTTCCTCGTGCACACAGTGAATGTCAACTCACACCAAAGGCGGAAGCCTCCAAGATTTAAAAGCTCGCCTGAAATGGATCGCTGCCAGAAGCGGACGCAAGAAATCTCTGGGACATCTCTGTACTCACCACCACGTTCAGCAGTCCCCCGTATGGCCCGATGTCCGGCTGCCACAGTCCCAAGATGTGACGGTATCGGTGCAGCACTGGGGAATGGGAGAAAGAACAAGACATTTCACAATGAACACAGCAAGAGGGATTTGAGGGGAAAGGAGGAGGCTGCCATTAGGGCTGCAGAGATTGTTGATTGATACCACCTCAAACAGGTCCTTACTGTGGGGCAGGGCCAGGAGAGGAGAGGATCCCAGTTCTCTCATTCCCAATAAGGGGGGTGCCAATTCTGAAGATTTGGTACAAGCAGTAATTTCTAAAAAGCATCACATGAAGCCTACCGCAAACAAACTCTATTCTCCTGCACTGCTTTCCTCCAGGCTTGGAGCAATGGCAAGAGCTAGCTTGTCAAGGATTTACGAAAGCAGAAGTCCAAGAAGCCAACTAAGCAAGTAATCTTCCAACAGAAAATACACATTGAGATCCATGACTGTGTGTTACATGCATGGCTTGGAGCCTACGAGGGCAGGCTATCCATGTCCCTCAACCTCAAGCAAGATGTTCTCAACACCAGAGACCTCAGATTTCATATGGGAGCGAGCGGAAGATGGGGAGATGGGAAAATACAACTAGGGGACAGCAGAGAGAGCACCCCTTCCTTGTCCTAACAGACAGATTTATTCACCTGCCTACTCTTGAGCACCTGATCTTCATGGGATTCAGCTGCTAAACTGGGAATTAGCAACACAGACACACCACTGAGATCCCGAGCACATCATCCAGAGACTGGGCGTCAGTACAGATTCAACACATACAGAAGACCTTGGAGAGACTGAGGAAGGGATTAGAAAACATGCCTTATAGTGATGGGAAACAAATGTTTAATAATGGGTTCTTCAATCTAGCAGAGAAAGGTCTAACATGACCCAATGGCTGGAAGCTGAAGCTAGAGAAATTCAGACTGGAAATTTTTAAGGGACAGTAATTTGCCATTGGAACGATCGCCAACGGCCAGGGTGGATTCTTCCTCATTGATGATATTTGAAATCAAGATTGGATGCTTGTCTAAAAGATCTGCTGCAGGAATTATTTTTGGGAGATCCTGTGGCCTGTGTTACACAGGAGGGCGGGCTAGGTTTCCACAATGGTCCTTCCTGGCTTTAGAATCTCCCACTACGAACACAATCCAGGGTGGATTTTTTGCAAAAGGCTTTCTCCACAAAGGAGCCTTCACAGGGCACTGTGGTGGGTTTGCATTCTGCTGCTCTGCTTATTTCATTGCTCAAGAGGCTTTGGTGGAAAGGGAGAGACAAGAAATGGATCTTCTTGCTTCCCTTGGGTCACACGCCAGCAGGTTTTTTTAAAGTCTCGTTCCCATCCTGGAAGTTTCCAGGGCTATTAGTTTACTTTGACTACACCAGAACTGAGCAGGAAGGAATCCCATTACTGGAGGAATTTAAGCCCAAAGCGTACGTGATAGAAAAGTAACTCTATAGAACTAAAATGGAATATTTTCATGATTTAAATACCAAAGCAAAGTATTTGAGGTCAAGGATACAGCTGAGAACTTTTTAAATCTCAGCCAGCCCTGCCCCCGGGGCAGAACTGGAACACGACACTGAGAAGAAAGGAGAAGTAGGGATGACTGACCTAACTTCACTCAGCCCGTGGAGGGAAATGCAAATATTAAAGTGCATGAAGAATAGATCAGATTTCAAACTGAGTCTAAGTGCAGTCGCTACACATACAATTTAATACACCAGAAACCCCACGTTACTAGCTGCCTGCTCCATCCTGTCTGTATACACAGCTGATTAAAAAGCCCCGCTTTTCTTTAAGATGAGACATGAACACCTGACGTTAAGCTACTGGACAAGGACACAGCACTGAGCTAACGGAGGAAAAGTTCCTCCTTTAGGACCATCTTCAGAGTCAATGCTACAAGTAACAAGCTTGTCGGAAGGCCAGACTTTTAAATGAGAACGTCTCTGTCCAAAGGAGGAGTGACTTGTAGTGATCAGGGTTCATAAACTCAGTTTTTAGGTAATCGGCCAGCCCAGTTCACGGGAGGCCATGTTTGCTGAGGGAAAGTGGCTGAGTCACACCAACACGCAGATCAGCGAGTCTGACACAATCGAAGAAAAGCCCTCAACCTCCCAACGGCAGGCGAAGCTAACAGAGAAGTCAGAGGCTTAGATGCCCTTCTCTCTCCAGTCACATGAGACTTTTTAACAGCTGCTCAGAGCCAGAAAACAAACCTAATCAATTGAAGGGGAAGCGACCGTTCCCAGACAGAACCTGCAGTGCTGAGCAGCATTTCAAATTAACTGCAGTCTCCCCGACCCCTCCCTGGCACTCGCAAACAAATTCTTTGGGAAGCAGGCAAGGCATCTACGGCCACAGCCAGTGCTCTGAGCTGTTTCTTTTAGAGGAAGGCTCTGGGAAAGTGCTAGTGTGTGGGCTTGGTTTCAGATTGTCTCCAGGGCGAGGGGCAGAGCGCCCCCCTGCCATAGTGCTGTAATCAGCTCACCAGGTGCAATCCCTCTACCCAAGACCTGTTCTGCTACGGTCTTGAATCAAAGAGATGGAGGGAGCCTGTCGGTTCTCTCCTGATTCTGGATGGAAGCAGCCCATCTCTCTCTTTTCCAATGGTCTCCCCCTCCTTGTGCCTCCAGTGAGGCACGGAAGATAGAGACGCTCCCCAAGAAGGGGTCCCTTTGGGATAGAGGCCCCCATCCAGGAGATCTGGGGGATCTTCTGATTGTCCTGGGCTAGTCAGTTTTGCTGGACCTAATGTATGCTGCTCTGGTCTGGAAAGGTGTCTAGGCTCAGCTGCTCATTCAGGGAGCCAATTAGTGCCAGCCGTGGCCATGTCTGTGACAGAGGGCTTGTCTGCTCAGGGAAGCTATTGCGAAGTGAGAGTTTAAACCAGGAGCACTATTCACTCATGTAGACGACTCCAAGAACACTGACCGGGGTAGACCATTCACATGGCCTCCAGGCAGTCATCAGATGAGAGGCCATTTGGAAAAGGGATCATATTGACTTGGGGAAGGGGCAGGAGGCAACCATGAGTGTACAGTTCCCCCGATGCCATGAATGTTAACTAAATATCCTTTCATCACCAGCATCTAGCTTCTACAGCCTGAACACTTTAAACACAAACAACAGCTACTGCAGATTTTCTGACAACTCCAGGGGAGCTGGGAGCAAAGGAAAGGAAGCTAAATCAATGACCCTTCGCAGCTGTGTCTGCAGTTCTTTAAGGCTCACCTACAGAGGAAAGAGGCATCGGACATCAGTGATTTGGGACCATGGGGGAATAACCAAGAAGCTCAGCATTGAGGAAACAGCACGAAATGCAATGTTAGAACACTCGCGACATCAGTTATTCACTGCAACTCTGATTCCTGCTGTGGCACCTCCGTTTCACTTCCTTCCAGGGGGAGAACTGTGCTGGTGCATGCAGGGGGACCAACAGAGACCAGATTGCCACCGGTTCCTGCTACGGAACAATCCCTTCTTTGCCAGGCTCCTTCACTCGGCCTGACTCGTGTCGAGCATCAGCTCCAGGGCTGCTTCAACCCCTCTTGGTTGGACTGAAACCGCCTCCTTTAACGCTTCAGTGCCCGTGAGTCCATACCATCCACACCACAGCCTTGTACATGCCAGAAAACCACACTCCCAGGCGCCAGCGAGTTAGTGACTTCAGCCCGCGTTACCCACTCTGCAATGTAACCGTGCAACCACCTCCTGACAGATGCCAGAGCTGGCTTTAGACCTACCCCAAGTATCAAGCCAAAGTGTTTTTTCCACCTCAAGGTCATTAATCATATCAGAGTCCCACCATGCGCCCAACAGAACAGACAGCATTGGATCCTAGGCCCTTGCTGTTCTTCCCCCAAGACATTAACAGTGGCAAGAGTTTTACACACTCATGGAGAGAAGAACGTTGGTTGGGAGTAGATGCTCAATGGAGATGTATATCACGGGCTCTGAAACTCTGGAGAACTGTTCACCAAGCAGGGGGTGGGAGAGTATTTTAGCAAATTAGGAAGTGTGTTATCAGAGCAAAGGACTGGTCAGGGACTCCCAAATTTTGCAACACTAAAAGCCACATTTGTAGCTTCTAACAGCACAAGGAAAGCACTTGATTTGCATAAAATGACACAGATCACGTCATTCTGATCAAGCCTGGGTACGGCAAACAGGAGCCAGTCTCCGTAGGTCTGTTCAGGTTCTTCTACTGCATCCCTCACCATGGTATCTAAACAGTGTCTGCATTATAAGCGAAGGTGGGAATGGACTAAACGGCCCTGGCAAAAATCAAAAGGGTTTTTAATTCTTATTATCGATAGTTTTAAGCTTTTTTATTTTTAGCATTTTAAGTTTTCACAGATGTGCAAAATTATGAGTTAAGGATTTTTCAGCCAGTTAAATTTTCACAGTGATGGGAAATTATGGGGAGGGTCAGGACAACCAGTGGGATAAATTATGAGAAGAGACGTTGAGCTTCAAAAAAGTCACACAAAGTTAAAAACGCAAATTGTCACCATCGCATGTCAAAATATACAAAGTAAATATCCTTCTGTCAAACTCTAACAAGTTCTCAAGCGGCCTTTCTATCGTCATCATCAATGGAAATTCTGTCCATTGGTTTGCATCTGTATGGTAGATCAACATTTCCCTTTGCATCCCTAACTATCCCACAGAACTCAGGGTCACATTTAGGCTGCAGGAGAAGGCAGCAAGGTATGGGGATCCTGAACTGACTGCCTGTGAGTGATCCATAGCTGTTTACCCCAGGGACACTGGGTATTTTTAGGCAGCTACATGCACACAAGGAAATTTGAGTTTAATGGTCCCATGAGCAGAAAGTCATGGGGCTTTCCAGCAGAAATTTGATTCCTCAACAGGTTCAGACTTTCAGGATGTAAATAATCTGAGAGACCCAGAGCTCATTCACACACTTGCAGAATTCACATTCCATCGAGCGTACATTGCAGGATCCCACCCTACAGGAGGAGGATGGGTCCATCATTGTCTATTAGCCAAGATGGTGAGGGATGCAACCCCGGGCTGTGGGTGTCCCTATACCTCTGATTACCAGAAGCTGGGACTGGACAAGGGACAGATCACTCAATAATTGCCCTGTTCTGGTCATTCCCTCTGACAGCTGGCAATGGGCACTGTCAGAAGATAGGCGATTGGGCTGGATGGCCCATTGGTCTGACCCAGGATGGACCTTCTTATGAAACTTCCTTTTGTTAGGATTAAACAAAAATCTTGAACTCCACAGTGCTAGTTATTTTAACATGGGGAGGAGCAAAAAAGGATTCCCCTCTTCGTAAATGGCATGCCTCCAGCCATGATTTCTGGGCTACCTCAGTCCCATGACCTCTCTGGTAGCTCGGTGGGAGAGGAGATTACAGACATTGTAAAGGGAAATCTGTGGAGAAGCTGCAGTTGATGAGACTAGGAACATGAGCGTTACTGGTTAGCTTTTTCTTGGGTGTAGGCAGAGAGGTCACCCTCTGGATGAGTCTCTCAAGAGGTTGGTAGTGTCATTTCTGGGGCCAGATGGAGTTGGTTTCAAGAGCGATGCGAGCTGTTCTCCCCCAAATGGCAAGCTGAATACATTATTGCCACAGTACACCCAACCCCAATGCTCTGAAAGCATCTGCTACATTTGCCTAAGCTAGGATGGTCTCCCAACTCAAAGCACTTCACAGGAAGGGTGAGTACTATTAACCCTATGTTACAACTGGCCGCACTACCTAAGGGGTCCCCGTAGAGGTCAGAACAAACCACATGAAAACCAAGTCACGGGAAAGCCTGGGTGACCAGCTCATTCTGCCTCAAAATGCTCCCGAGGTAGTTTGCTTGCAGTAATTTCACACGCCATGCAACGCCTGGTGCTTGCTCAGTGCAGAAAGCGTTTGCTAACGGGAGGTACGTACGGCAGGTGTAAACATCTCTGTACTCCATGTGTTCATAGTCGGGAAGGATTTTCATAAAACGCCCTGACTTCACTCGTGGATTTATACCTGGACAGACATAGCAAGGTAAGTACCAGACAATATGATTCCCCTCTGACCATCAAATAAAGTTAATATGAACTGGAACCAGCCACACAGGACAGTCAAGTCCCTTGTTGACTTGGGGCACATTTCTTCAGCTCCTGGCACAGATCAGCCACTCAGAATTCAGCATGTTTAGGATTTTTTCCTAAATTATCCACTTCAAACAAATTCCAAGTGCAGTCTGAATTCCTACAATCTCTACAGGACAAGAGCAGCCAACCCAAGGCTTTTTGCTGTTTTCTGAACTCTTCAATCCAGGTCATTATTTTCAAAACACCATCTAGAATCTATTTCATTATGTCTAAAACCTTGGGTTTGGCCTTATTCCCAATTGTCCCCACGTAGCTTATAGAACAAATGTCCACTGTTTGCACCTTCAAGTCTGAATTCTGCCAAATAAATGTTGCTGTAACTGAAGAGTTCTGTGTGTCTAGGGAACATGGATGTGCCACGAGGCAATTCTTCCAAGAAAGCTGAGCAGGAAAATACCAAGAAGTTTGTAAGCAGAGATGTTTGCTGAATCTAAACTGATCACAAACCAAGGGTTTCATATCCCTGCAAACCTGGGTTAGGGAAAGGACGAGTGATTTGACACGTGGTCTGAGTCTGCAGAAAACCGAAGAAACTATGTAGTTCAGAATTCAGATTGCCAGATGTGTGGGAAAAGGGATCCTTTACTTAGAAATGAAACAGAGTCTACAGGATGCTTTCTACGGTAAAACACCTGTTAAATGCTCACCAAGCCTTAATGCAGTGGGAGGAGAATCAAGGTATTGAACGTATTAAGAGGGGCTTCGGGGTGTAAAGAAGGCGCTAAAGAATCAATGGGAAAAGTTACAAAAACAGGACCATATTAGGTTCATGATTATGGAGAGTTTGTAACTGTAATACCATTCTGGCTAGGATGAAAGCCGCACTGCACAGCAAAGAAGAGTTTGAAATGACTGAAGTTTCCTACCAACATTTTCAAAGAGCTGTGTATACTCAAGTTCCCCTGCATGGTCGCCCAAGCAAGTAGGTGGTACCATTCCCATTTTACAGACAGGGAAACTGAGGCAGGCAGGTTAAGTTAGTGGATCAAGGCCACATGGCAAAAGTCTCAGAGTTTAGGGTCAGAATTCAGGATTCCTGGCCCCCATTATGAGGTGAAATGCACCAGGCCACCATGGCCCCAACAGTCAGATAAAGAAACAGGAGCATTTTAAAGGAGCCAGACTTCCTGGGGCCAGCCGAGTTCACACGAGACTTTCCCTATGTTGATCTACAAAGACAAGCTGAGCCCTGCTTCTCGTAAAGGGCCTTGAAACTGTGACTGGAGCCGACCCTTTGCAACCGATTATTTTCTAAAGACCCTAGGTTGCTCCATCCCCTAATTCCTGGATTCAGTGTCAGCCTCCAGGACTCATGAGTCCCTTGATTTTGGTGCAAGTACAGATCGATTCACTACTGCAGGCCTGGTGTTTCAAGCATTCCTCTACAGCTCCTGTGTCAAACATCTTTGTAGCCTCTGCCCAGTTAGCACGAGAGGCAGTTTGATCAGGCTAAGCAGGGGACTCATATATTCCAACGCGAGTCCCCGCTTTGCCTGTTCCCCCTTCTCCCCACTGTAAAAGGGGGATGAAACTCACTGCACGTGAGCCGAGGAGTGTGTGTTTCTAGAGCACTCATGTGCAAGTGACAACATTCACCAGGACGCAGGGGCTGGAGAGGTGTCCTTGGCACTTCTATACAGACCCAGCAAATGGGATTTCCCTTCCTGCAGGAGGTGGTTTGGGACACAGGGCACGGGGTGAGGAGAGAAGGAACAGATAACCTTCCCCAGTCCCTTGTGTGTATATCACGTTACAGTGGGTGTTGCACAGCAAATTATTTCCTTGACCTTCCTCCAAGGTCCCCTAAAAGTGGAGTTAGGCGGACAAGAGCTGGTTGAAAGAAGTGAAACTTTGTACAGATAAAGCCAGCTCTGATGAATACACGTCACCCACTGGCCAGATCTAAAGGGGCAAGCCAAAGAGCTGTAAATACTTTTAAAATCCAACTGACCGATTAAAAACTCTCCTTGGATTTGGGTGAGCGGTTACCAGTTGCTAAGCACACTAGCTACAAACTAATAGCTATTTCCAGAAACCCTGGTTTCGTCAATCAAAGGGGAACAGCAGTTCTTAATATCTGTCTGGCATTAACATGCTACAGGATTCAAACTCGCTACAGCTTTAGAGATGAAATCTCTACCATGAAATGCAGAGTCTCTGTTTCAAATGCCCAGGAAAAGGACCCACCGCAAATTCAGTTTTAAAACTGAAATGAAACAAGAACAGGAACATACACACCTCCGCAGACTGCATCACTTACGTTTGGCATAGACATCGCGACAAGACACTCCTGTGATCTCCAGTTTCCGTAAGTTCTCACAGACACCATACTCTGCAATGACAGATAGAAGGGGTTTAAGAGGGAATAAAAGGAGTGATCTTGTGAAAAGATATGGGCTGTCCACAGAGCTCCAGGCTCCCTGCAACTGCAGCAAGAACGCAGTCAATCAAATGCAATCCAATATATTTTATTTAAAGAACAACTTGCAAATTGCTGTATGTTTGCAAATAATCTTGTTGCTGTTCTCCAAATGCAGAACAGAAAAGTTGGCTGGCATTCCTTTCCAGCCTAGATTCTCCAATATATTTTATAAGTGATGGCTAATTGCAATATATTGAGACAACTCCTTGCAGGTGGGGTTACAGCCACTTAAAATATAAGATGACCTGAAATAGGGAAAATGACCCATCCAAAGTGGGATGCTCTGTCAGCCGAGCAAACCATCGTTGCAACTCGCAGTTATTTACTCCCACTGATTTGCCCAGCAGGCAAAAGTGTTTATTACGACTCAAGGAAAATGGCCCATTTCAGAGTACTGAAAGATCTGCAGCTAAAATTATTTTAAAAAGAATAAGCGTAGTTTATGGCCCCCAGTTGTTAACAGACTAATTTGCCAGCATACACAAATACACTTGTAAACAAATCTAACTGAAATTGGTCTGTTCTTTGCACGGTCAAAGGACAGTTTTGTTTGAAGTACATTCTGTTAGTGAACCAGGGATCTTAAAAGCCTTTTTAAGATTAACTTTCAAGCAGGAAATGAGAACCTTCACTGCACTTTGAGAAGGCAAACATTAAACTTTAATTCTCCAGAACATAACAGATAAGTCCTAGCAAACAGTTCAATCAAAGGAACCCCGTACCACCAAGGGAAGAGGGGAAAGAATATCAAACAGCAATAAAAATAGAGGTTAGTGCCCAAAGCAGATCAGCTGCAGAGACCCTTGTAGCCTTCAGCAGGGAAAAACCACACTCCGAAACCTCAAATGCACTTGCTAAAAAATCAGACACCAGCTTCCTTTAGCAGAAGCTTAAAGCACCTGATAGCTCCCTGCGCCTGCCAGATATCTGATACCGAGTGTGTCCGTAAAGAACCCCGGGAAACCATCTGATCTGAAACCCACCCTGACAGACAGGGTCGATCAAGCTTCCTTGAATTTAGATTAGTTATTGCTGCCTGTTAGCTGTATCTATTGGTGATACATTGCTCCGTCCTCTTTCTGTTATACGCCAAATGAGAGAAAGCCGATGTCTCCATGATTCAATTCAACCGTGTTCTTACTATACATAGACACCTATGTACCTATACGCTTGGCAATGGTCTGTAATGTAGCGCGACTCAACACACACAAGACTACCGGAGTTTTATAAAGTTTACTACCACGCTGAAAGGGAACTGTCTCTTCCTACAAGAAGTGAGTTGAAGACAGACTGGAATGGAACAAAAGGGGGAAAAACAGATTCATCTCACTAAAATCTTCTATCCATTTCAGCAGAAGCTTGCTACTGGCATCAGCAAGAGACAGCTGACGCCCTGGTGTAGGTGATCAGGATTTGAGATGGGGAGAGATGGAGGAGCACCATTAGTTATTGAACAGACAGCAAAGGTTCCAGGAATGCACTCCCACCCTAGCACAAAACAAGCTATTTAGTGCTGGACTGCAGCCTGATGAATCTACACAGCAATTCTGCAGATTTGTGAAATCAAAGCTGCATTCGAAGCTGGAAATTTGGGCCCACCCCACAAAAGATCCCAAGTCCCTCCTGCCAGTTTAGCAGACGTTCCACTGATGTTAATGTTAGCCTGTCTTGTTTGGTAAGAATATCAGAGATTTGGTAAAAGGAACAGGCTTTGGCAGCTGTTCTGTAAGTCAGGAAATTACAGGCTTTCAAGAGAGGCTACAAGCAATGTTGTTACAGCCCGTAGTTTGGAGCACAGCCGGCTCGTACACTAAAGCAAAGGTTCACCTTCCCAAAGCCAGCAAAGGGGCCTCTGTCAGGCTGCACACTTTCTGTAGCAAGCGATGCAGTTGGATGAAATCGCAGGGAGGGGGGGAACATGGCAGGGATGTCCCAGATCCAGCCTAGCTCCCCTTCTGTCCACTCGCCAGATTGCTGTGCGGTAACGCACCCGCTGAATCTACAGGTAAGCCCCTCTGACTGGAGTCTAGGGACCGCCACTGTCTTAAGGTTTCTGGAAGCATTCTTAGCCTGTGGATCTTCTCTTTGGCTCCCCCCCAACCCGCGTGACAGCTGTAACCACATGGCTCCCCTCCCTGGCACCCAGACCCAGGGCTGACCTCAGACTCTCCCTGTAGCCTAAACACACCCTTTCCGTGAATTCCAATCACAACTCCACATTTGCCCAGATCATCACAAGACCATTCTCCCAAATGATACGTTTCTGTTTTGTTCTTTATTAGTCGGGATATTTGTGTGTGCACATTCTCTCTTCATGCAGATCACACGCTCCTGGTGCCCTACAATCCTAAAACGATCCTCAGGAGTGTCTAGAAGGTGCCAGTGCAGTCTGACTTAGTGGGAACACAGATCATCACACACAGAAATCACGACTCAAGTTGGGAAAAATCCTCCAATGAAACAAAAATCCTGGTTTCCAGCAAGGGGCCTTGTTAACAGATAGGGGAGAGGGAGAGGAAGAGGGAGAGGGACTTCCTAAAAGTTGAACCATCACTGGGTCGGGTGTATTTTACAGGTTCACCGTTTGGGTTAATTGGATCTTTCCCAAAGACTCTGCCTCTTCTCAAGCATTAGCTAATTCCTAAAAACAACTCCAATGCCGTTAATTTCCAGTGCCGTTTGACATCAGCCATTTATGTCCAGCAAGACCCTCATCTTGTTAGCTACAAAAACTGTAATCTTCGGTGGTGAAGTTCCTACATATCTTAATCCATGTCTACTGAATATTCTAACCCAGCTTAACTGTGGCTGGGTAGAACTCTTTGCTCTTGCCGACCTGTATTTTAGTATCACCATGCATGCCCTTCAAGAAAAAATGCAACTTCCCTACTACCCGCACACCCAAAACCCAACGATTACGAAAAGACAAGAAAGCTTGCCAGAGCGTGGACAGCACTATTTATTCTTGATTCTGGAAAGGATGAAAGGGAGGTTAAAACTAAGCTACCGTCTATGTAATGCTGCAGCTCAGTGATGGGGGGGAAAATAACATTTTGCTTTCCCTGCCAATCAAATGGGAGGTTTCTGGGAAATCCTGCTTTGTGCCAATTAGGGCTATTTTAAAGGGAAGTTCTCAATGTGCCAGTTCACCAAGGGATTTAAATACTGAAAACCTTCTAAAGCATTAATATGGGTGGAAATTCACAACCACGGTGAGAGAGGCAGCTCATAATCCTCCTTCAAAAGGAAGGAGAGAAATTATGAAATTCTCATTCTGCTAGCTGGGAAGGCTGTTCTCTTAGCTTAACAGACAGGACTTGGAAGATTTACCCAACACATGGTAAATATACCAGCTTCGCCATGCACTGTAGAACCTAAAGTACTAAAGAGCGCACTGTTTGTTATGGCCTGCATTTACGTGTAATATTATCAGCTTCTTAGTTTACACATTTGGAGGTGCAGTTTACCCTATCTTTTGATTTTGTTTAATGTACGCTACCCTTCCTGGTTTCTCTCTTCTATAATAGATCACTGCATGGCTTATTCTGCAATTTTCTCTTTGCAGTTTTCTCTCTCTTAATGTACCCTGTATGTTCTCGACCTTTCCTACAACTCCTCACTTTTTTCTGCAGTAGTGACGTGATTCGTTTGTTTCAGCAGCAGGTAGAGTCACGACCCTCCTGAAGAGGCATGACAAGTTCTGAAGTGCCAGGAAACGGAGACTAGAGCAGGTACGGTCATGTCTTTACCCAAAACATATGTGCATGACATGTACCTGGACAGTACAGTAAAGTCACCTTTCTCCTTTACCAAAGCAAAAATCTTCCTGTTAGCCTTTTTTTCAGCTCAGTGGCACTTGCAAACAGCTGGGAAAGCTAGACGTCCACAGTTCAGTCGAGTCTGACACTCCTATTGTTGTTAACTTTCATTTCCTGATCTAATCCTCTAATTATTCTTGAGCAAATGGAAGCTTACAAGGCCTTCTGTAAACAGCTCACACAGAGACATACACTGTCTCAGGCCAGAGAAGTTCTCCAGCTGCGGTCTGTGGATTATCAACCGAGCACACCATGTGTGCTCCCCTCATTCCAGAGGCTAAAAAGTCACATCAAAAGACAGCTAAAAATAGATGAAATGTTTTCCTAATAACTTTTCCTTGCAAGCACTCGCTGCAGTTGCCACAGATGATCTGCACCATCCAGGAGAGACGTGGTCCCAAGGGTAAGTGGTATCAGGATGCGGTCCACACACAATGGTAGTGTTTGGAGAACCCTGGCCACAGGAGAGCTAGAGTTTCTGAAGCACAGCGTACCCACCCCACATCACAACAAGTGACTTTGCTTGATTGTAGGATGCAGCATTGAGAATCTTCTTCCAGCAGAGAAAGGCATCAGCCACTTGCTTTTAGGCAAGTAGGTTTAAACAAAACTTCCCAGAGCGGAGCAACATATTTGGTGACAAGGAAGTTCACCGAAGAATGGAAGACACCAGACTTGATTCTCCACTTTTATGCCATACAAGTGTGACTGGCTTCTCACACAAGCACCACATGAGTAGCTGTACTCTGGCTAACAACCCTCAGAGGCTGCATATGACAAGATGCCGAGAAGTGACTGCAGATCTAGCACATATGTACAGATCACTGCCAGGCCAGACTCATCGCTTAAACTATAAGCGGGTATTGTCGCGTGTCAATCAAGGTAAGTCAAGTCAAAAGCCAAAGTGCAGAGCTAGCAATCGCCTGTTTACAGAGCTATTAGAAAGTGATTGCAACATTCCTCTAGCGCCAAACAAGCAGGTGGTCAGAGAAACTGTTTATCACAAACAGTCACAGTGATAAAAGGGCAGCGACCCAAATGTGTCTGGCTATAAACATCACACAACTAGCTTCTCCTTCCCAGGCATTCATTCTTCAAATTCAGAGCCACTGCATCACGCCGGAGGGGCAGATGGTCCATGATCAAACTACTGCTCCTGGGACGACAATAAAATTGAGTCTGCCCGCTATAGGCTTAAACCAAGGTGTCAGAACTCATTTAGCTGAGAGGGCTGATTTAGATTTTTAATTACAGACTATAGCTACAAAGTTAGGGCCATTCATTACCCTTGATCCACAGCAGTGGTCTCATGACAATATCGGATGTGCATGAAAATCAAAGATAATGACGGAGCACCGCAATATTCAGCATCTCTTCTCAGAGAAAGCGTTCGCACTTGCACAACCGCCTGCCCTCGTTCATTTGGCCACTTGTGAATACACAACAGTGATAACACAACCAACCGAAAAAGCACAGCGTGCACAAGTGACTGTAAAGTCATCAGGAAGCACAGGTCTGTGATATGCTCAGTAGCCTTCAAAGTTAACGTTATTGGTGGGAATAGGAGCATTTATTGAAGGGAATTTACCCTTTGCTCTATTTCTAGGCCCTTATAACTTCACAAAACTGATACTTTTCTGCCCAAATTGTCATACGCTAGCTCTCAGCCCAAAATGATGCTGATTTTTATACAAAACACCCACCTAGGACACCATCCTCCCTTATGAATTGGTGTCTTTGGAAAAGACGTTTAAAACTATCTAGAGTTGTAGATGTTTAGAAGTCATGCCGCCTCATTCTGTGGAGGCAACATTCGAAGACACAGAGCTCCAGGTATACATTCATGAACATGACGCTGACCCAGCTACAACAGTGCACAGAATGCCACACCCTTTTCCAAGCAACTGATTCATTCCTACCCTCAGGAATTCAAACAACCCCAGGCAGTGTATTTATTTATGTATTTGAATGCATTATTTGAACATATCCAGTCACACTGCCAATAAAAGACAAGGAAACGGTGAAGTAATTACACTCACACAAAGTTATCAATGAGATTTTATACTTGTGCAATCGGAAAATGCAAAGACTCGGTTCCCGCGCCATTGGTAACAGCCACATTACATCCATAAAGGTGAAATAACTGATGTAAGGCGATATACAGCACATAAGCCAGGCCAAATTAGTTTCCAGGGAAACCATAACTGGATTTCCTGAATTGGGAATTTAAAGTCTAATTCCTAAGGTCGAAGTTACTGAGTTGTGAGAATTTCATAAGCTCTTTAGGGGAAGACTAACTCTTATCTGTCTCAAGCACCTTGCATGCCTCTGGCACACAAATTGCCCCCCCTAAATCAGACTCGGAGTTGATCTAATCCAGCATTTATCTCTGACCAGATGCTTAAGAGAAAACACAAGGAACTGTAATTAACAGTTACGTAATACTACTTTCGTAGAAGTAGTTTCTTTCTACTTCTTGCTAGTCACTGTTCAGTTTATGCCCTGAAGAGCCCTTATATCGAAAAGTTTTCAGTCCTATCTAGTACAACTGTGGATGCTCTGATCACATATATATTGTCTCCTTTTCCTCTGAATAGTACTAAATTCTTGGTCTCAATGATACCAGTGGCAGTGAGATTCCCAGGCCATTTATGAGTTGTGCAAAAAGATATATTTCCTCGTTACTGTTTTAAATTTTGTTTCTTCTAATATTATCCGGCGTCTCTTTCTATTATAAGAGCAAAGGGCTCGGCACACAACAAACACCAACTGCACTCAGACGTGAGAGATTAACCTGCAAAAATCAAACCAAACCCTTTTGAACTAGAAACTTTTTTAAATATTTGTGAAATTTACCAATGCAGGGCCAGATTCTTCTAGCCCACCTTTATAACAACTAAAGAGCAGATGCTACTTTTTTTTGCCACCCCTCCGCTCCCCAAAAAGTTACATCTTTGGGCAAAAAGAACCATGTCAGGCTAAAGTAACAGACCACAACTTCTTGGGAACAGTCGCCGCTGCTTTGTGCTACAAATGGGTTCCGAGCAGGCTGACCAGCAGCCTCAGCTCAACTCTAGCACAAACAGGGAACCATCCACCCTGCAGCACAGGCGGTGTCCTTAACGCACCTGAGCACTGCCGTTCTGCGTGATGGGTCCGAGCGCAGCTGCCAAAGCATGCTCAGCCACTCCAACCGCATGGGCTCACGGGCAGGTCCAGTGTTAACAAATATATACATGACATCATGGCTGGCACAGAGTGCACCGCAGAGCAAGAAACGGGATAGGTTGCCTGCTGGGAGAAGCAGCTGGAGGATGCCATGGCAGCCGGGTTAGCGGACAAGGGGGGGGAGTGCAAAGCAAAAGGCAAGGAGGGAGCAAAGAGCACGCCTCACATGTTGGGAGAGCAGGACCACGGCTCTGAACAGGTCATGGCATTGAGCACAGCCGGGTGCCTGTCCTGGGTGAGGAGACTCCCCAGGGAGAGCGGCCCCTGGGCTGGGGCCTGCTCACCAGTACTGCCTCCCATGCAATAGGGCTGGCACCCACCCAGCCACACACATGGGGGGCACCACTTAGCGTTTGCACCCCACTTCCAT
>ML685783.1:26613778-26624974 GCA_007922175.1 Pelusios castaneus
CGGCAGCGCCGCCGCCAGATGGTGTCGGTGCGGAGGATGCGGCGGAAGGCGCTGCAGACGCGGGCCAGGCTGGGCAGGTCGGTGCCGGGCAGGGAGCCGAAGATCTGCACCAGGAGCTCGGGCGGCAGCTCCAGCAGGGAGAGCGGGGCTCGGCCCGCCTCCCCCGGCCCCGCCCGGCCGCCCTCGATCCGCTCCTCCTCCGCGTCCGTGTCGGGCTCGCTGTCGGCCCGCGGCGGCTCGCGCTGCGCCCCGCGGCGCCGGCACCCCCGCGCCGGCCCCACCCCGCACAGCCGCGCGCACACCGCCATGGCCGGCCGGCGACTGGTGGAGGGGGTCGGCGCCGGCACGGCCCGCACGCGCGGGTCCCGCCCACCGGCGGGCTGCACCAATCAGCATCCGCGCTCCGGCGGGGCGGTGCTGACCTCGGCGCGCCTCTGACGGCGCCACGCCCCCGTCGGGACGTAACCCCGCCCGCTGTCACTTTTAGCCACGCCCACTGACCGTCTCGCACCCTGCAGTCACACTGGCCCCGCCCGCTCGCCGCACGACGCGTCCAAAACAAGGGGCCACGCCCAGTTAGCGGCACGCTACGCCCCCTGTGCGCTGCGCCTGCGCTATCGTCTTGTTCAAGCAGAGAGTCCCCGCCCCCATGGACTCCTGGGCAATCAATAGATAGAGCCCGCTCCCCTGGGCTCTGTAGCACCCCCAGGGTCCCACGGACCCCCCACATCTCCTCTGGGGTCTGTAGCACTCGCAGGGTCCCACGGACCCCCATCTCTGGGGTCCATAACACCACCAGGGTCCCACAGACCCCTCCACATCTCCTCTGGGGTCTGTAGCACCCGCAGGGTCCCAAAGTCCCCCCATCTCTGGGGTCCATAACACCACCAGGGTCCCACAGACCCCCCCACATGTCCTCTGGGGTCTGTAGCACTCGCAGGGTCCCACGGACCCCCCACATCTCTGGGGTCTAGCACCCCCCAGAATCCCAAAATCCCCCCAACTCTGGGGTCCGTAACACCCCTAGGGTCCCACGAACCACCCCACATCTCCTCTGGGGTCTGTAGGGTCCCCCAGGGTCCCACGAACCATCCCACATCTCCTCTGGGGTCTGTAGCATCCCCCACGGTCCCAAAGTCCCCCCATCTCTGGGGTCCATAACACCACCAGGGTCCCACAGACCCCCCCACATGTCCTCTGGGGTCTGTAGCACCCCCAGGGTCCCACGAACCACCCCACATCTCCTCTGGGGTCTGTAGCATCCCCCAGGGTCCCAAAGTCCCCCCATCTCTGGGGTCCATAACACCACCAGGGTCCCACAGACCCCCCCACATCTCCTCTGGGGTCTGTAGCATCCCCCAGGGTCCCAAAGTCCCCCCCACCTCTGGGGTCCATAACATCCCCAGGGTCCAACAGACCCCCCCATCTCTGGGGTCTGTAACACCCTCAGGATCCCATGGACCCCCACCTCTGGGGTCTGTAACACCCCCAGGTTCCCACCCCACCCTAGGGTTCCACAGACCCCCCCCACACCTCCTCTGGGGTCTGTAACACCCCCAAGGTCTCACAGACACCCCACACCTCCTCTGGGGTCTGTAACACCCCCCCAGGGTCCCACAGACCCCCTCACTTCTGGGGTCTGTAACAACCCACCCCAGTGTCCCACAGGGTCCCACACCACCCCCAGGGTCTGTAACACCCCCCAGGGTCCCACAGACCACCCCACTTCCTCTCAGGTTTGTAATAACTCCCCTCAGGTTCCACAGACCAGACCCATCTCCTCTGGGGTCGGTAATAATCCAACCCACCCTGGATCCCATAGACCAGCCTTGTCTCCTCCAGGGTCTATAATAACCCATATAGGGGTTCCACAGACCTGGCCCCATCTCCTCTGGGGTCTGTAATAACCTACCCCATGGGCTCCAGAGACCTGGCACATCTCCTGGGTCTGTAATAACCCCCCTAGGGGTACCACAGACTATCCCCATCTCCTCTGGGGTCTGTAATAACCGCCCCCCCCCCCATGGGTTCAGCAGACCTGGCCCCCAACTCTGCTGCAGTCTGTAATAAGCTGCCCCATGGGCTCCACAGATCAGGCACATCTCCTGGGTCTGTAATAACCCCCAGGGGCACCACAGATCTGGTCCTATCTCCAACTGGGATCTATAATAGCCTGACCCTGGGGTTCCTCAGACCAGGCCCCATCTCCTCTGGGGTCTGTAATAATCCCCTAGGATTCCATAGACCTGGTTCTACCTCCTCTGAGGTCTATAAGAGACTGCCACAGGAATCAGGGCCTGCCCTAGTCCATATGGCGCTCCAGGCAAGGAGCATCTTTGTACCCCCGATCCAGCTGTTAAACTTTTGACCAGCTTATTTTTTATTGCATTGGTTACCCATTGTCACAACTTTGATGCCTGATTTGGGTGCGTGATGGATCCCTGCCATATAAGACTATACGTTTGCAAGCTAGGATTTGTACATCATATGTAAGGAAATTAAAAAAAAAAAACATTTCCTCTAAGTTTATAGAAACAACGGAATCCTGTGGCACTTATAAAGACTAACAGATTGATTTATCGCATGAGTTTTCGTGGGAGAAAATCCCACTTCGTCAGATGATTTGAAAATGGAAAACTTACAGAATCTTATATAGGTGCCTATGACCTCCCACCCCATCCTGATTTTTCACACTTGCTACCTGGTCAGCCTACTTTCACCTGCCGCCGGAGCCTGCTGCTAAACATGAGCACTGACTTCTGCAACCTATGTGCCACTGTTGAGCCCCCCCACCTTACAAACTTTGGTGGGTATAACTATGTCACGCATGGGTCCCCCCAGGGATCATGCCACCCGCCCTTTGCAAGAATCTCTGCTGCACCTGTTTGCGGCTTGGAAAGCACACAGTTAGGGTGGCTGCAGAGCTGGTCTCATCCCCCTCCTGGCACTGCAAAAACTCTTGCTAGCCATCGCCTCTTCCCTGCTGCTCCCGGCTAAGGAGGAGCAGCTTTTCTTGCAGTGTCTGCATTGCAAACGTAACCACAAGGGCCGGGAAAAAAGAAAGAAAAAGAAAAAAAGCTGAGGCTGCCCCGTGTGAGGATCGAACTCACGACCTTCAGATTATGAGACTGACGCGCTACCTACTGCGCTAACGAGGCTCCTTAGGAAAAAGGCCTCCACTGAATATCTTTAGTCTTAGCTTGTCTCCTGAGGCTCTATAAATTATTTCTCTTGTCCGTCTACTTTTAGCCTGCGAGTTCTCTACTGATCATAATTGCAGACACAGCAAGCCTGAAAGACTGGGAGGCGGCTCTGCTTTTGCAGATGACTCTTCCTTGCTGTGGCTATGTGGCAAGACTCCTTTTCCCTTTGTAATTCCCAGGCATTCTTAAAGGAAGGCTGTGGGGCTCAGGAATATCTGGACAGCACTCTTGCAGAGAAAAGACACACGGCTTAGGGATGGGTATTAATATTATTTGCAAGGAAATAAGGTTGTTTGCATTTAAACATTAACAATTAAAACGAAATTTATGTGTGCTTCCACCTTATGAAGAGTGGGTATTTAATTTTGAGCTTTCTAGACCAGGAACAAACTTTGCAGCAGTGATTTGTATATGCCTAGTAAAACTGGGATTGTAGGGGAAAATCTTAGTCCCATTGGTCTTCAATGGAGCCAGGATTTCTCCCCTTACTGGAGTCTTTCAGCCCTGCTAATAAAATAAATAAATAATGACCCATGCTTAATATAGTGGTCCAGTATATTCTCACCTCAGAAATTAATGGCTGGAGGCACCATGGCTCCAGGAAAAAAGTTACCTCTGCAAAGCTAGAGCCTCCCCCAAGCTGAATTAGCAGCAGAACAGAGCTCAGGAATTCAGTCTAAGTCCAATAGGGCTGGGAGCATGTAGACATGAGTGGGGTTGTGGGACACTGACAGGAAGAGCCAGATGCTCTGTTCATGAGAGCTAGTGTGGAGGATGCAGCTGAAGGAGGTCTGGAACATGCCTTTTGGTTTTAATTACATGCTCCTGCATCAGATGCTGAAGGGACAGCTGAGCTTTCTGCAAAATAAGGCCATTTTCAAAAGTAACCTTTGATTTGGGGTGTCCAGGTCCTGTTAAGATTTGCAGGCACGCTGGGCATCCACCCCTCTGTGGGTGCTCTAAACTTCTGAAAGTCAAGCCCAGGTGACCTGAAGTTGGACACCCAGAGACTGAATCACCCCAAACCAATAGCCACTTTTGGAAATGTGACTGCATGAGTGGCATAAGAGGGATGTGGGGAGCCAAACATCTGCCTTTATGGATCAAATTACATGACCCTCCTGGTT
Source organism: Pelusios castaneus (assembly GCA_007922175.1). Classification (NCBI taxonomy): domain Eukaryota; kingdom Metazoa; phylum Chordata; order Testudines; family Pelomedusidae; genus Pelusios; species Pelusios castaneus. The sequence continues at coordinate 26,618,109 of ML685783.1, forward strand.
CATTCTCCAGTCCCCACACAGTAGCGCAAGAGTTCTGGTGCTGCAGGCCTAGAGGAATTTGTAGTCAATTAAGGTCCCTGGGCGCCAGGAAAAGCAGCAAGGGATGGATGACAAGAACTCAGCTGAAAACTAAAACACCTCTTCACCATCTTCAAACCCCCTCAGTCATCCCCCTGCCTCCAAATAAACAAACTCATCACCCTTGGGTACAAGGATTTATCTGTCACCCCCAAAGACTCTGACGTGCTCTCGATAACCGGGGTTTTCAATCATGACGAGTGAAAACACATTTTCTCAATTTCACCCCCTGAAACTGCACGAGCCAGCAGAGGGCAAGCTGGTCCACAGTGGCACCAGGCGCCTTCTTAGGAGCTGAATGGGACGGCCAGGAAGAAGGGAGAGGAAATGACTCACTAATAAAGTGGCAGGGCTGTCTCCATTCTGCATTGTCTCCCATGACAGGCAGTGTGGTGTATGGTCTAAGCATGATCGAACTGGGAACTAGGAATACAGGAGAGCTCATCATCCTAACTCTGCCCCTGACTCGCTCTGCACCCTATCCAAAACCCAGATCAGATCTCTGGGACAGGATTTTAAATTCTCCCTCATGGGATACAAAGTGCTGTCCCAGCACTAAAGGATGGCTCTTGTCTCACCACGTGGATGCATGCAGGGGCGGTTTGAAACACCAGGGAACCTAGCCTTTGCAACCCCTGGGACAGGAGTAATTCCCATTGAAGTCACCCCAGGATCCAAGACCCAGCTAAAGGGTCTTGCAATGATGTCCGCTCAGGGCACCATCTTGCAAGCGATTCAGGTGACAGCTCCTGGCGTTACTACAAGAAGAAAGGGAACATGGAGGATGGGCCAAGACTGAGGATGGTAGTAGGGGAGACAATCTGGGTTAGGAGTAGGATCAGAACCCATCTATTTAAATTTCCTCAGAGGAGGTTTAACTCACAGCTATTGGATTTTCAAACAGAGGTTCCCTGCTGTATTATCTAGGCCCTTTATCCCAATGCGATCACCTTTAATTTTCCTGGCAGGGGCAAGAATAAATGTGTTGCATTATTCACTTGCATTGCTCATGTTTGCTCTGATACTATCACATGCTTCAACATCCTTCATTATTGCACACAAGTTACTGTAGTATACTAGCTCCAAACGCTTCAGTCTCACTATTATAGGCCGCAGCAGTTGGGACAGTCACTGCAGACTTTTGAATAAGGATGTATGGAAAGGTACAGCTGCGTTTCATTTCTCCCCACCAGTAAAGGGCCCGATAGAGCTCCCAGCCTTCCAATGAAGTCAAAGTTTTTCCTAGACTTTCAAGGGTTCAGAATCGGGCCCCCAAACCGGGGTCTCCATTTTTGGGAATCCTGCACCTTTCTCCATGCACCAACAGATGGCACAGCCAGTCAATTATAACCTGAGCAGCTATGTCAGAGGATCATTTATTCGACAGTTGGTCACAGGAGGAGGAAGACTGTAAACCAGGTAGAGAGAGACAGACACGTTCTCTTGGAAATGCCAGCTGTCTACTGCGATTGTAACAGTGCGGCTCCTAGTGTAAGCCTGCAGTGCAGTTTCTGCTTGTATTATGTGGCCGTGGGGAAGGGAGTCTTTGGAAAAGAGCCACTGATGGCTCATCATGCCAGGCGAGAAATGCATCCTCAAGGACCGCACAGTTTTGTTTTTTACATCTTGATTCCAGATGTTTCTCATTTTGGGGGAAATAGCATTTCTCCTCCTGATTTTAGCAAATCACCACCTTTTGCTGTTCTGATTGGGCTTTGATCTCATCTCATCAGAACTCGCAGGATAAGATGGTGAGCGTGCAGGTGGAGGCTCTCCAAGAAAAACCCAGAGTGCTGCAAAAAGTGCAGTTGCTGACTCAGTCAGCAGCATTTTTTCTCTGAGTCACTCCCCGCCTAGTCCAATGCTGTTGCATGTTGCTGCTGCGTTGCTGAATGTAGGGACCTGCTGTCCGTCGAATGAGGTGTAAGACCGTGCTCCTAATCACGTGCAGCCATTAAAGACTGTGGCAATTGCACAAGCAAAGGGTTGTTATTCCTCGCGTCTTGGCCAGATTCCAGTCTGAGTAATTCCAGTCTGGCTGTCTCACGCCTCCAGCAGGTTCAGTTCTAAAAAGAAGCCTGGCATAGTGTTTAGATCATGGGGCTGGGAGTCATGTGTTTAGGGTCTATTCCTGGCTATACTGCAGAGTAACAGTTGGGTCCTGGTGGCCAAGTTATGAACCTATCCAATCTGCAGCATCTCAATCTGTAAAAGGAGAATGATATTTACCCACAGGCAGCTCTGAGACTTAATTAATATTTGTAAAGTGCTGGGGGATCCTTGAATTCAAGGTGTACTAAACAGAGCGGAAAACATTATTATATAAAATATTATTCCACACACACCCATAAGTTGACTGCGCATTGTGTGACGTTTCCTGATGTTTGTCCTGGTCCAAGATTTGGCAAACCCTTCTGGAGAACAGTAGCCAAGGGTTTAACAATAAGAGACTGTGATTAGGAGATTCCTCTGAGATAGGTGAGTCTGGGGGAAAGATTCCCGCTGAACAGTACTGGGAAGAGGGAGGATAAACAGTGGTGGCTCAAATGCTTGAGGAATGGCTTTTTCTGTAGCAGAAAAGCTGGTTTACAAGGGTAAGGGGAGACCAAGAAACGCATCACAGAAGGTATAAGGGCAGATAATGTGTTGGCCCAGACAATTCTGCTGGGGTGGAAAAGCAGTCAGCTTCTTTCAGAAACAGCTAGGTTTGCTCCAGGGAAAGCACATTAGAGAGAGAGCAGTGGAGCAGAGACCTAGTGAGCAGCTGCAAGGAGAGGAGAACTGACAAACTGGCTCTCTGACTGTTTCTAGAGTGCTCGTGCAAGCCCCTTCAGCCTGACTCTACTGACCTGAGACTCTTTCCAAAGGGCCGAGTAGCTGTTCTCAAAAGACAGCTTATCCCAACCAATATGTGTTGATCTCTTTCTAAGGGAAAGTGATCATGGACCCTGACCTGTGGCTGGTTGGATAAAGCCAGAGGTAAGTGGCTATCTCTGCTATTCTAGAGCCTTTGGTTTAAATCTATTAGTGTTCACAAAGGAGGGTATTTAAGAACTGTACAGGGTCAGCTTTCCCTCAGCAGAGAAAATATTCCCTTGACTAATGGGACCTGCTATTATATAATAGACAGGTGAAGACGTGTTTTTCGCTGTCTCAGTATTTGCCTGTATGGTTTCTGTAGCCTCTGAGAGTGTCAATAGATGGAATCTGTATAGGTTGGAATCCAAGCTAATACATAATGTCTCTCTCAGGACTGAAATATTCTCCTGCAGTCTACAGAAAAGAAAGTCTTGGCACAGGTTTATCTGAATGAGGGTGTAGGGCCAAAGCGGAAAATTTTGTGATGGAGAGGTAGTGCCGTGGCGTTCGCAACCTCTTCCCTCCCATGAGCAACCCGACCATGAACTGATGCTGGGCTTCATGCCCAAAGCACCAGCTAAAGCCAGTCTCCTGTGGGAACTGGCGAGGGCCTAAGATAAGGTGTTTTGCTTTTTTGCTACCTCGGCCTTGGGGCTGAGTGTGTAAAGGAAAATGTGGGGTTAATCACTCCACCTTCTCTAAAATGCTATGTTACCATAGCCTCTAAGAACCGCCATAGGACTATGGACCAGACTGCCTCGGTAACCTAGAACCAAGATGCCTTGGGAACCTCCTCGGGGTCGTCCGCAGTCGTCAGGGGTCCCCGGCTGCAAAAGGGATGTAAGCTCTTATTACTTTGCTTTGCTTGCTTGGGGTTCTTCACCCCGGCATTCAATAAAAATCATCTATCTTTTCAATGGTCTTTGACTGCGTCTGGTAAATCCACACAAACTAACCCTTTGGGGTACAGTTTGGGGAAACAGAGGGCCTCTGTAATCCTGCTCAGTGCTGCCTCCTAACAAATGACACCCTGGCCACTGTCTAGTGTGTTCTATTTCAGGATTGCCAGCTCCTCTCACCTGGGGGATAGGGCCTTGGAATGGGTGTCAGACATAAGGTTTAGTCCCAGGTCTGTCACTGAGCCGCTGAGACCTTAGCTAAATCACCTCATCTGTCTATCCTTTATTGCCCCTCTAGGAAGTGGAGCTAACAATACCATTTTTTGTAAAGTGCGTTAAGATCTGTGTTAAAAGCATTAGATGGAACAAATTTTTCAAAAGCACTTTTCTTTTAAGCACCTCAATCAAGTACCCTGATTTTCCAGAGGGCTCTCTACCTGCTAGTTCCCTCTGAGAATAGAAAGAGCTGCTGGGTAAGATGACTTTTGGATAGCTTGCTCCAAAAGTGTGAATGGAATTGCTATTTCCTGTGTGGATGCCTGCAGTCCTGGAGAATACAGCAATTCAGAGAACACAGTGGCTTCCAATTCAGCATACTGTCTAAAGCTAAGAATGATTTTTCTTCCTTGGAGTGGCTCCAACAGTGAGCCACTTGCTGTAAACAGCTTTTAAAAGCAGTCTCTTTAAAAGGGATCTCCCTGTTTTTCAGTCAGCGGGCTGAGGAAGTGAGCACAGATTTTATTCCTGTCGTTGAAGTTTCAAATGCACCAACCTCCCTGCTGATGATCAGCTAACTTGTTTCACCTGCTCTTCTCCATATCCTAGATGGAAGCATTCATAGACCTCAAGGCTGTCATTCTCCAAGGAGTCCCATTGTGTAGTGATCTCATCCTATGATTATATAGCTACCGGAAATACTTGGCCTTGAATCATAAGGTGCCTACTGAGCCTTCCTTGAGAAATGAGAAAAGGCATCCTGTAATTTTAATGTACATGTCCTTCCTGGGCACTGTAATTGGGCAACAAGTAAGCACCAACTCATCAACCAATTAAGGGATCCCCAATGTACTGATGCATTCCTGTCTTGCTATGAATTTCTGTCTGACTAGCAGCAGAAGGAGCTTTAACTGTAAGGCAGCATCATGAGAAGACCATGGGTCATGTATCATAAGGCAGTTAAAATTTTAAAACACTTTGACTTAAGCAGAGGCATAAATGAAAACTGGGTCTGCAACTGAAAGCGTTTGAGTTCTGCTACAATTCTATAGTACCTACTCTCACGTTCGATAAATGGACGTGGCGTTGGCCAGGCTTCACCATGAGAATTGGTTAGGCTGGGCTTTAAAGGTGTGATGTTAGATATACTGTTGTTACTTATCTCTGCCTAATAAGCACCTTCTACAACTCTCTAGTCCAGGCACAGCACTTGCATGGCAGCATTCCAGCTGCACACCACATATATGTCTACACCACAGACATATATCAGTATAAAAATCCACACCCTTTGGCGATATAGTTATATCGACTTAGCGCTCCACGCTATGTTGTCGGGAGATCTTCTCCCCTCCACAAAGCTAGCGCCTTTCAGGGAGGTGGATTAATTATGCTGATGGGGAAGTGCCCTTGTGGGCATAGGAACATCTTCACTAATGTGCTACTGTGGCTCAGCTGTACTGCCGTAGCACTGTACATGGAGACAAGCCCTAATGTAGACAAACACCAGGCAAGTACGGAATCACGCAACTTGCTTATACTTAAAATAAAACTGCCCCAACACTTTCTAGTCTCCAAGGTGTTGTTTTTCCTCCTATCTCCTTGACAATCTAAACTATTTTTGTGCGGCCTGTGTGAATATAAATGAATAAAAACACATATTAACTACACTAGGGTCAATCAATGTTGCCAGCCTAATTGAGGATGGGATTGTTGTTTAATGTCTCTGAAATATTTGCGACCGCTCCTTTACCAGAAAGGACTCTCCATTGCTTGTTTTGTGAAATCACCCACCCTTAGGCCAACGGTCTGGGAAGGACAAAACAATGGCTAGATGTGAAGACTGCTCATCAGATTTGTCATAATATTCCCTTGTCATAATAGCACCTGCATTTTAATAGGGCCATGTGGGTTGCACAATTTGCACCTGCTCTGTGAGCTGTGTGAACGGAGATGAGCAAGTAACTGCTGAAGAGGTGAATGGAATGGGGAGGAGTGAATTGTTTTCAGCCATTGCTTAGCTGCAGCTGATTTCCTGTTAAGCTGGGAAACAAACTGAAGCTAGACTCAGAAAAACTGTGTACTCCGGTATTTATTTCCTATTCCCATGCTACCAAAGTGCAAGTGTGATACAGCATCTTGGGAGTGAACTTGGGAGGCAACTATAGGACTGAAAGCACGAGTTGCAACAGGTATAACTCCATAAAGAGCCAGGCTCTGTAACGACGCATATCCTGTCTTGATCAGACACAGAGGCGGACAAGTAACCACACAGTGTTGAAACTGCCGGTGTCTGGTCTATAGCGTCCTAGCACAAACAGAGCTGCAGGCAGTAATGTCTGAGCTGGAAACTTAGGCGCGATGCTAACCTAGACAAGATCTGAGTGGCCCCCAGTATTTACAGTTAAACCCATACGGGGAAATCCAGTTCCAGTCTTTGCTGAACTCATCCAGCATGGCTGGAGGCACTGGAGTAGGGCTGTGGGATGAAATGACATGCAGGGGCTATGGTCGGAATGGGGATATTTCTATGGGGACAGGGGTGGTGTTATTGGTTGGTATCACACCAGCGGATGGTTTACGACTTGTGATGCTGGGAGGGGGCCATTCTGTGGCACAGGGGGGAAGGGGGAGACATTACCCAGGGGGATGAAGTTGGCCTGGCACTAGGGGGTATCATGGGGGTGGCTGGCATGGGCTGGGTGAGCGGGTAGCATGTGGGGGCATCATGGTGGAGTTGATGGGGGGGCAGAGATGGGTGGAGAGCTGGTGAGAAAATACGGTGGAGGAAGCTGGTGGGGACACCATGATGGGGGG